>JBBGBA010000102.1:0-445619 GCA_038088335.1 Mesorhabditis sp. LJ9110 | reverse complement strand
CCTTGCTGATGATTTGTCCATCTTCGGCAACATGGGCGCCGGAGGCATCCGTAGGCAAAGGCGTGCCATCTGGGCCGACGACGACCACTGGATGCGTTGGCTCAGCAGTTGGTTCTTCGCTTGATGTTGCTTCAGCTTCAGGCTCGGCAGTGACGTAGACCCATCTTCCGGAGTCATCCGTTGGCAGAACGTCGCCATTCAAGCCAAGTGGCCTTCCATCGTCATCACGTGGGATCGGGGATCCGTCATCGAGCACATGTTCTTGCGTAGAATCGGTCGGGAGCAGCGTTCCATCGGGCCAAACGATTGGAATGATCAATTTGCCGCTAGAGTCGGTGGCCGGTTGATCGCTGGCGCTGGCAGGTTCCGAGGTTGCGATGTAGACAAAGCGACCTTCGCCGTCGGTTGGTAGAGCCTGGCCGTCCTGATCTACCGGAATTCCATCGCTGTTCGTTGCAACGGGCCCTCCATCATCGGCAATGGCTCTCCCGTTTGCATCTGTGGGCAGCGGGGTGCCGTCGGGGCCAACGATGATAGTGAAGGGAGTAGTGGCTTCTGTGCTAGGCTCCGGGAAGATGCATTTGCCAGTAGCATCTGTTGGTAGCACTTCTCCGACGACGCCGATCGGAAGACCTTCATCGT
This sequence comes from Mesorhabditis sp. LJ9110, assembly GCA_038088335.1. Taxonomy (NCBI): domain Eukaryota; kingdom Metazoa; phylum Nematoda; class Chromadorea; order Rhabditida; family Rhabditidae; genus Mesorhabditis; species Mesorhabditis sp. LJ9110. Next base: position 444,977 of record JBBGBA010000102.1, on the reverse strand, counting down.
TTTGAGCGATCTGATCACCTGCTGGGCTGAGGTGGTGTCCGGTGGAATCGGTAGGAAGAAGCTCGCCGTCGGGGCGGTGGACTGGCACAATCGGATTTCCGTATTCATCGGTCGGCTTGGCTCCTCGGTCGTTGGCTCGCTGGTGGGCACGAAAACGAAGCGGCCTTCCGAATCGGTCGTAAGAACTTGACCATCTTCATCGACAGGCTTTCCTTCACTGTTCGTGGAATTGGCTGGCCCTGAGCATCAACCTGAGCACCGCTGGCATCCGTAGGCAACGGGGTTCCGTCTGGGCCAACGATGAGCGTGGTCTCAGTTGTTGCTTCTTCTCGTTCCGTCTCATCAGTGGGAAGTTTATGTGTGGGCACTGGTTGGTCGGTGGGAACAAATACGTAACGCCCTTCTCCATCAGTCGGTAACACGCCTCTATCGGGTGACAACGGGCGTCCCTCGTCGTCCTTGCTGATGATTTGTCCATCTTCGGCAACATGGGCGCCGGAGGCATCCGTGGGCAAAGGCGTGCCATCTGGGCCGACGACGACCACTGGATGCGTTGGCTCAGCAGTTGGTTCTTCGCTTGGTGTTGCTTCAGCTTCAGGCTCGGCAGTGACGTAGACCCATCTTCCGGAGTCATCCGTTGGCAGAACGTCGCCATTCAAGCCAAGTGGCCTTCCATCGTCATCACGTGGGATCGGGATCCGTCATCGAGCACATGTTCTTGCGTAGAATCGGTCGGGAGCAGCGTTCCATCGGGCCAAACGATTGGAATGATCAATTTGCCGCTAGAGTCGGTGGCCGGTTGATCGCTGGCGCTGGCAGGTTCCGAGGTTGCGATGTAGACAAAGCGACCTTCGCCGTCGGTTGGTAGAGCCTGGCCGTCCTGATCTACCGGAATTCCATCGCTGTTCGTTGCAACGGGCTCTCCATCATCGGCAATGGCTCTGCCGTTTGCATCTGTGGGCAGCGGGGTGCCGTCGGGGCCAACGATGATAGTGAAGGGAGTAGTGGCTTCTGTGCTAGGCTCCGGGAAGATGTATTTGCCAGTAGCATCTGTTGGTAGCACCTCTCCGTCGGCGCCGATCGGAAGACCTTCATCGTTTTGAGCGATCTGATCTCCTGCTGGGCTGAGGTGGTGTCCGGTGGAATCGGTGGGTAGAAGCTGTGATGTTTGGTCATAAACGGGAAGAAGGTGGTTTCCATAATGATCGGTGGGTAGCGGAGCTTCTTGGGTGTCGACGACGGAGATTGGGGGCAGCGTCGGCTCTGGCTCTTCGGTGACTAGTCTGAGATCGGGTCCTTCATTGTCTGCCGTTACGACTACATAGCCACCATCGGGGGTTTTTATTACGCCGTCTCCTTCTGGCCGGCCCCACTCATCGGTATCAATTTTTACTCCGTCAATCGCAAAGATCCATCCATCTTCATCTGGATTTAGTGAGGTGCCGTCTCGATCTACTACTGTGAACACTGGTGGGGTCGGATGGGCTTCCCCTTTGGGATCAATGTAGGGGTAGACGGCCTCTCCTTGCTCGTTTTTGCGCAGTTCATTCCCTGCCGGATCGACTGGCCGCTGGGCCTCATTTCTTTGGATTGGTTTGCCATTTGGGTCCACATATTCGCCATCTTTGATTGAGAGTGGCCGTCCAATCGGAGAAACGACCGGGGGAATGGGATTGCCTTCAGCATCGGTGGTGATCAATAGCGGCATTTTCGTTGTTGATTGTAGCTCGACTGGTTGAATACCTTCACCCAATGCTGTTGGATCAACCTGAAAAGTGGCGGTGGGTTTTAGGCGAACTAACTTTAGTTTTCTGATTGAGGTGGCTTAGTAAATAGACTTGCCTGAATGACCTTGGGTTCGGTCTGCGTCTCATCAATAGCTAAGCATCCTCCATCAGCCTGTAGTTCAAAACCCGGGTGGCAGTAGCATTCGCTGTTCATAGTGCCATCGTCGTTTTCAATGATCCGGCAGGCATGGGCGCAGTTGCACTTGATCTCTAAATGACGGTTTTGGCTTCAGGGTGGTTTAAGGATCTGGTTCGGAGAGTTACGAGCGGTTCGCACTATTTTTTTTGGACGCAAAGTGTCTATTTTGGCTTTGGAAGTCACGATATAAGGGCGAACATCCCGGAATTCTCCACCATTTGAAACAACCTCCAGGAGGTGTGTGGATCTGCACCGGATCGCTGGGTAGTTCGTCATCTTCGAAATATTCCGCGGCTACCTATAAGTGAGAACCATAACCAAATTTTGAAGGTGTGCGGAGGTTGGCATGCTTAGGGTTTAATAACCATTTTCCTTTTTTATTAAATTATTTCGTGAATGCTGAATGGGCGTGGGATTGTCTTAGCCAACTCTTTCTCAATGGTCGGACCCGTTGCCGCTAATTCTTGGAATTTTTGGTATCGTCGTGTTCTAGTACTCACGCTAACGTAATAGTCAGAATCTCGCTGGACTGGATAAAGCACGGCAGAAGTTTCTTCGGGACCAACTGTGATTTTATGTGGGACAGCAGAAGCGTTTCCGATTGGCCAGTAGCGGATCGAATAACTCTAAAACAGAGCAAAACCGGGATAATTGTGTGAAAGTACCTTAATCGGTTGATATGAAATTGCCGGCTTGAAATCAATAACGATCTCATCGTTAATGTTTGTGCCAACTCGCAGGTCGTGGGGCGGCTCTTAATGTCTAGAAGTAAGACAGCAGAAACCGCTTACTTGGCGTTTGGACGAGGATGGTCGGACTCTCGATTCCACGCTCCGGGTTTGCCACGACAACATAGTAGAATGTACCAGATGTCATATCTGGAGCCTATAAAAATTAATGAACGATAAGGCTGTTTAGTGACGCACGAAAAATAAAATGAGGAAGGACGAGGGTAAGTACGTAGGTTCAATCATTTTACCTGAACAATCGACAGCGGTCGTCCCTCAGCATCGATCTGATGCCATTCATCACGTGGTTTACCCGGGTCTTCGCTATAGTAGATGCGCCACTCGTTCTGAAATGGATGAGGTATCAAGCGCCACAGCATTGCCTTTGGTCCAGAAGAAAGAGCTCACCGGTGTTTTCAAGTATGATGGTAAAAAATCCGTAAATTTCAACACTGGGATTCCATCGTGTATCTTAGCGACTACAAAGTCTTCCTGCCAATTTGGCTTGAGGCCTAAAGGCAATTCACTTATACATCTAAATTCGAAGGAAAGACCTGGAAGCATGTTCAAGGAAATAGTCCAGTTTGCCTTTCCAAGCGAGTTTTGGGCCAAACAGTTGAACGTCGTGTCTTCGGACAAATTCGCGACATGAAGCGAAAATGCCGTGGCCACCTCGTCTGCGTGAACCTGAGGGCATAACACAGTCGAGGGTTTGTCTCCTTTACGACCGATTTTTCAAACAAATTTGTTTTTACCAAAGGCTTCGGTCAACTTTATCAAAAATACCAAAAATTACCGTTGAGGGGTCAATCGAAGCACTTCCAGCACGAATCCATTCAACTTTCGGTTGAGGATGTCCGGTGGCGTTGCAGGCTACAGTAATTGTTGAGCCGGGCAGTACATCGATTTCTGTGAGCCCTTCGACTCCATTGTCGCCGTTTGAAACCGTGATGTAAGGAGCAGTGCCTAAACAGAGAGATACCAGAATTTTAGTCCGAACCGTCAGGAAGAGTTTTCATAATGCATGGCTGCGAAAAGACACTTGGCCCATCTTCGTACACGGCACGGATCTGTCAATGAACGAGATAGCTTTATGCCCTAGTGTCTCACCTTAAACACATAGTCTGTGTCAGGATTAAGCAGGTTGTTAATGGCGTGGGCCAGTTTGTCAGGATCGTCGATGGAAATTTTGAACCAATCCGATGAAGCTTGCTCATCCGCATCGACGCTTTTGTCTCCGGGCACGTAAAAAATTTCGTATCCTACCGGTCTTTGATCATCCGGAGGTGGATTCATCTACAAATTCCGAGTCTGGGTCATAGTGGTTTTGTAGAAGGGTAGGATACATGTTAATGGATATCCAACTCCTTAGAGGGATAACGCAAAATTTTCTTTTAACAGTACTTACTTTCCACTGAATGCTAGCCGATTTCTGTCCATTTGGATTGACGACGAGATCCACGGGTGGCTCCATGCGGGCTAAATAAGATGTTTAATAAGCTTTGGAAACCGTGGAAGAAAATGCGGACTCAGAAATTCGATATCGATTCGAATTTGATGAAATGTCGATCGATCGCAAAACCCTACCTTTGCTCATCGAACGAATAGTGTATTGGTTTGAATAGGGACCGCTGCCCTCGTCATTTACGGCTTGCACTACTATAGCGTATGCGGTGTCTGGTTCGATGAATTGTTTCACGTTCACTGTCTAAGCCATCATTGATCGGATCGATTAAGAATGGTCTGACCTGAGGTCCATTGTTCAGGTCACCCTGGTCGTGATGCATATTCGGCCATGAAGAAACTGGCTCCTCCACCACCTGCCCGATTTGATTGTTGGGGTTCTAAGCTAAGGTTAGAGTCTGGTTTTTTGCATACCTGATCTGCCAGAGGTTTGTAATAGACGATGTACTTTGTGATGTTACCATTACGGGTCTCGGGTGGATCAAACATGGCTGTGATTGTTTTTGGTCGGTCAGCGGTCAGATGAACGTCCTCTGGTGCCGAGCCGGGGCCTAAAGCTTTTCAAATTAATTTTAATCATTGGACGATATTTGAAAATGACCACTTCGCGTCTACTTTCCACTGGATTTCCATTTTGTTTGTCTATTCGTTAAACAAAAAGATATTTCCCAAAAGCGGGTTTTTGGTGCATCTATTTGTCGTCCTCCTCCATGCCTAAAATCCACCGGATGTCTGGCCCATCGGCCGAGAAAAACCGTAGGAAAATTTCTAAAAGCTGATTTCCTCACCGGCGACGTGGATAGTAAATGGAGCTTCGCTTTCACCACCGGCGTTTTTAGCCACGCATTTCGCTTCGACCGTTCGTCGAATATCTTGCAGGGTGAGCTTATTGCCATCAGATAATAGCTAAAAGATGTGGTAAACTACAAATTTTGAACTTACTTCTCCGTTTTCATCAAGCCATTGGATCTCCGGATCAGGGTGGCCATCGCTGGAGCATTCAATCGAATAATCCGTGCCTGCTGGCACATTAATCGTATCATCCTCTGCGTCGACGTTCAAAACCGGGGTGGATGGAGGAATGACTGCAAAAGAAGTTATCAAGATCCGTCTGAGCTTACTGCCGTCGCCAGTTGTGAAGACAAGTGGATCACATGGTTCACCATCAACCTCTCCCCTTGCCGCCACTCGTACATTATAGGTCGTTTCTGGCTCGAGGGCTTCCTCGATTTTGACCACAACTTCCGAATCTTCCGGCTCTGGATCGTGATAGGTAAAGACCTTCCATTCCGTCTCATCGGTTGGTGGATCGTCCTCTGTGTATTCGACGACAAAGTCCTAAAATAGTAAAATTTGTCAAAAAACTGTATCAGACTTCTGCAGAAATCACGGAGCAATCCTGTAAAAATCCTACCCCGATGTGCTTTCCAGGATCCTCTGGATCAGCGGGCGGTGCGAATTCCAAAAACACGGAATTGTTCTTATGTACCGTCACCTTCACGTCGTCGATCTTGGCGGGTGCTAAAAATTTTTTTTTCGTGGAATGGGAAGCACAAACCAAGAGGCAGCGTCTTGACGGTTTGAGTCGGTGACAACACGCCTGGGCCCCTATCACTGACGGCCTGAATACGGATCGCGTAGTTTTTCTTCGGTTCCAAAGACTCCAATTTTTGTGAAACTCCATCAGGTCCAGCTTCGATCGTCTTCCATTCGGCCGGTTCATTCGAACCTAAAAATTGCCACGATTTGCAAAAGTAGCTAGAGGCTCACCTTCCGGAACTTCTCCATAATGTACAATGTATCCGGTAATCTGCCCATTTGGCTCATCAGGGTTTGTCCATTCTACGATGATGTCTTGCTTCGGTAGCGGACGGACAGTGATCTCATTGGGCGGAGTGCTCGGTCCTTTTACTTGAATTTGGACAGGCTTCGCGGATTTTCCGGCATTGTTTTCGGCTTCGCACAAAGCGTGAATATCGCGGAGCAGTCCAGTTTTTTGGAGAACACCACCTTCGATGGTCTGAAATTACAACGCACCATTGTTGCATCCGATTATTATAAGCTTACTGTAAAATGTTTTTACTCAACTTGGAGTTTCGATTCGGGACCAAGTGCATCTTGTACAGAATTTTTCGCTGATTCCGAATATGTTGTCCAAATTTGCTACGGACCGTTATTCTGAAAGTTCTACGGAAATTATGACCCTAGTTTTCACCAAAATGAAGGTATCGTTATAGTTTTCGATTTTCTTCATTAATTTCAACATCAAAATTGACTAGACGTTGGCCCGACAAGCATCCTAAAGCTCAAAACAAGCATTTTAGATAAAAAAAATGAGATTTTTATGCAAAAAGCAAAAGAAATGAGGCAGGGCGGGGGTTCGAACCGCCGCCCTGCGCTTGGCAAGCGAGTACTTTGTCAATGCACCATGGTACCAACTGAGTAGGGTGCTGTCAGAGGGTACTTCAGGGCCCCTAACCATAGCCCAAACAAGGAATAGTGGGCCAGCGTCTGAATTTTTGGCATTTTTCGGCCTAATTGTTACCAAAAATGATTTTTTAAATAAAAGTCCGTAGCAAATTTGGAAAACATATTCGGAATCAGCGAAAAATTCTGCACAAGATGCGCTTGGTCCCGAATCGAAACTCCAAGTTGAGTAAAAACACTTTACAGTTAGCGGTTTACAGCCAACACCTACCTCTTGGTCGTCAATAATCCATTTAACCGTCGGCGTTGGTACACCAGTGGCCGTACAGACGACAGAAACTGCCCCCAACGGGTCGACCATAATCGGTGACTCGTGATCGACCTACGTAGCTGAACAAGAGCTTGATTAAAAAAAATACCGTAATGACTGGTGCTGTTTCGCCACTGCCCGTTTCAAATACAATTTCCTCAGTAACTGGCCCCTCGCTGAGGTCGTTCGTCGCTAAAAAAAGGTGGCTATGGTCTCATGTATCTGAATACCAGATATCCTGATTTTATAAGGCGTGTTTGGCAAGATTTGGTATTGTTCCTGTGGGATCGTAACGTTGGCTCCATTTGTGCTGATGGCAGGAACCTAAAGCACCGGGTTCGACTCAGGCAGATGATAAATCAGAGATATTTGGGAAGTATGTGCTACACCTGTATTCTCGGCCAATCCGTGTATTCACTGTCAGCAGTACCGTCATCAGGTGCAAAGTAGACAGTGTATTCCTTAATGGGTCCATTCGGTTCCTGGGGAGGTGCCCAGGCAATTGTGATGGTATTGTCAAGGGCCACGTCGGTTGTCACTTCTTGCGGCGCATCCAATGGTGCTGAACGGATTGTGTCCGTAATAAAATTAGGCTTTAATGTTTCCCACGGAAAGTCACTCCCTAGTGGCCCAAATCAACGACAGATTCATACGGTTTTGACGTCAAGGCAAGGTGTAAAGATTTGTTTTTCTTATTTAATCCCGCTAAGTGTTGCTAATTTTTCGGGCAATTTTCGATAAGACTAAGACTAAGTTCTTTTCCTTTGGCAAAAGCCACTTAATAAGCATAAGGGCATGCGGATGGTGTTACCCCAAAGGGCTTTCTAACTGAATATAATACGTTCAGAAACTTTCGTCGTCGTTTATTGTTTGAAAGTTTTGGACCGTCCTTGATAGAACATGAACGGTTTGCCTGCCCGTTTCACAAAAGGGCCTTCCAAAGCGTGCAAAATGTTCAAAATATAATAAAATGGAGAGAAGCAATTTCTTCGTCTTACCGAAAGATTACGAGTGATGGCTAAAGGGTAAAAAATACGAACATTGTTCACTGGGGAGGGGGGGCGTTTTGCTGGAACACCTGCTCTAGCCCAGATTTAAAGGGATGCCGACGGCATAATCAATCGGTTACGTGCTGGAAAGAAAATGTCTCTGCGCCTCTCCCCAGGGCGCGCTCTCTGCCCTGCTGGCTACTTGCCAATTTTTTGAAGAGGGGGATCGACACATGCCGTCGGCAGCCCTTTAATAAATTCAAATCAAAATGTTTTGTCTTTTTTTATTGGCCTAGAGCTTTTCAGGAGATTTTTGTGAAGAAATCAGAAATATTTTCATGTATCGCCTTTCGGCGACCTTGAATTTTACGTTTAATCAAGATTGGTCGACCATGCGGACGGAGAAAATATGCATATACAGTATCGCTGTGAAACGGTAATTTTGTAGAATATGTAATTGGCTTGACTTGACTTACCACCAGAAACAGTGTTGAAGTGATGTGGGTCAGAAAGTACCCCTTCGCCAGCGTCGTTACTCGCCGACACCCTAATGTAATACGGGGTGTCGGGCTCGAGCTCGCCGCGAAGGAATACAATCGACGGCTTGGATGGGTCCTCGATTTTAAAGACCTGAACAATTCAACGATCAATAGAGAAGCGCCTTCAAAACTGTTATTTTTTCACATACCTGCCATTCTTCTACCGGCTTCGATGGGTCGCCGGTCAGGTAGACAGTATATCCCTGTGAAGATCAATCGTAAGAATCTATATAGTTAAAACACATACCTTGACGTCACCGTTTGGATATTTCGGGGGAGCCCAGGAGAGCGTGACACGGTTGTCAGTGTCAACAACAGCTTCCACATCCTTCGGTGGGCTACCGGGTTCTGAATCAAAGGTGTAGAAAACCTATGGTGTACGTACGTTTGACAATGAACGTCTTGCTGTCCTCCACCGTGCCGTCCTGATTGCGTGCCTGGCATAGAAGTTTCCTAGGCGATGAAGTGGTGGAGTAGACCTGGAAACCAAAATTATAAGCGAAGGAACATTGTACTTCGATAGATTCATAGTGATGCGGGTTGTCTTCTTCCGGATTTACTGGCATCGGGACGGGTTCCTAAAGACAGTTCTGTAGTCAGGGCAAAAGGAAGTGAAAACCAATACGCCTTTGTGTAGCTATTTCCGAAAATAGCAAAAAATTTGCGTTCGGGGGAATCGAACCCCCGTCGAATGCTTGGAAGGCATCCATGCTGACCATTACACCACGAACGCAGGTGCCTGGTCAGCGAGAAGTGGCTCTATCAGCCCACAGGACAGCCCAACACGGTCTCTTTTCGCCCAAAAACCAGCCCCCCCACAGCCGTTCATACGACGACTTTTTAATAGCAACATTACACGTTTACGTTGTTTATGTATATCTTTTGCAATATCAAAACTCACGTCTCCTGATCCTTCAGACGGATTCACCGGAAGCCACGAATAAGTGACCGAAGGCATCGGGCGGCCAGCAGCAACACACCGGAAATGAATAGGTTGCGCTGGCGCCACCTAAAAATATGCAAATTAGCTTGAAACTAATTTATGTTATTTAGCTTCCTGTCAACCCACTTCAGCTTCGTCCTGACCCTCTTCAAATTCTGGCTTGGTGATAACAATCTTGACGGAAAGTGGCACTTCTAAAGAAAGATTATGTATGGCGCAACAAAGGGCAGTAGCTAGAATATTTATAATGATTGATAATGCTTACGCTTGCGGCCTGTAGTGACGTCATATGCATTCGATATGATACCCGGACCATCATTGGAAACTGCTTGCAATTTGACGGTATAAGGGGTATCTTCCTCATCAACGGAAACGGTGGCGTTCCTGTCACGAATATGTAAAACGGTTTTTGTTATTGGATGCGGTTTTGATTCTCTGACATTTCTGACCTTGCTGATTCTCCAACAGACATGGTTTCCCAGTCTCCAATGTCCTGTTCTGGATCTTTCGTGTAGTAGATGATGTAGTTCTGAATTGAGAATTTGCAATCAGCGAATCGCGTCTGTTTAAGTAAATGTGACCGTAACTGTGACCGACCTTGATGACCCCATTAGGCTGTTTTGGTGGCAGCCAAGAAACATTGAATCCTTGGTGCATCGGAGAGGTGTGGATATTTTGCGGTGGTGATCCGGGGCCAAGAACAGTCACATCGAGCACCTGCTGGTTGGATCCAACTTCATTGATGGCTTGACAGGTCAAATGCCCAGTCCTGGTCGTTGATTGTGCAATCAGCTTGCTTGACGCATAATCCTTCACTTCGGCTGGTGTGGTATCATAGTGCCGGAATTCGTCCTGGAATTCGAGGTCGGTTAGCATTTTTGAATATTTAAGTTCGTCTTTGAGCATACCTTTCCATCTTCAACCAACTGCCCATTCCATAACCAAATGATTTTCGGCTTTGGCACACCATTTGCCGTACATTCCACCGACAATTCGTCTTGCGTTGGCGGAAGTTCTTGTTTTTCTGATGGGGTGAGTTCGACGGTTGGAGCCTTTGCGCCCAGCCAGGTCTTGGCAGCAAATTTTGGTCCGAGCAAGCCGGGCCCATGCCGATTTCGGCCGCGGATGGCAAACGTGTAGTTTTGCTTTTCCTTGAGGTTGGGAACTGTTACACCCTTTGCGTGTCCAGTGTTCACCGGGAATACCTAAAAAACTGGAATGACCGCGAGCACTGGCTGATTGTGAGTCAAATCACCAGCTAACGCTACGATTAGTCAGTTGCTTTAAGCAGCTTTACCTGCCACTCCTCTTCGGGAAGAATAGGCATATCCGTGTAGAGGACATCGTAGCCAACTAGAGGACCATTCGTCACCCTAAAGAATGTTATGAAAAATTGTCAAAAATGTTGTACTTTGGTGGTTCCCATTGCAAATGTACTTTGTCTCCTTCGACCGAATAACGAATTCGCTCCGGAGCTCCGGGACCTGAACTTTAGGTTTATAAACTGCACTTTAGCAAACCAGTAATCAAAATTCGAATATCCGCTTTCCCAGTTCCTGCTTCATTTTCGGCATGGCAAGTCAAATTTGTGGTTTCGAGGAGACCGCCGTGCTTCAGTCGTACAGACGTGATGTGGCCTCCGGTTTGCATGATGTGGTTTCTAGAAATCAATCCCTTTTAATGGTAAAATTCACGGCGAAGTCAGCCGATTTACTGAAAATCAAGCTATCTTACTTGTGTCTCCATGAAACAAGCGGAATCGGATCGGCGCTCGTCACTTTGCATTCCAGTTCAAAGGGTTTCAGGGGTGCGACCTTCAGCTCACCGCCTTGCCGGATGATAACTCGTGGCGGTTTGGCTGGAAACTTGTTTTAATAAGCTAATTCATTAATAAAACTAACCAGCGGCTAGTGTTTGAACGTTTACTGGCGATCCAAGTTTTCCAGGTCCCATCGCATCGTGTGCCCTTAACCGAACACGGTAGTTTGTGTTCGGCTTTAACCCAGGAATTGTTGCCTCACGAGTGGGTTCTAGAACTGTTTGATAAATTAGGAGCAAAGTAAATACCTGAAATCTCAACTTTCTTCCATTTATCCATAGGTGCATTTGGGATGGGTGTGTAGTAGACGGTGTAGGTGGTGATCGGTCGGTTCAAAATAGATGGTGGATCCCATCGGACGCTTAATTTCCGTTTATTCGCAATTGTCTTAATGGCTCACCTAATATCGGTCCTTCCAGATTTAACTCCGCGTAAGATCGGTGATTGGCCAGGTCCTAAATTTGCGTTTTTTTTTGGTAGGCTCGAAGACAGAAAGAGTATTTCAAGACCTTCTCTCCGTTTTTGTTAGTTCGTTATACTCATTTTAACACAATTTTATGACACCTACCGGTGATGATAATATGTACAGTTCGATTCGCAGATCCCATTTCGTTCGAGGCGTAGCAAGTAAATTTCGTGTTTTTGTTCAACTCCTTCAACATCAGAATTTGCTCGGCCTTGGCATTTCCGGCCGGTACCGGAATTCGATTTTCCTCCTCATCTTCCCTAAAGTAAGTAGTTTGATCCTCCATAATTTTCGGAGATACCTTTGCCAATAAATTTCGGGAAACGGGTATCCAACGGTGGCACAGGTGATGTTCACATTACCGCCAGGAGCAACTTCAAAAGGGCCCGGCGGGTTGAGATAGATCTTCGGAGGCCCTCTTTTTACTGAAACGGATCATTGATATAATTGTTTCTTGGTATAAAAGCTTACATAAACATTTAACGCCCATGGGGCAAGTACACGAATATTGAACATCGTCGATCGAATTACAAGAGCAGCCTTTTACACGGCGGCAAAGTTCTTGTGGCATCGGCTCTAAAAATGGGTGGCAATTGATTGGTACGTGCTGAAATAATGACTTGCCGCGGTACTAAGTAAGCGCTGGGACTTACTGATACAAGTTTTCCCATCGACATCCAAGGTAAGTCCCCTGGGACACCGGCATTCAGCTTTGTCATCATATGAGACACATGTGTGTGAACAACCCCCATTATCCCCAGCACATTTCCCTGAATTTGCAGATATTAGCAATTGATCAATGCGACCAACCTCGTCCGACGCATTCTGGCCTCGTTTTTACCCATTCGCTGTTTTGACAGAACATCGTGTCAATCTGCGTGATTTCAAATGAACAGAACATCCCCCACTCACCTCGTCCCGCATGTCGTACCCGGTTTCGCAGTGATATTTAACAAAAAGAAACGACCTGAATTTTTGCTAAGCTATTCAATGGGGAGGCCTACTTTCCGGGAAAAGTCGTATTCTTTGGCAACGCTTTCCCGTGTTGCCGATAGTATTGGATGATGAGCCGGCGCAAATTGTCCGGTGGGACAAATGCCATCGCGCGTACACTGGAGAATAAGGTAGCTTAGGAAATTTAGGAGAACTAACGTGGCGTGTTCCACTTTTGGTGGCGCGACAAGTCCGACGCTTGATCCACCCCCGACATCTGTACATGAGGTGTCAAGGTCCTCATAGGCTGGGTAGCAGATCTAATAAAAAGTTTAATGGAAAATCTTTTTATAAAAATATAGCGTTTAAAATTTACGAATTACTTAATTAAGTCTTAATTTAGTTTGTTGTGTTAAGTTATTTTTAGAAATCAGTTTTTCAACTCACCTCTCTACCCCCATTAGAAGTGATGCACTTCCCAGCCTCGGGTGGTGGAATTGGCGGCGATGACACTAAAATTAGGATTGCACTCTTGCCACCAAACCACAGTTAAGACACGCCAACCAAAATAAAGGTTAGGGAAGCTGACGTGAAACGGGAAAGGTTAGCGAAGCTTTGGTGCTTTAACGTAACGGAAACGGTTGGAAACTCAGGAACGGGGGCCGGTGTCGGAATTATGCTATGCCCAGGCAAGGCGTGCAAATTGCGTGATTGTGGAAATTGTTTTTGCAGTGAAAGCTAGGATTTATTTTGTTTTTTTGAATTACGGTGAAAATGTCGCAAGCTCACTGGTTCGTTAGCAGGGGGAAGGGGTTAAGCAATTAGATTTACCCTAGGTTCCCATATACACCAAATATTAAACTATAACTATCTTAAAACTTTTTTCGTCTTTTTTGAAAAGTTGAAAAGTACTGACGAGAAAGAATGAGATATCGGTTCATTAAAGATGATTAAAATTTTTGCTTCGTAAAATGTCAAAAATGTCAAAGCTTTAATTCGAAATTCAAAAAATGTTTAGATAACTGTTTAGCAATCAAAGCGGGATTAAAAAATAGAGCTTCAGCTAGGTTAGTCCCCCCGCGCTTACGAACCAGACTAATTTTGACTTTTGAACAAGTTGTAAAATTCCAAACAACTACTCTGCAATTTCAATCATTCCGCGACCACACAGCATTATGCAGGTTAGGCGTTGGGGGTAAAATTGGCGGTAGGTAGTGAGTGTGTATATCAGATGTATTAGGGTGTATGGTATGGTATGTGTTTTTGGGACCTTCTTCGACGCCGCAGAAGTGAGACGCCTGATCGGCGGAGAGGACGCACCGCCCCGTGTGGTTTGACCCCAGCACCACCGTGGGCGGCAACGATGACCGCGGATCTGAATATCCGCGCAAATAATATATTTTCTTGTTTCTTTTGACGCTCTACACTCCCTATCGCCTTCCCATTACCTTCAAACCGTTCAACCAATCCATTTGCACCGACCCAAAGACAGTACCAAGATTCGAGAAATCAAATCGATTGCAAGTACACACAGAAGAAGAACAAAAAGAGCATTGATGGAAATAAAGCAAGATTGACAGGATGGGATAATCTCTAGCTAGGAAATAATTGAAAACGTATTGAAAATGATTCAGACGCAAAAAGGAAATAAAGGAGCTTGCAGCGATCCCTAGCTTTCATTCGATGGAAGCGTTCTTAGCTTCAGTTTTGAAATGCTAATCCTTAATTGGCAAAAAAACCGAGACGATAAAATCCCTCGGTTGATTTTGGATTCTAACATTGTAGTAACCAATTTCTACGAACGCACCAAAGCGCAAAAAATTCGAAAATCACCCTCAAAAATAAAATTCTTGGTCAGCACCGAAAGTGTTAAAAGCTTTAAAGAATGGGCTGACAGAGAAAATGGACAGGGGCGATAAATTTCAAAAAAGGACGATGCGCGAGAAAATGCAGTGCTTGATGCGAAGCATAGAAGTGGCAAAGAAAAGGAGTAAAAAAAGAGATGGGGCTACCGAGAAGAGGGCAGAAGGTGCGACGTTTCACGCGTGAGATCCGTCCCCTCCGTCGTCTCTTCATCGGATCACTTCCGCCGAATTCACGATCCCACAGCTCGCGGGGCAACTTCTTCAAGTCGAACCCGGGGAGCACGGCGATCGCCAATTGGGTGTCTATGCCATTATATCAGTAAAGTAGTGAAAGTTATTATGGGTGTTGTCCGTTATTTGTACATTGTTAGCGCGCGTTCTGGTTTCTAGGTACCCCCAAACGGACAAACCCAGTTTTTGAAGGATAGGTTTTAATGGGGCCAGGGATATCCGCAAAATAGACATCTAACATCTAAGCGACCAAAATTGTAATAATATACTAGAAAAAAGACCATTAACGGCGTCTTCGAAGATTTATAGATGAATCTTTCAAAGATAGAAAAATGAATTTAAAATACACGAAGCAAAAACATCGTTTTTCTTAGCTGATAATTTAATTAGATGTCTATTTATTGAATTGATAGTAATGCGTGGGCGGCACCACGGCAGGAAAAACGCGACAATAGTAAAGGTAGGAGTATGACGAAGTCACGCAAAAACGATGGTAGTTCCAATTTTGTCCTAGCAGACAGGAGAGCCACGCGCCGAGAAGAACTACACGCTGGATCTCCGGTAATCAGTCCGAGGACCGCGCCGAAAAACCGAAAAACCTGCCGGTCTACGGTACTCACTGGATAGCCCCTTGGCTGAGCGCTTGCGCGTGGTGCATGGCGGTTGGGGCACTGAATAGGAAACGGGCTTTGGGCGGATACCTGGCAGCCGGCCACTTTCATCATTGAATCGGCATCGCTGCTGTATGGTTAGATCCGGGCTTGGTTGGCCATCGGAAAAGTGATGATGGAAAGATGAGAAATGTGATCGTGAAAGGAGAATGGATTAATAAGATTTCGACAATGTCTAGAGTGATCAAGGCAAGGATAATACGATAATAATAATTGATGAGTGAATCGGAATTTCGAGAGCAATAATGGCGAAACAAAAATAGGACTCTCTTTGCCTTGGGAAGGTCTATAAATTCGTATCAGCTGATTTTCTAAAATATTACGGCAAAGAGAGCTTTTCCCGTGACTCACTTTTGGAAGTAGCCCTTTTGGCTCGACGCAGTTCTCGCATCCATTCTTGGATTTGTAAATCTTGTGCGAGGCTTGTCTCGTGCTCGTTGGTCACTTCCTAAAAAATTATTATTAGGTGGTTTTCATAACAACGCTTTTCCATATTTTTTTCCATAACCGGTTCCCCCATTTATTTAAATTATTGCTTACCTGGCAGCTAGCGAATATTGCTGCTAATGCGAGCACAAGTAATGGGCCGATCGCGGCCTGCAGTCGAAACCGCGTCCGCATCACGACCCCTTCGGATCTAAATTTGCAAATCAGCTACAGAATTCCCTCATTCATGCCTTCGTTAGCTCCGGGTCTCCTCTATTCCGCGAATTTTCCCGTGTTTCGAGAAAATCCTCGCGTCTTCTGCAACATTTTTTAGATTTTGAGCCCGAGGAAGGGGAGGCAAAAATGAGTGAAGAGGGTAATTGGAGACGATGATGGGATAGAATGACCGGTGGTAGTGACAGACACAACAAGGATGGGCTCTTGGGCGTTAAGGAGAAAGGGACAACCGAGAGTGACCATTGATCTGAAAACTCGCGGAAAATCCAGGGTGGAAATTTGATCAAATAAAAAGTCCCCGCCTAGACCGAGGGTCCAATTTTTTTTAATATTAAATAACAATGTGCGGCCCTCCCATCAGCCCATGGGCTAGAATTGCAAATTAAACAATCTTAAAAATTTTAAAATTCAATCAGTGCCGAACACCTTATGCGAATCTAGGTTCGTCATCGCTCTTTTTACGTTATTTTGGGCAAAAATTATTATTACAATTTTAGTCTTTTTATCAAATAGCGTTAAAAAATTTCTGATAGGTTGGTATTGTAAATTCTTGCTAATAAATAAGCAATGGCCCATATGGAAAATTATGAAAAACGATGCAATGGAATGGTAAAAGAGACATTTGGAGAAAAAGAGCTGGCAATGGAGGCACCTTGCGTAAAAGTCATTTTACGATTGGAACGCGGGTCCAAAGCTCTTTAGATTGATGAAAAAATTGGCCAAGGTTGTTGATGTTTAAGTAATGAAAAGTATTGGCGGCTGAAAAAGTAGCTATTAAAAAGGTCAGAATCGGACGATTATCATTCAGCATTCAGAAATTCAGTATTTTCAGGCGAAAGAGCGTAGCTGACTTCGGTTTAACGCTACCGTTTTTAGTTATCAGGGTCGTGTTTTTGAAACACCCCAAAAAGTTGCGAAGCAGCCCCGGACCACCATCTCTGATTTCAAAATTCCCACCGAAAGCTTTCACCCCCAGCCAGTCTAGGCCCACCAACCACACGGGCTGACGGGGAACGCCCGAAACAACAGACAAAAAAGAAGGAACGCCAACGATGTGTTTAATTTCCAGCACCACCCCAATTCGTATCGCAATCGTGACAAATAGCGAACCGGGCCTAACTTTTTATAAACACAAACGACGGAAAAAAGGAGTGAGGGCATAGTGGCTGTGATGGGGTATTTTGAGGAACTGTATTACTGTTGATTAGGCAATAAGAATAGTAAGGAAAGCGAGAGGTACGGTTATTTCTCAAAGCTTCTAAATCGAAAATTGGAAATTCTGTGGCTTGGAAAAGTAAAAATAAATTAGAGTATGAACGATTTACACAAAAAAATAGCCAGATGTAGAATTCAACTAGATATTGGAGAATTGAACAGATGATACTGGGACCTTCAGCAAGATTCGATATGACCGTATCACTTGCGCAATTCGGGCTGCGCACTGGGAGGCAAGTTCATTGAGGGGGTCCAATAATAGGTCGAATTGATAAATAACTGGCAATAAATAAGCAGCGGGGAAAATAATATCAACGGCTACGCAATTTAAATGACGTCGGGAACATGCGAGATAATAGGGTGATAGCCTAGTTTAAAGCGAGACAAAAGACTGAAATCGAAACGTAGATTTTGGAAATAGTTTCTTGAAGGGTGTTTATTGCAGCTTAAAATATCGCAATATCAAACAATTTTAGCGGAACAAAAAAAGGCGAGCAAAAATGGAGTAAGCCAGTTTTTGGTGTTTTTGCTATTTTACGACTTGTCAACGCCATTGGTATAGCGCCAAAAAGTGCATAATTCTAGCACAAAATTTAGCATAAATTAGTTATAGCAGAAATAAAATTAATGCGGAAAAGGGAATTCACAAGCTTTCAAGATTAAATGAACATTTGAAGCGAAAGAATCAAAGTAACGCCGCAAAAACCGGGCTTAAGCCGTACGACAATAAATCTAAAAGCTGGGGGCCGTTTATCAACTGGCGGTTTAGGGGAAGGTGAATGGCGAGTCTAGCTGGTAGCGCGACCCGCCAACACACGCACAAGATGGAGATGATCGAGGTGTGATGGCGGGGGTAGATGGGTGGTGGTGAAGGAAGATGGACCCTCAGTTGCTGATGGAGAATGGGCTGTAATAACATCCGCCACCCTCTTCATCTCACCACCTCCACCACCACGATCGCCGCGCACAAATTTTAGTTGGGATTGTAATTAATTAGAGGCGTATTTTATTACATTATTTTTGCGGGGTTAGGTGCTATGGACTTGACGCTTGCAGGTTATTTAACGCACTCATTTGCACAAATAAGCGGGCTAGTTTAGACCTTGTTGTTATCTACGGATGTTTCAAATCCAGCGCTAACCGGGCTGGAAATCTAGAAATTCTACGCTAATAGGCTAAAACTTCTATTCTTTGTATCTGAAACTGAGGTTCGGAGTTCTTTTAAAAATAGAAATTCTTCCGGTTCCCAGTTGTCAAACTATAGTAAAAATAGCTATAATACTAATACCTAGTTTTTTACTACTAAAACTCTACAGTTTTTCTTGACTAAGAGCTCTTCAAAAAAGCCTCCAAAATTTGGCTGCCCATCTTTTTATTGGCGGCCTATTTAGATATCAAGTGACTGCTTGGGGCGGCAATCTCGCAAACAGCCAGGTGCTATCACTCTTTACACCGTACTCACCGAAGGTGGAGAGGGCCCAAAGGCCCCATACCCTCTTTCTCCAACAACTCATAAATAAGGTGCCCAATTTGCTCGGGATCCGTCTTCCGGGAAGGAGGCTTTCTAGTCGGGAGGATGGGGGAATTGGGGCATAAAGGTGCCGACTGATAAACAACTTGCTAGGGTGGGGCGGCGCTGTGCTCAGGTGTTCACCCTGGCCCACAGCTAGGTTTTTGACGGGTCTTTTCCAGTTGAAAGGGCTTTTGGGCGTATTGGCTTTAGAATTTAATGCGATTCAATATTTAGCATGGGACTGTTGACCTGCACTGGTGAAAATGATTATTAGAAGTCAAAAATTTCGAAAATTCCTGACATCAACGTAGGTCTTGATCTTTGTGACCAATAGCTTTTTTTTACAAAGATCTTATATTCATTCTACAAAGATCTTTTCTTATATCATATTTTCAAAAAGGTCGTTACCGCAAACTTTTAATAATTTTCGTAAATCTTTAAAGAATCTATAGTATAATAACGACTATAGATTATAATACAACGACCTACAGCAGCCAAGAAGCCGAGTAATACAAAGCTGACTGCCACTGCCCCAGCCACCAATCCAGCCTATATAAACTGCGGCCGGGTTGCAGGCGGGCTTTCCCCTGGTGGATGGGCCCAGATTGAAAACACTTGTGCTCACATCTTTCCCCCTGTAGAGCCCACCCACAAAAAATGCCCATCGAACATAACCCGTTCAGCTGTGGTAACGCTGGCGGGGGGATGCAGTAATCTTTAAAAAATCGCGGTGTCTGGCGAAAATGTCGAAATGTGGATGGTGGAAGGTAAAAAAAGAAGAGAAAGAAGTTCAAAGGAGAAAAGTTCACGTTAGGATTCTCTGAAAAAGTTTGGCGAATATGTAAAACATGATAGCTTTAAGGGCTTGTAAAAATTCGACCTTAACCATAAACTACTACGGCATATCGTTCATAAAAAACACTGATCCAAGTTGGTGCTAATTTGTCTAGTCCTGAGGAACGTCACAAAAGAACTGTTGATGAACGGCTGTGGGCCCAATATGAATGGCCCCATCGATCATACGGCTGATCGATGGCAACTGGTTGTTTTTTTACACCTCTGCTGTCTTTCGAGCGCCAGGTGCTTCTCTTAACGCATTTACTAAACTTCCGGGCTTTTTATAGTTGGTTATTAAATCCAGATCTAAACACAAAGGTTGGGATCCCTGCGGTGGATTTATCGGAATTTCTGGGAAATTCGGAAAAAAACGAAATTTAATAGTTGTCAATTTGGGTTCATAAAATGACCTAGAAAATTGCAGAGGAACATATTGCAGGCGGGTCCTTAGGTGGCGGCAGCTTATTCGGGGAGGGGATCTGCCCGAAAAACAGCTTTTCAAGTGGCCCTAGGGGCATTCCTTTAGGCCTCGAGCTCTGTGGGAAAAAGTATGGCCGGAGACGATAAGGAACGGCTGATGACAACGATTTGGGGGTCGTGCTAAACTACAAATAGACGGTAGTGATCGTGTACCGGAATTACAGCAAAAAGTATTGGCGTATCGCTTTAAAAATCATATATGTTTTTCCTGTAGAACTCAATTAATTTGATGCTATTGTCATATAATTATTCGTTTAATAAAAAATACCGGGAACGCGCGATCTGGCTGGATGGGTGGTACGGTAGGACGGGGCGGGTAAACAACCCCGCAGTCGAGAGCGAAAATGCCTGCGGTACCACCACAAAACCGCCCCCCAACTTTCAAGCCCGATATGTCGTAATCCAATATAAAAAGGACAAATGTTCCGAGGTGTGTGATGATGGGTCAGAGCTGAGACCCAAAAGCCGACGGTTGTGTCACCAAGCTGCCAGCTCTGCCCAGCCCCCCCCCCCTCCGGGGCTGGAGATGGGTCGACCGCTTGCTATCCCTCCGCTCTCTCTCTCTCTCTCTCTCTCTCTCTCTCTCTCTCTCTCTCTCTAGCCCTCTCTCTATCCCTTCTCTCTACTCTCTCCTCTCTCTCTTCTCTCCTCTACCTGAAAGCAAATGGCTTAAACAGGCGCACAGCCTCTGGGCCCTCACTGACTTGGTCCTCCTTTGGATACCCCCGAACAACAAATCCCAGACCTTTTTTCACAGACGCCACTACCCTTTTTACACGGTCTGCTGGTATCTCTCTGGCTCTTGGACAAGCGCTTGGGGGCTAGAAAGTTTTATGAACGGCTGGAACGGCTGTGACAGCTGCCGGAGCCACACTTACTTTGGGAATTTCGACTATTTCAGGGGTGCTTTCGGGTCGGCTGGGTTGGGTACCGGATGACAAGGGGAATTGGTTGTTGGGGGGGCTGTACACTGCTTTCGAGCCCCGGGGCTTCGTTTACTATTTACAAAATTCGTTATGTCTGTGCGGGGCACGTTGTGGCAAAATAGAGATCGGATACCAGGTTTAGTGACACAGGGATGCTTCTAGGGGCCAATGGGGAAGCTTTGATGTTTTTTTGGATCAACCAATCCTGGTTAATGAGCGTTTTCTCACTATTGTAACTCCACCGGAACACCAAAGCAATAAATTCTCACTCAATCCAGTACCGTACCACCCACCGAACATTCGTGGCGATCAAAAAGATTTGCTACACCCTCCCCCCACCGTCCGGGTGCATACGAAGCGAACAAAAAAAAGTGACTGTGTGGCCATTTGGTGGGCTGATTAATGGGAGTTGGGTGCTGCTGGATGCCACATGTGGGCTTGAAGAAGCACAAAGACTGGACTCTTCTGCTACCACAAATACTGAGAGGCCACCGGCTAGTCGGTGCACGGAGGATTGGAAAGGTCGTAGATTTCGGGTTGGACAAATGAGGGAGTGCTGTACGAAATGCTGATGGTTGGATTTTACTAGTTGGTCATGAGGTGGAGGTTAAAGGGGAGCGGAAGCGAAGCTTTGGTACAAAGTCACCAGATATAGACAAAAAATTTGCTGAATAGTTGGAATCCGATATAATTTGAAAATAGTATTACATTAACATTACACAGACGAGAAAAAGAAAAGTGTCGAACGATTGAAGTTCCAAATTAAACTAGCGGAATTTAACGGCTTTTTCTCGCAATCCCTAGATCTGCACCCTGGTTCACGTAAGGTCGCAACAAAATTGGAATACAAAAAAAAACAGAAATAAAATCGGCGACATGAAAGGCAGCTAGGCCAAAATCGCCAAAATGCAGTTATTGTTAGAACGGAATGACGATCCAAGATCGAAACGGCAACTTTTTGTCCAGTAAATACCATATGACCAATAGCGCCGACCAGTCATACATTTTTAGGGCCCCAGGCACTTTTTTAGGGGTACCGATGAGTAACCGTTGAGGCCCAGTGGCTGACAGAGCCGGCTGCCCGGATGTTGATCCCACCGATGGCAGGGGGCTCGGCTGGTGGTGGATTTTGAGGTTGTTCAGTCATTCGTAGTCACCCCAAACTGTGCACATTGTTTATATGACCCGCAGGCGGCAGATCCGCCATGGCCAGCCGGGGGCTGTCTCTGGAGAGGGCGTCTTCTGGCGCCAGCAAAGTATTTTTGGCACCGGATGCAATAACAGACAATGAAGAAACGGCTGGGATATAGCTAGGGGTAGTGAGGCAGAAAAAATGGGGACATTTAAAGTAGTGGAATTGGTATATTCTTTGCAGTTCTGTTAATAGCTAGCTGAAAGGATTTCCCAAACAAGATTTAGCAATACTTACAAGGAGTCGTTTTTAGCCACTTTTGAAATTTTGCGCTGTGATATAGCTGCTTCTATGCAGCTAAAAATTCTCATGCATCGAATTTTGAAAACCCTGCGATACGATAACGGTCTTTGAAAACAAAGTCGCTCATTTTGTATGCGCATTTAACAACTTTCTCCACCTGCTTCCATCCAGCATTGTTTGAAGTGTAATCCCTTTTTAAGAATTCAAAACTCTATTAAAGGAGCTTGCTCACGTCACAAAAATTCTATTTTCCGAAAAATAACTTTCTGTCATTACCCTTTACCTGCAGCCTACAGTACCCTCAGACATCTACGCCCAAATTCGTCTGTCAGAGCCGCCCCGAACCCGGCCGCCCCCATTTCCCGCCTAAAATAATCTGCCTACACTTTCACATTACGAAAAAGCCAGCTAGATTCTCCACACGAAAGGCCGCTCAGCCACATCACCCTGAGGGCACACGTGCAATCCGGCAGTCCATAGCCCTCTTCAGCTTTTCCACAACTCTTTCCAATTCGCCCATGCGCTTGCCGTCAGGATGGGCTGTTGAACTTTTTCATAAACAGATGACTAAGCGCTGTAGTCCGCAGTCAAGCTAAAAATGCTTGGAGGGCCCGAAGAGTGGCTTTGGATTGCGGCAGTTTACATTTTTTTTGGGATGCCCTTGTCTTTCGAATTTTTTTGGGAGGAGCACGGGAGTTCGCAACATTCTTTCGGGGTAATAAACAAATGGATTGCGTATGTGGAGTTTTAGCAATGGGCTGCGTGCAAAAATTGGTAAGGCAATTAAAAATACATCCAACTCTCAGCTTTTTATGAAAAGCAAATGGCCTCCGGTCGGGGTCGAACCCGGGCCTTGTGCGCGGCAAGCGAACACAAAACAATGAGCCAACGGTTTGATGCGATATGAGAGGCCCTCTTCCCCCCAGATGGACCTATCCTCGTTTAGGAAACAGATCCCGCTATAGCGCTGACCGATTTCATAAAATTGGGAGGTGATTGTTTCGTTAAGGAGGATACGGTAGCAAGGTTATACTAAATTGTGCTAAATTATACAATCCGTTCCTTTATCTTCACCAAACCCCATCCGGTCAGTCGGTCATTCGGGAAGACGACCCGTTTTTCACATGTCCAGTTGAAATTGGAGATTTGCACAAGCGGGAGTGGGAGGGTAAAGCTGACGTGCCTACACCCATCCATCCGTATGTCCATCCGCTATGCCCACTTTCAGGCGCGCTAATGGGCCCTAATGTGCCGTTGTGTGGTCCAAGCGATCAGTCAATATTCCTTAGGATCCATGGGCCTTAAGGCCCTGCCTCAATCCACCCGCACTACCCCCCTAGATTGGGGGTCTATATCGGAACGGATACGAGAAGAAGGAGCGGCCATACCCTCAGCCATTCCCGCCGCCACTTTTCAGTCGAGACAAATTACACAAAATACGGGCTAGCTAGCGGTCAGCTGGCAGCGGGGCCGTTTGACTGGTGCGGAAACACCACTATATGCCGGGTTGGATTGGAGGAAAGGAAAACAAACCGGGAATTAATTAAATGATTATATTATCAGGGCCCCAATTCATATCGCTTTGTAGGTGATCTGTAATTGATAAAAATATGCAAATGGATCTAAATCTCCCTGAAAACAAAAAGAAAGGTTCTATAATCTTCTAAATAAGCCGGCTTTACTTCGGCAGAATATAATATTTACTAAAAAAGAGCGTGACCTTATTTTTCGACGAAAAATCTTAGCCAAGGATTTAGAACCAGCGCTCGAAAACGTATTTTTCACAAACCCAATGACTGAGTAGTCATATGGAAATTGCAGATGAAATTTGAGTATAAATAATTATAACAAATTTTTTTATTATTAAAAATCCAACAAAGCGCCTTTATCACTAATTGATTACTTCTGCTTAAATTGTTTTGAAATTAAGATGACTTTGCGTCTAGTGTTCAATTTACTGAACAAAAAGCTGAACGGCTGCAATAGTAGAGTTCAAATATGAGCCGCCTCCCGCGAACGCACAATACAGTAATCCTTACAAATATGAAAATAACCTAATTTACATATTGAAAGAAATGGCATCGATTCCCCTAAACCAGAGTGGGACAGCCATGAAGAAGGGATGCGTTTCGGTCAATCTTGGACGTGGCTTCCCCCCAAATTTGGGGTCAGGTTTCAAATTTCCACCACCAGAAGAAATCCGAGGGGAAGACGGGGGGCTGCAGTCGAATCTCAGAAACAGCCTATATAGTTGCGTGCGACTAATTTGCATAGGGGACGCTGGCAAATGGACGCCTAAAATGAAATTTGAAAAGACTGGTAATTTAATAAAAATCGGTTGAGTTTTCTTCGTTTATGATCCGGGCTTGTCACTGTATGAATGCGTATCCTCAAACTGTGTCTGTTTGCATAGTTTTGAACCATAGTTAATTCGTAGATAGGAAAATAGAAGGTTTATTGTAGCTAAAGCGCATCTGGAAATGGACATCCGAAAATAATGCTGATCACATTTGAATGGCGTTTCGCAAATATAGGTTAATCTTTTGCAAATCGTCAAAAACAAACAGGTTTTAAACGTACAATTGGTTATTGTGGATCTACACACAAAAAGGCGTCGAACCGGAAAGATGGAGATGGAATATTCGGTGTAATTCATTATTCGATACAGTGCTTTTTAGCATATATGAAAATACCATTATATCGTTTATAAAAGTGAGTTTGGCATCCAGAAAGAAGTGGAACTGTCGACACAACGCAAAGAAAATAAAATTGATATGGAGAAGCGGAGCGGAAGAATGCATCAAAAGATGGAGAGATCGTGCTTTTGGTTATATGATAAATTTAGTTCGCCTGCTTTCAAAAATAACCAAAAAACAACACCAACTCCCAGAAACAAAACGCAAAATAAAATTCGAAACGAGGCTTTCCTAACAGTGGCACATCACATTTTTTTTCAGATAGATGAGGGGCTGATTTAGGAGGTGATTACAAAAAAGTGTGGTGTATTTTGCATAGATTCGTTGAAAAACAGCCTCTCAAATTGTTATCACCCATCAAAATAGATTTCCCTTAATATTGGTGACCCGCAGAAGAGGTGGGGGAGAAAATACTAGGGGAGAGGGAGGGAGAGGGGGTAAGGGAGAGAGAGATATTTAAAACAGCTGCAAAGATAAAAAGAGGCAGGTGGAAGGGGTAGGGGTGGGAGGGTAGGGGGGTAGAAGGACAGGTTTCAAGTTGAACCGCAATGCGCTTTGGGGGGTTATCATTTTACGGGGGGTAAGGGTGTCTTCGATACTGATACCCGTGTATTTTGGAATGGTCACGGAACGGGCGAGATGCAGACAAATTCTTACGGACGCTTGCGCACCTGGGAGGTATGAGGCGGAAATATCGCATAGTTTTTAAAAAAATCCCAGGCGTGCTTAGGACTTGATCAGATGATGATCATGATTGGGACGTCCGGAAGAAGCGGCTCAACGTTTGCACTAGTCAGCTACGGCGATTGCTCCGCGCCGTCGAGTTGGTCGACTAAAAATATCTTTTAAAATTGGATCTAATTTCACCTAAAAGTAAATGATTTTTGCGTTGGGAAAGTTCGGCGTAATTGTTTTTTGTAACGGATTTCTGGCAAAAGCATGTTTTTAAATATTCTCAGTGTTTTCAAAAAAATAGTAGATTTTTAGACATTTGAACTGGTGAAATTCACATACCCTACGGCCTGAAGCCTGGGGCTGTTCCTCCTGAGTGATCGGGCCCGGATCCTTCCCGGTGACTTTCTGGACAACTTCACGCTCCAGCTGGCCGTCACGAAGGAATGCCAACCCTGATACCGGCTCGTCACGGGTGCGCAGCAATTCTAAAATTTTTATCGTAAGCCTCCAATTTAATGCTTTCTTTCAAAATCTCCTTGTAAAACCCACCATGCAAAGCGCCCCAATGCTTCCGGGTATCAACAATTCCCGCATATGTGGTACCCGTCTCGGGGACAGCGCGAGACAGCATCCTAGAATTTTAGATTTCATTTAATAACGAAGCTACGAATATCTACCAAGCCTTAAAAACCTACTCATAAACTGGCATCGCCACATTATCCAGGAAATCGATTTGAAGCTGCGGGACGAAGGCACGCTCCCGGTCCATCATTTCCACAGGAGGATCTCCCATTTGTTTCTCGAGGTCCCCTTGCGAGAAGAATTCGCAGTAGACCGATTCCTGAAGAAGGTCCGGGTAAGATTTTGTGGTGTATCAGTTTAAGCTCAATGTTATATTGTCGCAAACCCTTACCGCGATCATCTTGCTATAGTGGAATTCCTTGCTCTGATCCGACAGATCGGAAGCAGTCATCAGGAGGCAGAGGAAGAGATAGTGATCCTCTTGGCAGTGTCCGTTGAAGCCATCTTAACCGATTGTTTACAATTTGTTATTTGCTACTAACCGGCAATCATACGTCGGATACGATCGACTTTGCTGAGGTGGGCAACGATGTCGGTGGCTAAGATGATGTCGCGGATGTGGGAGAGTACCTGAAAGCAATGAGATTATGCAAATAAGAAAAATCAATTTCTAAAAAATTTATCATGGTTTTAAAAACAAATTTTACCTGCTGGTATTGCTCTTTAGGGAGATGTTCAAGGATATTGCAGTCAGTGATGCCTAGAAGCGAGACGGTCTGAGCGTAGTGGTGACGCTCTAGGACGGATCCCTCACTGCTGTACAACTGAGCGAGAGGGGTTTGCTGAAAAAAATTTTATAGGGTAAAAGCCGACCTCGGTAAAGTATGTATGAAACCTACTGTGCTTATTAAAACATACCGATTTGATCTGGAAGTTGTTGTTAGTTCCTCGATGGTCAATGTCATGGCACAGGCAAGCAATCAGCAAAGAGAGCTGCTCCAGCTCGTTGAGCGAGTTGCGCACAGAATTTGTGCGCAGTAGCAGGTAGCAGAAGTGGGCCACTAAACCAAATAGTGAATTGATGTTATGGGTTATTTAAATACCGGAGAAAGCGTGACTCCAGTTGTGATACGGGACCTCTCGGTAGCCACGGCTGATGCGCAGCAAAAAGTGGGCAAGCCGGTCGCGACGAATGCAGTAGCGCTTGATGAAGCCGAGTTCCTAAAAATATATAAAAGTTGGTATTTCTGCTAAGCTCCTCTTTATAATAATGTAACCCTGTAATTTACGCTAAAACTCACATCAAACATGGAGAGCGATGCCCGGACATAAGTCTCGGTATGCCCAATAATTCTCGGGGTAAAGTTGAACTGGTTGAACATCGGATGGTAGGTGATAGGGGGCGCGATTTGTTTCTTCGCCAGGGTATTCACTTCATCGATGCTTACCTAAAACAATTTGGCTATAGAAGTTTAGCACGAGGAATTACCAGGAGGTGCGAGCTTTGGACTAGCAGCTCGGCAGCCATATGAGATCTACGTTGAGCTTCTTGCACTTTTTGGTAGAGCAGGCACTATAAAAAACACATTTTATAGATTCATCTTGTTTTGTCAATGTGGAAATTTTTAACGGTCATATTTTGGCGAATCACCATATCATAGATACAGCTTATTTAGAAACTTGTGTCAAATTGGTGAAAATTCATTTTTGGCCGAATAAAACAATATACAATTTTTTTAAGGAATATAAGATACTTTTTCATAAAAACCAACATGGCTAATACAAGTAGCCGCGTAGACGGCAAACGTTCTTGCGACGGTCTCGTCTTGACGCGTGAATCCGGTGGGCCTGCCGATCTTGTTGCATAGCTCGGCGACCCCGACGAAGGCTCCTGCGAAGAATGGGGCACATTAGCATTTCATAACTGGAACACTCGGGATGGGGACCGGTCGAGTATTCGGATCGCACCAAGAGATGATTTGCATACGGACGGGATCCGTGGTAGTGTGGGGGAAACGAGGGGGAGTGGAGACAACTCGCAACCTATCAATGGGGTGGGCGCCTATTTCCCACGAAGAACTGGATCCCGAGGCCCTATCCACACCGACAAACATACAAACAATATTTGTACAGGTGGAAGGAGGACCAGTGGCTGGCGGGAAGTCAAATAGAAAATGTTAATCTTGCTCATACGAGCGCGCGTACACTATCGGGGCGCTCAACCCTGACTTTTAGTGTGACTGCTATTAGTGCGCAAAAAGGTATGTATCTAAGAATTGCGGTAATCGTCTTGGCACCATTTTGGGCTGATAGGAGGGGCTTCTCGCACATTAATCGTAGTGAATAGGGGATACTATTCTATAGGAAAGGATTCTATAGGGGATACTGGTGGTACTGTTCTCGACATGATAGAGGATAAGCCTATTTTTCTGAATTTCGCAGACTTTCTGTACTTCTCTACGCGCTTGAAAATTTAAGTTCATGAATTAAATGATTAATTTATGGTTTCAATGCAAAATTGGTAAGCAGCTTAACGTTAATCTATTTAGCGTGATGCTGGGTTTGCGTATATGTGTTAACTAATTAAAATGCCTGATGTTCTTATAATGTCGTGGTACTGCCCCTTTAAATTATCCTCGCAATCTCGACCAAAAACCCGCGAAATCCGAGTCTAGTTCACGCGGCGCCACCTTTCGTTAACCCGCCGCTTCCATGCACTTTCCATCGGCTCTTGGCCAAAAGCGGAAAGAAAAAGAAGGGGAAGAGATGAATATGCGCATATCAAATGAACCCCTCACGCGTAGTGTTTTTTCGGGTCGTCTAACGGGGTGGGGGGAGGGACGGATAAGAAGAGGGTGGGTGGGTCTGGTTGAGGAGACCGGCGTCAAATTGCCGCGCCACGAACCCCATCGTTTTTGAGGTGGTATCCCGTGGGATCTCGTGCCCATAAAACACACAGCCCGCTACCCCCAGATGTGGACATCTGAATAATTGGCAACCGAGGTCCCTCATTCTTGATGATCGCCCAAGCGATGCTCATAATTTTTGCGGCGGTTTTGCGGGAACCGAAAAACGCACCCAGATTCCAGGGATTTAGACGTATTTTATGTTTCGGGTGGAAGCAGAACCAACCTGAATTATCCCGAATTGGAACGCATAAAATATGGCGTGGCCGAATCCCGGTCAGCTCATCAACCGACGGCAGGAAAAATGGGCACCTACAAGGATTGTATTGATTTCTGAATTCCCATCCCATACCTGGTGACGTTTTTCACATTCATTGTCACCCCGGTGGTGGCCACACGACCGGCAATGCCCTGATCCATGGGAAGACGCAGCTCTTCCAGGTCGTCTTGCTTGTCGATGATTTCGGCGATCAGTTGGTTGTGTTCGGCGTCGATCAGGAACAGGCAGCACCTAGATTAAAATGAATTAACTTTACCCTAGATTTTCACGGCTCAAAAATGCACAGTAAGATCCCGTTCGCTAAAAATTCATACCTGTAAACAATTCGAAAATTCACTAGACGGAATTTCATTACGCCAAATCTTACTTGAGAATTTTAGCCGGCAATCTATCAATTCCGGCGTCATAAAAAAACTGCATAAAATCTGTGTATTGAATTCCGTCATACTGAAATTTCGGTAATTTCGATAAATGAAGGTTTAATTAATTTTTCTGACTAATAAGCTTCTGCGCAATGAAACTTCGGTGTCATGGATACCTGAATCTGCATAACGTTGAACGTACCAAACTACACACAGACCAGAAGAAGCCAAAATATTTAAAAACTCACGCCTCGGCATGGAGAAGACTTTTGGCTTCCTCGGTAATGGAGCGGACAAGGTTGTTCATGTCTTCGCTCTGGCCGAGCAGCCGGTGAAACACCTGCGGGGCACACGTTCGTGGCTGCAGCCGTTCGCTTGGCACCGCGAGATCGTCCTGCAAAAAATCGAATTTTGAAGTGGCTATGAATATTAATGATGGAATTTTGGTCATCGTGACGACAACACACGATCGTTTCAATTTTTGCGCATTTTGCGAAATCAAAGGCGTATTTTAGGTACACATAGGATAACGGGGGGGGGAATCAAATAACGGAGGGGCACTCATTATTATGAAATTTGCAATTACTGAGGGATTTTGCAAGTGCCATTCGATAGAGCGTCGAAAAATATACTAAGAGAATTAATTTCAGCCCGAAATAATGTAATAGAAATTTTTTATTGAATAAACAAAAATTGAGGAAAAATTATGGGCAGCACATAGGATAACGGGGGTGGAAGTCAAATTTTCGAAATTTTCGACATTTTCGGTATTTTGAAATCGTCATTCGATAAAGCGTCGAAAACTGCCCTAGGAAAATTAATTTCAGCCCGAAATAATGTAAATGAAATTCTTTATCGAATAAACAAAAATTGATCAAAATCCATGGGCAGCACATAGGATAACGGGGGGGAAAGCCAAATTTTGAGATTTTCGATATTTTGAAAACGCGAATCGATAGAACATCAAAAAATATACTAAGAGATTTTTTTACAACGCGAAAAAATGTATTATAAAAGTTTTATAGCCTAAAAACGATTTTTGAAAACCATGGGCAGCACATAGGATAACAGGGGGGGGGGGGGGAAATTTTCGGCGTTTTGAATATTTTCGAAATTTTGAAAATGCCATTCGATAGAGGACCGAAAAATATACTAAGAGTTTTTTTACAGCCGGAAAAAAGCTTATTTAAAATACTTTATCATATAAAAAGTTTGAGTGCCCCCCCGTTATTTCCCCCCCCCGTTATCCTATGTGTACCGTATTTTATCCTTAAGATACTACTTTAATTGACAAATTCTTGGCACAAATGATAAATTTTCGGATGATAATTAGTCTGTTATTCCGATCTTGCATTCATATGCGTATCATCACGTTAAATTCAATCGAGTAACGGATTAAACAGTCGTCTATTTCTCTCTAAAGGGATACGGAAGGCCTGCGTAGATCAGGACCAATCTACAATTGGCAATTTGATAACCGGAAATGCTAATGCAAAATACGGGACAGGCAGTGGACCTAAGCGAGAGGTAGCAGAGACGATTTATGCTAACTTTAAAGTTAAAGCTTTATGCTTAATTTATCCAGGCTTGCCTGATCCCTTTAAATATTGCTTCTCCAAAAATGCTTGTTGTACCACAACCCATCTTTTAACACACACAATCAAAATTGCAAAAAATCAAAAATCAAGCCCAATAATCCTCACGTATCGTAAAGTCTGAATGAAACCCGGCAAGCCGCGGCCCACGATGCGGGTATTTTTGAAATTAATAGGTCGTAATTTGAGCGGGGGAGGAGGCCGACCATAATTCTTGAGTCAAACGGGTAATTAATGGGTAGCCATAATCGGTAAGTCAGTGTGCCCAGGGAGAACGCGGGATAAACAAGCGGATGAATGGGGGAAAAAGTGGTGATGAACGATTGAGGGCAGATGGGGGCATTTTTGCAGCAGCCAACGAACTTCGGAACTCTGTAGCTCCTGATTGTCGGTGGGGGTTGACGTCAATACGGTAGAGGCTGAGGGGGTGGGGAGGGTGGATTCTAAGTGCGAACAACAAACAAAATCTCGATATCCCCTCTTTATAGCTCTTTGCAAAGGTTGGATTGGGCGGGGAAGTGATCTTTTGATAAGGCTGGACAATAGGCTAGGGTTCATAGAATAAAGAGTGCCAGGTAAATATGACCTATGAAGCTTTTTAATCCAGTCAAAAATATAACATAAAGATATCGATATAACTAGCAAATTACATCCAATATTAAATCCTGAATTTTTAAATAAATAATCTTTCGTTTATGCGAAAAACAGTGAATTCTCGTTGCAACAAAAAGAGCTAAATTCATGTGAGCCTCTGAAAAATTGTCAATGCTCGAAATAAAATGCTAGTTTCAAGTAATTTTTCAAAATATTAAGCCACAAATTTACTAAGTTAAAACGTCAAATACACAAAAGCCTAGGCACGGATTGACAAAAATGCAACCTGACAATTTGCACGTAGCCGCCGCATCCCCGGCGGATGCCCCCCGGATCGAAATCGCGGCTCGCGCAAAATGTTTGGCGCAATGAAAAGTTCTAAAAACTCGGGGAGCCCGGATGGGAACCTTGGCCAATCGATGGCATCAATCAAGAAAAAAAATGGGCGGAGAATGGGCAGATCGCCGGTGAACTGAAGGAGGGAAGAAGATGGCATGGCCGGGTGGGTTGGTTGTTGTGGATTGGAAAAGGGTAGAGCAGAGCTGTTGGGTGCGCAGTTTTCAGATCATCCATATCCGGTTGGTCAAGGACAAAAGGTCGGCCGGTTTAAAAATATCACAAATTTAAGAGGTGTGAATTGAAGATAATGTCCTCTCCCTACAGTGCAAAATCCTAGGAATGATTTACAAAACCTCATGGCTCTCAAAAAACGTCATTCCGGTTAGGTGAAGCCTAATAGCTTACAAATATCACCCGGTATTCTCTGCAACGTATCAAGTCAGCTTTTTCGCTGGTGTCCCTAATTTCCGGCTACATTCCGGACGAGAATTTCGGAAGCTTTCTGTGAAATTCCACTGCAGTAGGGTTCACTCGTTTCCAACATTTTTTACGATTCCATGCATCGAATTTCGCAATTTTAATTTTTTGGACTGCCATTAGTCAGCTTTATTTGTTCATGCGCCTACGCTTTTATAACGAAAGTAAATAGGATTAGAAATTGTTAATTGCAATATTAATCGCACTTAATTATCCATTTGTAAAAGGAGCTTTAATATCAATATCTTAGTAAAATCTTGGCCCGCCAAAAATAGAAATGTACGGAAGCCATAGGCATAGCAGAAGCTGATCTCAACACGTACCTTCCTCCGTAGATAGATAGCCGGCATTTTCTCCTTAAATACTAGCAGAAACTAATAAAATTCAAGCGAATACAAATGCCTCTTTCAATGCCGAATACTTAGGCTCGAAATCACGGAATCGATGAGGCCAAATGGGATCTGTAGCGACTCGGCGGTGGGCGTGTCCCGGCCACTAAATCCTGCCTTCCGCTTTCAATTTCTCTTCGGTGCCATAACTACCGTAGCCCAGAAATTACTCTAATTTGGATCTGAGCCCGATTAGCCGCCCCCAGGGATGTCCACCTCACAGAAATTATACTTTTCTGCTTTCTGCGATCGTAAATGAGCTGAAAATAGACGCGGGGAAACAGGTCTGAACAGTCGCATTCCCCAGGGAGCTCGTCAACGCGACAGGGGGATGCCATTTTGCAGAAATCCCGACTAAAGCCCACGTGCAGGAATGGCGTTGTGGTTTTTGTGGCTACGGCAAGATCAACCATCAGGGGTATAAAATCAGTTTGGGGGGAAAACGCGAAGAAGGGGTTAGCCGAGAAGAAAGGTAAATTGGTCAAAAAAAACTGCCCAGAAAAAAGCATTGATTAATGAGAGCCGGATGGGCTGGCCGGCTGGCTCTAGGGCTTATCAGGGGGAAAAGCAAAGGGGGAGGGGGGAAGACGGGAAATGCCCTTGGGTGTCGTGTTGCGACAAAATAACAACGGTTTTCAGGGATAAGCCATAGGTTAATACGTAGAATCTGACATTCCATACTTTCATTAATACATGAAGAAAATTCGTTGAGACTATTCAGAAAGTCTAGACGTTACGCTTGGGAGTAATATGCTAATTAAGCTACAAGCCATACTTTATGAACAAAGTAAATTTCTTGGATATATTCTTTGTATTTTAATTATCGTGCTATTTCGAGCCTTTAGTTGTTTAAGATCTCCGATAGAAAAATGACATTTTTACGGCCTTTTTAGTCTAATAATAAAATAATTAGAGCAAATTACATAATAGAAAAGCCGTGATGAAATTCAAGTTCTCCCTAAACCAACAAAAAATGACCCTCAAGCGCGTGTCGTCATCCTTTGAGTCATATTCGCCGAGTTCACGCCTAATTGCCTACGAAGAATTTGGCGTATCGCGCGGCTTCCGCTTATACCACACAGGCTTCTCCTGCCCCTGCCCAGCCTTTTCAACATATACCCCGAGTCGCCACAATTACACGTGGGAATACCTTTAATAAGGTGTGAAGCCTTGACAATAGGAAAGTAGCAAATTTGATCTTAGAACCGAGTCTACAAATTTTTCTATGCTTTAAAACTTTGGAAAAGCAAGATTTGTCGATAATAAAGAAATAGCCTCCCAATCAGCCCAGCCGAATAGTACAAGGTACTCAACAGTCCGGAACTCGTGCCAACAACCCCGAAAATCATGTGATCTCTCAATTCCGGCTCCCACGAGATTCAATCGTTTTGCTTTTAAAACACCACCCCTCCAATTAATTGAGATACGTAGCCGGCAACAATGTTTTGTGGGAAAGAATTCTAAGAATCAAAAAAGCTATATTTTTGATGACCCATCGGGTGACGGGGCCGCTCGAAGACACCGCCAAAGTCTGTGCCCTATCGGTCGCCCAATTTTTGTCCGTTTTTCTTTTGGCGAAACCTATCAAATCAGGTAGAGACAGGAGAGTGGGGGGAAGAGGAGTGAGTTGAGGGGATTCTGTTTTCGTCTCTCTAGTTGGGGGGATAAGAACCACTTTTTGCTCTGGTAAATAACTTTTAAAATAGCCTAACTGTAAGGTAGTAAGGTTGATCGGAGGGTTTTGGAGATTTGGATTCAGGGGAAACTATCGAATTCATGGTTTAAAAATCTGTAAAAATTGAATCCAATACTTTTAAAGTTGTCAAAGGTGGGTAAATTGATTTAATTTTTGCCTTTTTAGTAGGGGCGGGAGAGATTGTAAGCAACATTTTTTCTGTTATTGACTTCTAAAATAGCAATTTGAGGGACTTGGAGGTTATAGTTAAAGGCAAACTATCGGGTTCATTGTTTCATAAATCCAAAATGTAGTTAATCATTTGAAGTGCTTTTAAAACAGGCCTAAAACCGTGATCTGATGCATTAGGGGTGGGGGGGGGGGGTTTAGCGATCCCAGCATAACTAAAAATACCAAAATTCCGGGGCAAAAATTCCCCCAGATTGTTGGGTGTAAAAACAAAAGACGCCCATGGATGCGTTCCTGTTCTCAGCATGAGAGCAGGCAGAGAGATTTGATGCCAACGGCATGCGGGCAGGGTGGCACTCGGAAATAAATCGCCGGCTGCCCCTCCGGGGCGTTACAACACGTGCCGCCGCTGGACTTTCTCCTTTGGAGAATTTGGCGCCTCTGGTTTCGCCTTGTTAATAAATGGAATTAATTTAGTTATAATTTATCTTAATCTAAAGTCAAAATTATGGTTAGCCCGCGAGATTAGTCTTCTGAATATCCGGATTTTGGCATTTGCTAAGTTGAACGGTTTCCTAGGTAAGGTTCTTTTTAAAAACCCATTTTATCCTCCTTGAGCCTGCTTATTTCCTAAGTCTTTCCATAATCCAGGGAACACTCATATGCCTAACTCGTGGTTTCCATTTCTCCCTCTCTTGAGCTGAGGGTGGAGGGAGGGGGTAGACTAGATGGAATATGAACCTCGGCTTGAGGGTGGGTGAGCGCCAAAAGAAGGGCGGTCGTATCAGATTTCGGTTGATGGAGGGTATTAGCTAGGCGATTCCCACGAGACTCTTTGGATCTTTGGCACTTTTAAATATTTAGAGACGATTAATCTTTTTTAAATCATAAACTAATTAATTATTACTAATTCTGAATAGTAGGAAACTTTGTGACAGTTAAAGACAGGCCCTTTGTGTTTATTTCCGAATATCCCTACTTAAAAACCAGTATAGTCCAAAACCCGTCGAGATAAATGGAGTTCCTGTAATCCACCGAACCTTGCTGGCCTTTCTCGGCGGCGGATCGTTCTCATAGCATGCCGCGTTGTTGTTGTTGTTCAGGAATTTTGCCGGATGCGACGATTTGCGAAAAACCGGCTCCGTCGTAAGACCTGGAAGTGTCGGTTGCATCGTGGATTACATGAGCCCTTTTCTCAGCCCCCTTCTATCTGCATTCAGGGACCTCTTATTCTCGTTCATTAGGTCTCAAAAATAAGCCAAATCAGCGCCGCCTTGCCCAGCCGTCAGCATTTCAGCCAAAAAGGAGGGGGAGTGGACGGGGATTGGATGGCACATCGTGCCAAACACGAAGCAAATATTGGCTCGACCAAATAATAACCGGAAATAGGTGCCAATTTTCGTCTAGAGCACCGAGCGAATCGAGTAGTAAAGGTAGGGGTTTGGGTTTCTGGGAATTTGCATTGTTTCTATTTGCAGTCCTGGCCTAGGTATCCCTGAAAACAAACCTGTTCCGACTTGAGGTAGTGAGTTCCGCCTCAGCTCCACGAGGCTCATAGAAGCCTAGAATAAACCACATTTGCAGAAGATCCAAAAATTTAGCGAAAACACGAAAGTAATGAAATCGGTTTCGAGTGCTGGTGCGCAAAAGTGGTTGGGATGGTGGTGGAGGGCCCATTCTTTGTGCGAGCGAGCGGAGAATTGTTTTCAATTTGGCACCGGGAAGTGGTGGGCAAAAGGGAGGAGGTTGTGTCCGGGAAAGCTAGAAGAAGGCCTCTCCTCTTCCCCTAGTATGGCAAAGAAGAGCAGCACGAAGGAAGAAAAAAGATAGAAGAGGTGGAGGGTAGGAAGGAAGCAATAGGGGGAATCTGCCATAACATGCACAGGGCTCTTCTCCACCCTTTCCACATTTGGGGCTCCTCCCTCGTTATGGACCCGGAAAAACTGGCGGTGCGGGTTTGAAAAGCTTTGGTTTTGGAACTGACAGCTGGAGGGGCAATGAGAGCGAAATCTCATAACCAGATACTAAGGGTGTAAAACGAATAATTAAATATATTTAGCTTTAAAAGTCTTTTGCTTTTTAGGAGATTATGAAAACTTAGCAAACTTTCTTGAACTCCTTATAGGGATGAGGAAGGCCCACGTAGATTAGTGCCCAACTACTATTGGCAAATTGCCCACAAAAAAGACAATGCAAAATTCGAAGTAGAGGGTGGGAGCAGGCGAAAGCGAGCGGAGATGATTTATGCAACTTTTGAAGTTAAAACCGGCTTTATTCTTAATTTAACCGGGCCTTTCTGATGACCTTAAGTTTTAATACAAAAAATAATCAATTCATGGTTTTATCAATCCGTAAAATATCGCAAATTAAGGGCCACTTGCAAACCAATTTTCCCCAACCATATAATATCTTATTCCCTCGGTTCTTGCAAAGATAGGCAATCCCTTTCGAGATATGTTGTTGCCATGGGTCAGCCCCCCCCCCCCCTCCGAAGTCGGTGTGTCCATCCCCTGCCGGACACACGAAGCCCATATATTATCGATTCTGGGCCGTGTCCAGCCTCGAAAAGGCGTCGGGGGCCCTTGGTTCGTCGGACAAGTCGCAGCCAACGGCTATTTCTGCTCCACACAAAGCACGAAAAGACCCTAATTGGTGCTTGGCCCTTCGACAGCCTTCATGGACGTCGTTCCGCCCAGTGGTTCTTCTGGAAGTGGAGGGTGGGGGGCATCGAATCTTATTAGTACCACGACTAAACAACTGTGTTTTGGTCATGGGGGTGGCGGTTTCAGAGGTCAACTTGGGCAATCTCAGGTTTCCACACTGGAAAAACCTGGTGTTACGCTAATTACGGCCGGAATTCGATTTCAACGCTCTAGCCTTGTCCTTTTTGCCTAGGAAAAACAATGTTGAAGCCAGAAAACAGATAATCAGGAACTGACGACAAAGCTATTTAGGGAAGCAATCAACACCTTAAAAGAATTGATTTTGGCGAAAAAGCCTGGCGAGAATACAAAAAAAAAACCCAAAGACACCTGGTCGCCAAGGATTCGCCAACCAAAAAGCAAAAAGGCTTCCATTCTTCTAACATTCGTATGGAAGCCCAACGGGGGAGGGGGTAAGGCAAGGGAGTGGCTCTCGGGCCCAAATCTGGACGGAAAACAACGCTTTTTAGGCAGCACCCGCAAAAAAGAGCTGCTGCTTCACCGGGAATGGTCGCAAAAAGAAAGAAAGGCCAACAATATCTCCTCCAGGCTGCCACTCGCAACCCCAAAAATTCCCGAGGGAACCTGGATTTGAAGGGGGAGGATATGGATGGGGACAGGCATCCAGCACGAAATATGGACAACAATTTCCAATTCTAGTTCTTTTTCGGGGCCGCCGAAAGCAATAAATTTCCGCTCCCTAAAAATGCCTAGGTGAAATATAGCTTGAGCCTGTTAAGAGAGTAACAACATCTGAAAAAAATTGCACCAGGAATTTTTTTAGGCATTAGAGGGTAAATATGTTGCGACACATCGCCGACACGCGATTCAAAAATAGGCACCCCGCCCCGATGTGTGGAGGGTCTTATCCGGGGGTAAAAAGTCGAAAAAACTGAGGGTTAACAGGGCGATAAGCTAAGGAATTACCGGGTGCCGGCACAACAAGAATGACGATCCGGCGCCAGTTACCCCTCGGAAAACAAGTCGGAATCAGGGTAACCAGAGAGAGAGGACCCCGTTGGAATATGTTGCGCACAAAAATTTCGATTTAGGGTGGAGGGGAGCGGAATTGAAAAAGGCTGAAAAAGTTTGGTTGCTGTGACCAGTGACGAATTGATAAGCTGCAGTGAGGGTCATGAGAGAGGGTGATGACGACCGCCAAATAAAAAAATGGGCAATCGGGAAATGCTTTGGTTGCGTCGGACCGTGTTTGGTGGACACGACCAGAAAGCATTTTGACGACGGAAAGGATTACTATTTAGGGTAATCCTCTGGCTTGCCGGGGTGCCACGAACTGCATATGAAAGCGGAAAAACCCGAGTCGAAAAGTCATATTTCCAGAGATGGCTGGGTCGCCAACCACAACGCATTCATAGTTTTCGAAAATCGCCAGTGGATACAAGTGCTGTTTTAGATGAGGAGCTTTGCCTAGTCGCCCAAAAAGCTGGGGATAAGTATGGGTTTATGGATTAGTGTGTACAAAACCAAATCCCTTGATAGGCCCCTCAAAGCTGTGGCTTAAGTGTTTCGGTCGTCAAAATAGATGTTTTTGAAGGTAACGTGCCAAAATTGGCTAAGAGTAAGCATGGTGAAATACGAGGCTCAAGGGCTGGCTGATTTGATAAGGAGATGATGAAATGGGTTGCTCAAGAAAATGGCTGGAGAGAAGGAGGGGAAGGGAGGGCAAACTCAAGGTTAGCTTTATTCAAAGATTTTCGAAAAGAGGTATTTTCCGTGCTTAGGCTTTACTCAAACCCCGAAAAATATTCTTTTCTTTCTTTGCTTTCGAATTTAGTATCGTACTTTCTTAAAAGCCTTAAAATTTTAGAGCAACTTCCGGAATTCAAGGCAATCGTCACTTTTTACTTCTCAAAAATTAAATGCTAAGTGCCTAGAATCGGTGGGCGGTTCCTGGAAAGACGGCCAAAAGAGAACCAGTCCGGAAAACACGCACACATGGCCCAGATTCGATTTTGAAGGGGGGCAAAGCCAGAAGGGCTACTAGAAGGGGGGCGGCCGCAATTCTATTCGACTGAATAGAGATCCGTGTCAGCCACCCCGGAATGCCAGCATTCGTCGACAACTCGATGGGCTGACACTGGGGGGCCAAGGCCGTTCAGCCATCCATTCCGCCATCCAACCGACTCGCCTTTTCCAACAATAACCCCGGCGCGTGCCAAACCCAAAAGTTTCCACTGGGTCGCCCCGGCCCCGAGAATATCTGGTGTCAACCGGGGCAACAAACACAAAAAAGCGTCGCGGTGAGCCCGCGAAATGATAACAATTCTACATGAAATGATCAGTGCCGAACTGTTTTTTGGTCGGAAAAGATGAAGCCAAAAGAAAAACGCCCTGGCTCATGTGTTTAAAAAATGGAAGGAGACAACCTAGCAATTGAGAAATCTCTTACTAAGGAAAAATTGTGTTCGTTCGCGCAGTTGCAGGTAACTTCCGACGGCATTAAATGGAATTAAATTACATACAAATTATATCCGATTTTTAATGTTAAATCTAGCTTTTATATAAAAGTTCAGGTCACCCCCTTCGTTAGGGAATAATTAGCATACGCAGAAGTTCGCGGAAGCTGATTTCAAAGGTCAAAGGACCTGTCTTCTCCTCTTTCTAAATGAGGCTTATATAAATTGCAGCGCGAGTCCCTAGATGGGCTCAAGGCTGAAAATCCGTGAAACTGTTTCTCAAAGCTCGTTCTACCTAAAAATCAACGTAAAGTGTTGCGAATTCCGTAAAAAAAAAACACTCTGACAAATTCCCCTGGACTCGAGCGAAACCTCCTAATCAGCCAGTCCACACGACACCATGCATCGAATTCACGACCTTCGCGGGACACCGGCACGTAACCCCCCGTTAAAATTCATAGAGTTTCAAGATAACATTTAACTGGGGAAACGGACCGCTACTTTGCGGGAAGTAATTCGCAAAACTGGCGTCTGTTGACCCGAGGGCAGGTTGGTGGATGCGAGAAAAAAAAAACTTTATCACCTGGAAGGTCTGATGTGAGCCCGACCCGCCTCATTCCGCCCGCAAATTATCGATAGGAGAGGTGGCTCAGAACAAGGGAGGGGTTAAAGGGGAAAGAGAGCAGGGAGGAGGGCTGTTCCAGATCGCATACGAATCTATCTTTCCCATCCCATGTCCCGGTATCACCCGGTAAAGCGGCGAACGAAAGGTTCAAACCCCCGGAAATAAAAGGCGAAACGGCGCGATGATATCATTCAGAGATTAGCGTTTAAGCACCCATTAATGACCCGAACTTGTGATTATATAGCATAAGGTATCGCAAAATAAAACGGATAGAAGGGCCCAAACCCTTTCCCTATGAGCAAAATATGCCCTCTCCGGATAGACCTAATCCCTTCTAGTCCCAGACCACAACCAACGATGACAAACCCTATCCCCCAAATTATACTTGTCCGCTCCTAAATTGCACCCCTGGACGACCAGAATAATGGTAGACTGGTACCAGGAAGGACGACACGTCGAAAGGTTAGCCGCGTAGCCGGTTTGGTTTGTATAGTATTTGGCTTTTTTGGCTTAGCTTTTGGGGCAAGAAGGTTCAAATTTTCATCGGGCGCAACCGACAAGCAAAAGCTAAAGCAAGAAAATGGGTCTCCAATTTAAGTAAGAAAAATAGGAGCAATAAAATTGAAAAAGAGAGATGATCATTTGAAAGATGTTGACTTAGCCACGTGGCTGTTCAAATATTTCAAAAAATGAACCATTCCCTTGACCCCATCTGTCTGGGTCTTAACAAAACTAGGCTACAACCACATACGGCCATGAATTTCAAGGTCATCAGAAAAAAGAAGGCGTCCTCTTGGATGAAGGGCTTCGTGTGCGGCTCGAATGTGTGGGACTGGCTGGCTGGAAGGCCTCACGTGGAGGCTATAGTATTTGTTGGTCCCCGGGCCCCCACTGGGGAATGGCCAGGGACCGACGAGAGAATGGGCCGCCAATGAGAGACCCAGAGGGTGAAAGCGACGAGACGACGACGGGCCGCTCCACAAAAAGCTACTCCACGAAGCGGAGGGGCCCGGGCCTTGGGACCCGGCCGGGGCGGGGGAGGTCCCGGGACCCGTGAAACAGGATATGGCCTTAGGGCTGGAAGGCAGAAGGAAGCGAAGGAGGTGGGAGAAGAGGTCGAAAACTGGAAGAGCCCAAATCTGGGCGTCACGCCAAACACTTTGAGCCCGGGGCGGAAAGTTGCGGTTTGGAGGATGAGGAGAAGAAGGGGAAGAAGGGGAGAATGGGCAGGATGAAAGAGAAGAGGGGCTCCGTTTGGTGGCCAAGGGTTGGACCCTGAGAGGAAATTGAGGTTGAATGGGACTGGGTATGTGTGTGTGAGTGTGTGGGGCCATGCGGGGGGCCCGTCTGAAGAGGTGCCATGGCGTGGGAATGTTCGTTGGTACTTGTCCCCCTCACCAGGCCATCACCGGCTCAATGTTGGCCTTCCAACCCCGGAAATTTTAACGCCAGGGCATAGATATAATCAAAGCATGCTCCATTCGATTCGTGGGTAGAAAAAGAAATCCCGCCGAGAGGTTGCTAATGTCCGAGCATGTCTACTAAAAATTTGTCGTAACAAGCAATGAAAAGCCAAACAAAATATCCCAAAAACACCGAAATTCGATTCTGGTTTGTTAACGGTTTGTTATAATTTAGCAATTTCTTGAGATGACTTCAATGCAATGCGATCCAATAGTGCAGCAAAAAATCACGAGGAGTTTAAATTTAAACAAGAACAATTTGAAAAAGCACTTTTAAAAATCAGGATGATCAGCTACGTTTCGATAATTTCGCTTTTTTCAGGTTTGAACGATATTCGACAGAGCGTCGAGAAATATACCAAAAGCTTTTATAAAAGGAACCCGCTTAACAAACCAGAACAATTAAGTAACGAAAAGACAAGCAGAAAATCCCAAAAAGACACCAGAATCAAG
This sequence comes from Mesorhabditis sp. LJ9110, assembly GCA_038088335.1. Classification (NCBI taxonomy): domain Eukaryota; kingdom Metazoa; phylum Nematoda; class Chromadorea; order Rhabditida; family Rhabditidae; genus Mesorhabditis; species Mesorhabditis sp. LJ9110. The sequence continues at coordinate 402,238 of JBBGBA010000102.1, read as the reverse complement.
AACGAAACAAAAACCTCCAAACTTGTCGTTGTCCACATGCGCTCCGAGGAATCGGTGGTTTGCTTAAACAAACGGTCCAGCAAATAGCCCCTTTGATTTTTACCGAGAGCATACGTATCTCATCGCGCTATTGAAACCAACGAACAGGTTCATTAGCATTCTGCTCATAGAACTGTTTCCCCCAGATTACTGTGAGCGCGGGAAATCGGTGTCGCGGACCGATTTTTCCAATAATTGTTGGAAAATCAATGTGGTAGCGTAAGAAAGCAGATAAAAGTTTCGGTATCAAAAAAATCGAAAAACATGACCATCAGGTCAACAAATTGTCTCAAATAAATGCCGGTTAGATACCAGGGCTGGAAAATCGCCAAACGATCTTACAACCCTGATCTGAATACACCAGGATTGTCTGAGATACATCAATTTTTGACAGCAACATTCAACTCCGCTTCGCAAAGGTTGAACGCTGCACTCCTATATAAGGCTATCAAAAACCCAAAATACTTAAAATATCCTAAGATCTAACACCAAAGTTACCTTCTTCCAGCACCAACACCAACACCGGAACATCTTCAAATGCCAGCTATTTCTAGGCGCCAAGAATTGGGTTCAGTAGAATTTCCGAATTGAGGGGAATTAGGAATGAATTTTCGGGGTGCCACGAGCCGTATTTATGGGGCCCGATGATATTCACGATAGGCCGCGCCCTCTTCCGAATCCAAATGTTTTGGCTGGGGCCTCTGATCCTCTTTGACCCAACACCTCCCGAAAAAAACAACGACGAAAAGCCTGTCCAGGACATTCAAATTCTGGGCCAGTTATTTGTGGGCGATTTCATGGTTGCGAAATGGGGTAATCGTGGTGTAAGATCTTGGAAAAATATGCGGTTCAATGTATCAAGGTTTGAATTTAGGGTGTCAACACGTTTTTAGGGATAAATATTTATGAAAGGACCCGTAAGGTCTTAAGGTGTATTCGTATTTTTTCCGATACCTCAGTAAAGGCAAAATCATTCTTGAAAACCATTCAAACCGACAAATTTAAAACTGCTTTCCTCCCTAATAACTGAAGCTCGGCAAAAACAAGACTCATTTTTCTCAATCCCTGCCCCAGCCGCTAATCCTATCCACCCACCCACACCAAATACAAATCACACAAATCCGTGACTCCCGTCGGGCACTTACACCGTCACCCCCCTTATTACGCATCCACGCGCGAAGGTTGATGCTTTCCGCTTTGGATTACCGCCAAGGGGTCAAGAAACAACGTTATTGGTTATGAGAAAAGTAATGCCCAAATCATGACAAAAGTAATACAAAAAGACATTGTGAAAAATATCCAAGGAGAGGTGATAGAACATTTTAGCCGGGCTTTTATAGGATCGATTCGGAAAAAAAACCAGGCCGCAACCGCAAGGTTCACTGCAGTAAAGAAAACACGTTAGCTGGAAAACGTTTCCGTAGTCTACCTAAAGTCGCAGAGTTTTTCGGAAACTACTCGATCACCTATCTTCATCCAATTTAAAAAACTAGAGTATTACCCTCAGCCCAAACGAAAGTCGTTGCAAGCCTCAACTTTCCCTTACAAACCGCGCGCACCGTAATTAAACCCATGATCTCAAACTTACCTAACAATTACCAGCCCCCCCCCCCTACAGAATGCCACCCGGAAGCCGAAAAAAACATTAAAGGGGCTCCGAAATCTGGTCCACGGCCCCCTGCTGTGATTCCTGGCAAATAGCCAGATGCGGCCGCAACGTGACCGCGCCGCATGCTCTTTTGGCGCTGTTTGGACGCGAAAACGCTTGAATTTAACAATTCTGATACTATTTTTGGAATCCTCAACGAATTTTGCTCATTCCAGACGTTTAAATTATGAAAATTGACCAGAAAATCACCGAGATCGAGAGATTGGGTGCCTTACAAGGCATTACGACAGGTAATCGCCGCGCACTCAAAATGTCGTTTTTGCCCCAAAAAGAATTCGGCTTTTCTCAAATATTTTACGTTTTTTCGCAATCAAATCACGTTTTTGGAACTTCTCGGCAGTGACCCTTTCGTTTTTTGACCCGTAGGTTCAATCCCCGCACGCACGAATTTTTACTTCTGAGCCCCTTTAAGAACGTGAATTTCGACCCTGAACAGCCCCCCTTCACACGGCAAATCATGTGCTTGAGAAGCACCTGCTCGTTATTTGGGGGAACGGCAGTGGAATGGATTGCGCCGGTTTTTTTTTGGCTCGCCGCTTTCCACAAAAAGGTAAAAGCAGTTTAACTTAACGGCTATATCCGCCCCTTTACTCTTTAACCGTTGCGTCGCCGCGAAAATCTGATTATAGGTTGAAAAAGGGGTTGGTAAGGAAAGGAAAGGTTGATCTCCTTGAAGAGATGGAAGAAGAGAGGTAAAAGAGTGTGAATGGTGGAGATTTTCAGATATATTTTATTTTTCCAAACTGGAAAAAATAAGGGAGAGACGTCAAGAAAAGTGGTTCTAAAATCTTAGAAAGCCGGATATGTGGAAGGGTCCGACATGCTGACTCAGGAATTCCGTAACGGGACTGGTACGGATTGGGACGCATTCATGAATAGTCGCTTGAGGAAAGCCATAAGGGATTTTTTGACACTGCAGGTATGAGAATTGGGATAAGAACATTGGGTATTTGAGAGCAGGTGAAGAAGTAGCCGATAGTGGTGTAGTTCGAAGGGAACTCCCAATACCTCGATGGAAAATGGAAAAAGAGAAGTTAAACAAACAATGTCTAAATAATTTTTTTCTAATCGAGGTTTTTACTTGCCAGGTGCAAAAGCCGGACATTATTTGCTCCCAGGTACGGAATGCATTTTTTAAAATACGAGGCAAATGTTATTAGTCTCAATTTCAGGAAACTTTAAATAAGAGGTGGTTGAGTTTTGTAAAACAAGAAAAAGCTCACAGAAAAACGCTTCCGGATTTAGAGAAATTGCTATCGAAATCGGTAAAGAGCATAATAATAGTGGATAATGTCGATGGTTATCCCAACTCAAGGGCCCTGGGACCCAAAGGGGTGGCCGCGAGGGAGGCGACTGGCAACCGGGTGGGGGGGCAAGCTTTTCCCTTTATTTTCCGTTCTCTCCGGGTCCCATCTAGTCTCTCGGCCTCTTTAGATTCCCCCCGCCTCCCCCCACGCCGAAACTATTTCGAAATGTGGGGGGAGGAGGGTGGGGCTATGGGCCGCTAGTTTTGAGGGGTTGGGGCCCGCGGGCGAGTCACGCTTTACCTTTTCTCCTTACGCGCCACTACGCCCCTAAACAAACAGGAGGGGGGAGTCGAATTCGATGGAGGGGGAGTTGCGCCCTTGGGGGGTGGGACCGGAACGCTTCTATGAAAGAAGAACGGGTTTTTTCGGGGGGAAGAGGAGCTTGGGTTCAAAGTATGCCGGGGATTGGTCACGACCGGTTGGTAATGTTCCTTGGATAGATTACAAAAATATTATATCTTTGTGAAGAGAGAATCTTGATAATCGTTAAAACTCGTAATAAATTTTTATCGAAAAATCTCGGCATAGATAAAATTAAATGAAAAAGGAATCTCACGATTTTTCTATGTCGCAGTTCTGTCAGAACTTGTATCTAAAATACACCATATCTCAAAAAAACTAATTTCGTTGTAAAGAAATATAGAAATGTGTGAATTGGTTCTCAATGCACGTCGTAATCACCTATGAATCGAAAAGGTATCAAAAAAGATCAAGTTCTTTCGAGGAATACACATTCCACGGATACAACAAAGCTTTTTTAAGCCGATACAGTACGCTACAAACCCTTTCACCCAAAATTCAAAACCCCCAAAACCACGTGGGCCGCGCCGCCTATAATTTGTATAGTATAAATGCCCATGAAATTTATATGCCCTCCACAATGTCCGAGACCTCAGCCACAATCAAAGCCCCGCGCCGTCACATGGCGAACACGGCGCGAAAGTTGGGGGCAGTAAAAACAAAAACTCCCCCCGCCGACCACCACCAGCCTGGCGCCAGCCGAACTCACAACACAGCTGTTTGGGGTAGGAGGGGGGAGGGAGGTAAAAACGGACGACCAGCGGGCAGAGCCAGTCCATTTTCTGTCGAAAGGGCGTGTTGCCATCCGTTGACAGCATACACAAAAAATTCACCGGGTTCAACAGAGCCCCCCCCCCGGCCTTATCAAAAAGTTGCCGAATTCTCGGATTGACAGCCGTTGACATGGGCTTATAATGGCTGGAAACTTGTCAGAACGGTTATCTATCGCACGTAGAGGGGATGGAGTTTCAGAGGTTAGCTTTTCGGAATATTTTGAACCAGGGAAGAACAAGCGTTACTTGTCACAACAAAAGGCGGATAGTCGCTAAAATTCCAAAAACCGAGATTACGTTAAGCGCGGAAAAATTCTATTTTGGCCAAGAATCATGAATAAATTACTGCTTTCTCAGATATTCTTTATTAATAACTTTTAATGTCCGGAAAATTGTCCGAAAAGTTAGCTTTTGGAATATTTTGACCTACGAAAGAACAGGAGTTGCCAGGGGATAGGGCGTGTAAACAGTGCACTTCTTCAGGCGCGTAGCGCTTGGCCTTTAGGAGGACGTTAATTTAGGGGTAACTCCGTAACTCTAATTTTTGGGTGAGTCGGTAATTTTGAAATGTGATAGAACAAGTGGAATTACGGACTTGTGTAGCAGGGGAGAAAGCTAGAAAAATGATTTACAAATGAAATTACGGTAGCGGCATGAGATTAAAAACAGATTAATTATTGTATTCCTGAAATAAATATAAAATCCTGCGTAATTTGGTGAAAACTAATAACCTTTGAATCCTAGGTGTCAGCAGTAGCTGACCGTTTCCGGTCCCATACGGCCACTTCTAGCGGCATTTCAATTTATGTTGCTGATCATCGGTCTGCTTTTTGGTCTCACAACTGTTATTAACCGCCAGAAGCCATAAAAAATCCGCCCTACATCATAAGGCCGATCCCAAATCAGGACGCTCTAAAACGGGCAATATTCGGCGCCGTTTCAGTAGCCGTCAGCCCATTTCAGGCGTCGACTGGCCGGAGAGAGAAGAGGCCGTTCTATTTCCAATTGGCCGCCGCGGAACAGGTGAAAATGGGGAGGAGATCGGGGGGAGGAAGACGGCGAAAACGACAACCGCCATCAAATATTCATGGGCTCGCCAAAAGGCTGGCCGACGGGAGGGCGAAACCGAGATGTCGTGTCGAAGCGCCGCAAAGAGGAAAAGAAAAGAAGAGAGCTGAGAGGGGGGATCGGGAGTTCTGTCTGAGAATTAATCCCATGTTGTTAATCCGGGCACCCAATCAGGGGTGGGGCAGCTTTGAGTTAATAACTTTGTGGAGGGGAGAAATTATTGGGCCATAAATATCACCGAACCTGTCGACGTTTAAAGGGTAGTGTCCTGGAAACAGATTCTGTAGATATCGCCGAGGGGAAATTCAACTAAATAGGATTTTTTGTCAGATTTCGTCGGGGGAGGACGACTTCGATGAAATGGAATTTTATTTTAGAAGGCGTGGGGTATCAAAGAGAGTGCTTATACACGACAAATGACGGTAATTGATACTAATAAGAATAGATTAGTTTGGCTACTTATATATCGGGCAGTTCTGTTTACACGAATCCTCCACATCTCTCCACCCCTCCTAGCATTTTTCCAATGGCAGCCGCCCCGGTGAAAAGATGAATTAGAAGTGCGCGGGGCCCTGAGGAGAAGATGCGGGAAGTATGGCTTGAAATGGATGGATACGTGGATTGATGATGGGCTAGAAGCGGGGCGAGAAAGAGAGAAAAAGGGTGACACGACCAAATATTTGTCGATCGCCCCTCCGGGAGACTCGGAATGGTGGGAAAGCGGTTGCGGGGTCTCTATGTAGTGGGTCTCGTTTGGAAAACCCCTTTGGGGGCGTTCTTTTATGACAAAGGGGTACGATTGACCGGCGGACCCACTTTGAACGATTGAACTTTCCGACCTTACGTCCAGGGAGGGGTCGTTTTAAAGGGGAACACCAGAGGGACCGTATGGCTACTGCTTTCGCAAAAACGGAATTGTAGTTTCTGAACGATGAAAGGGTCACATTGATCAGCGTCTATTCTAGGTTGTCAGGAACGTTGAAAAAGTACAGATTCCCAGCCGGACTTGAGCTACGGTCTCTTCTATGAGTACTACGATTGCTACCCACTCAGAAGTGCAAATTTACAAAGCTCACGTAGCGCCAACTACGGTCAACCAATTGGTATACCTGCCCTCAAGAACTATACTCTACTTCCTTTTTACATTGCGTTTTCCGCTATTTTTTTTTTGCCCATCTCGACGTCACACGTATTCAATTTTTTTAATCCATTTTGCTAAGAGCACTTCTTTCAGATTGCATGCACCGATTAGCCCATGAGAAACCCATTTTCCCCGGACTTTGGTCTGCAAAACCGAGCAGAAAACTGCACTCAGAAATTTCGGCGCAAGCCCATCAAAGAAATTCCGAAAAATCTCACCATATTGTCGGGGGAGACAGCTGCAAATACAGGGGAAATCAGGGGGTGACCGTCACCGGGCTCCCGACTCATCGAATAATAACCGAGATTTTTACCGGCTATTAAGATGATGTGGGAATTGTGTTTTGCTGTGGACAAATTTTGGCTTTTACAATTAAATGACTTAACAAAATTGCAAAGCTAGATCATTTTAGGCAATTGTTGGCGTTTAGCTAATGTCCTGATCATATGGATTCAACGGAACCTGAACGTCTAGGGCTTTAACAAATACCTCACAATCTCTCAATTTGCATGATTTTGTGCTTATATATCTTTGAATACAGTATCCCACCCAACCAAATTTATGGACGTCTCGCAATCGTCCCCGACAGAGCACAACTCCCGCCCTCCCCTAAATGCCTAATTCCGGGCCCCGCCTAGAATAGAAAGTGCAAGATGTTTGGAGTCGGACGGAGAAGCCCTTCTTTTCCTCGCGGGGAGCCACGAAAAAATTGGGGTGGTCCACGAGGAAATTGGAGGACAAGGCGAGGGGCTCCTCCCTTCCCCTAGGATCGGGCGGTTGTGCGAAAATTCATTATTGAAGTGAGGCTTCCAAGTGGCCGGCTAGGATGCGCTCAACGGACAAATGGCGAAAAGTAATGAAATTCTCGGGAGCGGGGATCGGGGTTTTGGGCAGGTTGAGTGCAATAAATGGGATCGGCAATCAAATAGTGGGGGGAGTGTTGGTGGGTTCTTCATATTGCAGGAAGCGAAAATCTACGTATGGATGAAACTAGAAATTTTACACATATAAATTCAATCCAAGTTTTGGTAAAATTTGAACGTACTTGGCATGCGAATTATCATGTAATTATGTAATTGCGAAATCGGATTTATCAAAATCTTCAAATTGAATACACGTTAATCGTTAAATCGTCAAAATCGCTAGAATGCGCCGCTTTAAAGAACTAGCGAGTGCTATAGCGGGCGGGAGAGAGAGAAAGAGACAGTGACACAGAGACAGAGCGAGAGAGCGAGAGAGAGATAGAGAGAGAGCCAGAGAGCGAGAGAGAGAGAGAGCTTGAGACATTTATACTACCCCGAAAACCAAACAAGCCCAATAATGTCTGCCAGTCCAATACACCAAAAAAATTATCACCTGACCCAACCCTAAGGCAGATTTGCCACTCCAAAAAACGCATAAAAAAGCATTTGATTAAAGAACGCTTGACACGACAGCGACTGCTGATTCAGCCAGAATCATCGGTCATTGACGCTGACATTTTGGCGCTCGGGAATATGGCCGTTCCGTGATAGATCGAAAACGCTAAAAATAGCCGACCACCACTGAACTGCCAATTTGCAATGCATGGCGACGAGGAAGTATTTTGGCTCTTTGACATGGTGCGGGGATTCTGTAAAGATTAGGGGTTCTGCTCGAAAGTTTGAAGACATAAGCGGTGTACCGAGATAAATCTGCAACGATATGCCAGCGGTGTCGTAATTCAAAAGGTTGCTGAAAGGCTAAATAGGTACGGTAAGCGTAGCTAAGAAATTTCCGCAAGAAATTAACTCAGAGCCATATAAAAAATCGCTTGAAATTTCCAGGAGCTCGAAAATCTGGTTGGGCTTTCCCCGAATGCTCGCCGCATTCACTTCGGTTTATTGCGCAAAAATGTGAGGCATAAAATGGGAAAGGCATTAAGCCAGAGGAAAGGAAATTGAAATGCTTTGGTGCGAATGGCTTTTTTTCCGTTTCAGAAACGTATAATAAATTCCACGTGACAGTCGGTTTCAACTTATGATAGGTGATTGCACAAAATACCCGTTTTTTTTAACAGAAAGGAATGTGAGCCTTGGGGGTTGAAAACACAGGGCTATGTTGAGAGACGCAATCAACAGCGCTAATCCCGGTGGGCGTCTGATTGCCGTCGAGGTCGATCTGGCGCTTCTGAGTGATTGGAGGGGTTGTTTTTCTTCTGAAATTAATGGAATTTAATGGAATTTTCGGACTGGCGGGCTGTATCATCAGTAAAATCGGATAGCCTTTACTTCTACCTCAAATCACTTACCGGTTTGGACGCCTTATTACTTTGTCCACTCTTCTTCCCCGTCTTTCCCGTTTTCACCTCGATATTCTGCTCACCCTCGAACACCGAACACGTCTCCTTCGAAGACTGAATACTGCAAAAGCGGTTTCCATCAATTAAAATTGCCAACCACCACCGCCCTTTTAGTATAATGCCCCCCTTCCTTCCTCACCCCAACCGCAAAGGACCACCCATTATTTTTGTTGAGCCCATTATTCAGACCCACCACCGCCCTAATGGGCAACCGGGACGTGTGGCCGAGCGAGAATGGCGAGAAACGGGACGATATTTTAATAATAAAAACCCTAATGGACGCACGGAGCCCATCTATCCATCCCTTTCATCCTTCCCTCTTTCATCTCACCCACCTCAAGCATTGGAATTCGGCTGGAAATTCGTCGAGGGAGACGAGGATAAACAATGCTGGGAGGTCGACGGTCACGCGAAGTCTGTGAAAGGGATCGTTGCTATGTTTATTAATTTTTGAACGGTTTCGGTGGTAGGTTTGGTGGGAGAGAGAGAGAGAGAGAGAGAGGGGGGAGGGAGGGAGGGAGACAGAAACCGTGCGATGGAGAGATATGGAAGTTAGAGAGAGAGAGAGAGTTAGAGAGAGAGAGAGAGAGAGAGATCAAACCTTGAATCCCCCGCTTTATTTCAATAATCTTGCATCACTGTGCGATCATCCGCACGCACAAATTCTATCCCTTGGACATAGGTCATCTGCGCTACCCAAACCCAGACTCGACCTCGCAATTGTGTTTTGTGGTAGCGTAAATTCCCACTTCACGTATCAGCAAAAAACTCCGGGAATTGGCCACTTTCCGGTACTCGCTTACTAATTTACGTTTCCCCCGCCATCCAGTTGTCGAGGAAAAAACGTGAACAGGCAATAAAGCAAAAGAAAACCCAAAAAGCTCAATTAGGGGCACAATGAAAATGTCTGGCCATTTTGTGGTCGCGGCTGCTATCCGTTTAAATTCCAAAACACACCGATCCATTCCATCGATCAACGGATCCCAATAAGACAATTTCCTCTGGAACGTCAACGAATTCCATTGATGGAGCGTGCCCTAAATTACTATTTTTCGTCAAATATTTTTAGTTTTCAAACCTTATATCTTTTCTTCAAAATTTCCACACAGGTAATACATTTCTCCGCTGATTCGCCAACTCCATGGAAGATCAAGAAACGAGTCAACGTTTTCTAAAAGCAAATACTACTATATTTAGTTATTTTGGCAAAATACGCACTGTAAATTGCTTCAAGGCGTACTCTACAGTTTGTTGTATTCTTGTGCTTTGCTTGACTTCGATGATGATGGTTCCTTCCGTGTGGAACGCTTCGGGAAATGGGTTTTCAGGCAGAAGGGTCACTTCTTCCTCAGCAGAAGGCACGTAGTTTTCCATTGCCTAAAAATTCGGCTTTGAAAAGTTGGTTTCGCAGAGAAGTGGAGGCGGGGAGTCATATTATTGGTTTATTTACAGCCAAAAACCATAAAAAAAATTGTGAAAATCTTATTTCCAATACCTAATCTTACTGGTCAAAAATCGCAACCAAAGTCCCCGAACTATCGGGAATAGATATGAATTAAAACCTTATAAAAATCTGTGACAAGTTTATAAAGTTTAGAAAAATCTTAGCTACAATCCGGAAAGTACATAAAATCCCAATATACTTTCTAGCATGCATGGTTTATTTTCCACCAAAGATTTGAATACCCACCAAATAGATTCCCGAGGCCCCTTTGACAAATAGGCGGCAATATGTACTTCGTAGTCCAGCGGAGCCCAGCCCTAGCGTCCGACCGCCTGACTAACTCGTGTCAATAGGGATTGCCTCCTTCCTTTTTCTGTTTTATGTCAAAAAAGAGGGGCTCCCTTTCCCTGCTTCGTTCCTCTTGGTCACTGTCTGGTTCCCAAGTCGAAAATTGCCGAAAACTTTCCCAGGGAGCTCTTCTTTCTGACTATGACGCTGGGAAGGCCATCGATCGCCAGTCCAGGGAAGTTGTTTGGAAATTCAAGCGACTAGGACGCCCTGGCCTGCTATGTTTAGCGCTTAACATTCGCGGGAAGGAAGGGGCATTTTTAGGAAGTTTTAGGAATTTTATATTTGCTGGGTTTTTCCATGATTCGATTACGCAATGAAATCCATGGGGATGGGCCGTTTCTTTAATTAGGTTAATTTGATTATTCCAGCATGTGAATAGGAAGACGTTAAAAATGCATGAGTTATGCTAAGTGGGCATAACTTTTAAAGTATTACGGAAAAAAGTATTTTCTAATGGTTGGACACCATTTTCGTTATTTTACTTCGAAATTTATAACAATTCTTGTCTATTTATAGATCCAGATCAAAAACGTAGGCTGCTTCAATTTTAAGGACGCTAAATGGGCTTTACCTGAGTTGCCAATGGTTATTTGCGATTAAGAATTTTTTGTTGCTAAGTATTTTTTCGCTTCCATAGCCATTTTACAGCACCATTTTCAATATCTACGTCTAAATTTGAGATCTATCAAACCCCATCAACCATGACAAAAACGATCAAGCCCTTCACTGGTTGGTGTTCAGTTGTCACCATCTTTTGCCCGTCCCCCCTCTTCTATCCCTGGTGGTGTGTCGACACTCTCCAGCAACCTTTCAATCACCCAGCCAACGTATCGATCCCTTCCCCCCTATCACTAGAATTTCGCGGCTCGCAGCAGAACGACTTGCCGTTTGTGCCGGTAGACTGTGGCTGGTGTTTCGTTGCCAGACTGGGTTTTCTTTTTAATTCTTAGAATTTTCAACTTTCCTTAAGTTGTTTTTGGTTTTGGTTTTTGGTTCTGGTTTGGTTTTTACGACTGTTCACTAGGCCCTACTTGCAAATTTCCATTGCAACAAATACCTCAAAATATCGATTTTCTGGTAGCGCGCTTTCTTGCTGAGCAGCAAAATGCGTTCCTTAGCCAATTTCTGTCCAAAAAACCTTGTTTTTTTACTAACGAAATTTACTAAGAAGAAGAAATTTTCAAGAATGAGAAGATATCGCACTTGAGTGACAAATATAAATCTATGTACCGTATTGAATGATTCAAGATAATTATCCGTTATTTTAATCATTAGCTAGCTAAGAAAGCATAACCGTTAGAGCCTTCAACTCTTCCTCCCCAACATTCCACCATGGTACTAATTCCGTGTCTAGAAATCGACTATCCACGTGGCAAATTGCCAGTGGCAATCCATAATAACTGGCGGCCATTTCGAGAAAATTACTCAACTACGTAGTATTTATCGGGTGGCAAGGCCGGACATCGTTGTGGGCCCTAAGGGCATCCGCACTTCTGTTATCGCCGACCAAAATTTGTATATTATTTTTTTTGGCGCGGAAAGACAACAGGGCGGATTGGAAAAGCAGCTGGTCGCTTGGATATTTTTTTGCCATTGATTTTTATCAATTATCAACGACCATCTGCCGCTCAAAAAACGATGGCAAGTCAGAATATGTACCTAATGAAGAGCAATTTCCCTAATGCACCACCCCCGTGGCATCGATCCATGGCTTGTTGAGGGATGTGGAGGAATAGTAGCAAATGGGTTTGCAAGCCAGGTCCCTTCAGCTGGCTTACTCTGCTGCTGAGCCGGATTACTGTCTCTACTCCTCTAGTCTCTTCCCATCCAACAAGTGCCATTTTCTGAGAACGCGTTCGTCCGCCCGCAGCCCATCCCGTACATTTTGTCAGTTCCTTGTTTTGGTGACGGAGAGCCCTCCTTTTGCACTTGAGAAAATTATACCTGAATTTGGCATCGATTAGGCATAAATATACCGAAGAATTTAGCTATTACCTAAAAGTTTGAATAAATGTTAATATTGACAATTTAGCTTATTATTTCTGTATCAAATGGGCTTTATGGGGTTATTGCATTGCAGGCAGCTAAGTAACTAAATTTTAGATTTTGCGTTGATTATGCATTTATGATAATCGCTATGTCATAACGTTTTATCCCTACCAACAGCGTTGTCAAGAATTAAATTTTTAACGAATTGTATTTTTATTAAAGAGGATTTAGAGCATCCTTGCAATTTCCGGTTGGCCGTCCCAACGACGAACTCTTGTAACATTTTCTTATACAATTTTTATATCTACGCCAGACTTGTAAAAAAAGATTTGTTTTAAAGAATTTGGTGTTATCAAAGTTAAAACTCTCCTGTTGCCTGGAGCGTCTAACGGTATACCCCGGTAACATTTCCATTCTCTCAGCATTACACATTGATCAAAACTAGTTGACCCTCCTCTCCTCCCTCTCTCTCACCCGGCGAGTCCATCACATTCAATTCGGTAGAAGGGGTGCTGCGGGCTGGCTGGCCGAGGGGTGCATCCGGGTGGTCGAATGCTTTTCCGCGAGAGCGAAACGTATTTTTTTGTTGGCGGGGAAAAGCGAGAGTGAAAAGGGGGGCAGTGTCCAGAGGCCGTTGGTGTCCCACCGAGACCTTCACCCCCCCCCCCTCCGCCCGTTCTCCCCGTCCTTTTCGACAACGTTTTTTGGCTCCGAAATCTCGTCACGTGTGTGTATGTGGGGTGGTGGTCTCCCTGTGTGTGTGAGCGGGAGGAGAAGAAGACTACGGGCCCAGCATGGGGAGCTATTCCGCTCGACACCGGGTTATCGCCACCTATCTTCACCCCCTCTTGCCCAACCTTTTCACCAAATTTGCCCTTTTTGTGGGGTCTGAGCATTTGTGGAAAGGATTATATCCAAAAATCAATAGCATAAATCGCTGAAACTTAAACATTTAAATTTCAATATACATAAACCTAAGTCGACTGTTCAAAAACCTTACGTTCAACAATGTTTTGCTTTGAAAACATACCAAATATATAGAGCAACAGATTTTTCAAACAAAATTAATTGCACAAAGCTGTAGCTAAAATTCATACAATTTTCTGGACTATTCATATCATACCATAATTTTTAATTTAATGAATTTAATCAAGACGACGTGATTTGATTATGCATAAAACAATTTTTTTGGATTTTAGCCAAATATATTTAACACGATATTTTCCTGTAAAAGCTAGGTAACAAAATTTCCATATTCCCAAAAATGTTTCCCCCTCCCCCGCGCTCACTCTTGACCAAAACGCCGAGAAAAATCGGGCGCCAAATACTGCCTGAAAAATCGATCATAAATGTTGCCCCAACCATCGTGCCTGGAATTCGAATTGAGTCGGATTTTTGGGGTCTGACGAAATTCCACCAGATATGGTTATATAGTAATAATATTAAAAATGATAATAATATTGCCACAATTGGCAAAGCAATTTATAAAGGGGGCATTTAGAACGCCTCGTGAGGGTTTCTTTCTGGGATTGCAGCTGCCTTGCATGGTAATCATAGAATTACGTAGAATTAAAGTGCCTTTCTTCCTTAATGCCCACTTCAATACCCCGAGACCAGGAAATCCTTGTGAAATTGGTGTCGCCTGGGGGAAGGTGGTGGGGTGTGTGAGTTGAATTGGAAAGTGCGCGCACTCGTTGGCAGGCAAAGAGTCCGAATGTCTGTCTTTCTGTCCTCCTCCTCTTCCTCGTCCTCTGTTAGTCTGTGTGTATGTTGTGATGTATGTCTGTCTGTCTGTGTGTTCGGCTGAGGGGAGCGATCGATGCGTGTGGGCAATAATGGACGCGTCCAGGGGGGAAGGCTAAGTTATTGGGTGTTGGACCCGGACTTCACTGCCCCCCCCCCCCTTCTAGGACCCGACCAGGGGACCCCCAAATAATTTATGCAATGGCCCTAACCGACGTCTTTCTCGTCCTCCGATGAAATCTATCTAATATTCGGTGGAAATAGGCGTTGAATCTTACTTTTTGGAATTTCTTATTGTCGTGGAATTTTCCTATATATTTTTCGATTATTTACTTTTCGTTTTTCTTCCAACTGGTCTCGCTTCTTCGCCCAAATTTAGCCAACTTATAGCGTTTTGTTATTTAACTCAGTTATCCGTACACGACATGAAATTCGCCTATTCCCCGATTTTTCCGTACTTAGTATTGATCTTCGGCCGCGCTTTGCCGAAACCTTTGTCCATCCTTTTTTGTCAAAATCGTCAAACTTTGCAAACGGCTTCCTGTATTTCTCTGAATCATGTATTTTATTTCGCTTCCCCCCTCTTCCTTGCTTGCGTCGCATTTCCTTAAAAAATGCTGCATTTCCAGGGATGGGGCAAACATTGAGCGAGCCAGTGACGACGAAGGAGAGTGCTTCATGCTCCAATAAAATCTTCTCGGTGGGGAGCAGCTGCATGCAGGGATGGCGAACAAGTGCGTTTTCTAAGAAAAACGAGCATAAAAACACAGACTGAGGCTCTAAGGTTGTGCAAACCACGCTATGATAAAAGAGAGAAAATATAGTGAATCGAAATGTTCAATATTAAGATGTATTTAGGCATGGAAGATGCCCACACTCACCTTCTCTCACTACCCGAAGATCCGAAAACAGCCTTCTTTGCCGTTTATGATGGCCACGGAGGGCCGAAGGTCTCGCAATACGCGGGAATTCATCTCCATCATACCATTGCTTCCCAGCCGGAATTCAGTAAGTCGAAAATATTACATAGCAACAATGACTCGGAGGATGCAATTATCTAAAACAATTATCTGCGTTTCAGAAGATGGCGATTTGCCATTAGCGCTGAAGAAGGGATTCCTAGCCCTAGATGAGAAGATGCGAGCGGATGATGAGATGAAGGATGATGTTTCCGGCACGACGGCTGTTGTCGTGATGGTACAACGGGATACCATTTATTGCGGTTAGTTAGAGGATGCATCAAAAACAGCAGCGGTTCAGGGTATCATCAAAAATTGACTTTTTCAGCAAACGTTGGCGATTCTCGAGCAATCGTCTCGGTTTGCGGAGAAGCCGTCCCATTATCGTACGACCACAAACCGGCAAATGAGAAGGAAGCCAAGAGGATTATTGCGGCTGGAGGCTTTGTCGAATACAATAGGTATTAATAACTTTTTTATATTAAACCGTCCCTTAGGGTAAATGGAAACCTGGCGCTCTCCCGAGCCCTCGGTGACTTTATTTTCAAGAATATCAATATACCCCCAGAGGATCAGGTTGTCACTGGTAAGTATCCAAACAGCTTGGCAGCCTAACCTCCCCGTTTAGCCAACCCTGACGTCGAAATCCAACAAATTACTGATGACCATGAATTTATTGTCGTAGCCTGTGATGGAATTTGGGATGTGATGAATAACCAAGAGGTATTGGAATTAAGACTTAATCGATAATGAATTTATAGGTTGCCGATTTTTGCCGAGACCGACTTGCCAAGGGCAGGGAACCCCAACTGGTATGTGGAGGGCAATGCGACATTGTTATGGATATTTTCAGATTTGCGAAGAATTGCTCAATCGATGCTTATCCCCTGATGCACAGATGGCCGGGCTTGGATGTGACAATATGACTGTTGTTTTGATTAGTATAACGAAGGGACTGGATGAGAAGGTTGGTTATTATAGTTCAAAATACTTACTCACTTTTAGCAGATACTTTTTTAACTACGCGTTTTTAATTTTAGTTTATAAGGACTTAATCTAACATAGTAAAATATTTTATTCCATTAAAAAAATTGTAAAACAGAAGATACTCTCCCAAAATATAGGGAAGAATTAGGCATCAATTGTTAAACCGTTGAAATTTTAACGTAATTTCAGGCTTTCATGGAAAAATGCTCTCGACCATCTCGTTACAAGCCCGTAACAGATGAGGAAGAAAATGACGGACTTGACGTGACAAAAGCCTCATACCTCGGTGATGAGCATGAGGTGCGTCGGATAGACCTGATTTGATCGTCAACCTTCAGCCAACCACCATCCAGGATGCCCTCCACGCTCATGACACCTACGAAACACCACAGCCGTCACCTAACCCGGCTGTTGTTGGTCGGTTTTAGACCTTTAATATACAAAAATACCATATTAAAATACGGGCATGCATCCAGCCTGGCTTGAAAAGTCGCGAAGCTATTTTTCAACTCAGATTCCATGCTAAACACATTACCATATGTTTCCAGATGATGACGAAAAGCCTCCCAGTCAATTCACCGCAGCCTAAACCACCCAGAGAAGCCTTGACGCCTTAAACGACTCAATCCCCATCCCCTTTTTTGGTGTTGCTCATTTGCCATCTCGAATGCCCGATCATGCCTCGTCCATTCTGCATCCCCCCTTCTTTCCGTGCCTCATTTCTAAATGTCCAATTCCCCTTCAATACTCATGGATACCATTTTACCCATGCCTTCCCTGTTTTTTCGTTTTCCCTGCGAGACGTGTCATCCCTTTTTCCCTTTTATGAATATTTCAGTAGGTTTTGGGCCAGGATATAACTGTGGAACGGCGGCCATATCAAAAAGAAAGTATTAAAGCAATTTTTAACGAAATCGGAGGTTTGAAACATTAAGTCACGGGTACGTAGTAATTTTCTACATTGCCAGTAAGTAGTAACAAAGCCGAAAAAAATATTACCGTAATTTACTAAAAAGAAATGATGAGCTTTCCGATGTGGCTTCCGTTCCAGTTTTCCGCTGATATCGGGCCTCTGTATGCTATCGTAGTGTTCAGATTCTTTCCCAGTCATCTTTCCGGACCGAATTCGTATTATTGTTGGCCCGAAGCGACATCAGTTCTCGTACCCAATGTGATTTTCAAAAAGAAGAAATAGCTATTGCTGTACTGGCAATTGACCCGAGCTCGTTCTCCATTCTCTCCGGATAAGTGTCATATCTCCAATTATTCACTCGTGGATATGTATGCGAAATTGTTTTTTTGATAGAATGGTCGTGCCTGAATTCCTACGAACCGCATGTATTTGCCGCGCCGTAATGTCGTGTCTCAGAATGTGTCCGTTTCGTAAGTTGCATATGGAAATTTTATATAAATATTAAAATCTACTATATTTAATACAAGTTGCAGTTTTGAAACGCACAAAGAGTGTATAAAAGTGACCTTATTACAAAAATTCGATTTTACCCCGATACAATATACATTAAATGTTATCACAGTAATTGGTGTTAGAGATCTAATGAGATGGTCTACGATGTCTTCTCTTCATCTTCTTTGATTTCGTCTTGGGACCACGGGCCATTAAGAGGTTTTCACCAAGGAGTTCTTGACCAGGAGCCATTGGAAGGTCCGTCTAAATTATTAGTTGCTGTTTGGAATTCGGAAATTATTACCTGATGTTCACATTCGAAGGTAACCGGATTGGGCCGGAATGGGAAGCAGCAACATCGGCAAACCTTTTCGCGTCTGGTTTTTCCGGACTTCGAGCGGTACTTCCTAATTTAAAAGTGCATATTAAAGGAAAATTTAGCCTACTTTGTCTGCGGTAGGCATGAGTACCACTTTAGTGTTTGGATATGTTCACGGAAAGCTGGCTCAATGGAGGATAGATCGACTCTAGGGGATGGCCACAGGGTGCATTCGTCGTCTCCGTTTTCCTGAAACGAAGGTATCTAGCTAGTTTGCTTAATATTAAGTAATTTTTGATTAATGCTTCGACGATTTTATTCGACCGATTAGACCACCCTTCCCTGAAAATCCAGTTATCCAAGTGTCCCGACACACCCCGAAGAGTCGCAAATCTAGGTTTTCCCCACCTACCCACCGTTAGGACCGGTCCATACGAGGTTCCCCTCCCCATCCACAAAAAGACTCACTTTGAGCATGTCGTAGTCAACCTCACATGCTTCCACCTGTCCCTTCCCTGAAAGATCCTTCGTCGAGCACAACCTCTCGGCCACATAAAAAGGCACCACAGGCCGCCCGCCACGCACCCTGGAAAAGATCAAATCGCTCTTCTTATAAACCTATACTTATACCTATAAGTATACGTATAAAACTTATACGTTGCCTTGTAGCTGAAAGCTCGGAAGAAAACTCTTACGTGAACGGGCTGACGTTGCACTTCTTGTCGCCGCCGAAGCCGCAGCTTTGCTTGTAGATGCACATGCCGCATGGTTCGAATTTTCGCATCACGAATGTCATGTAGTTATAGAAGTTGTTTAGCGCCTGGAATGGCAACTTAGCGGAAAGGACACATTCTGACTACCGATTCATAGCGTTTGATGAAGACGTAGAACCAGTGCTGTTGGCAGACGGGGGATAGCTGCTCGATATAGGGTACTGGTGACTCCTTATCGGGCCAGATGCAAGGACCTAAAAATTTGAGTAAAAAGTACAGAGATGATGGCACGAAATTGCAGTTAAAATAAATATTTGATAAATCTTACCCCAGGAGGACCAATTTGAGCAATCTTCCGAGCGAGACGCATTTGAATAAACGGCGGCGATTTGAGAATAAGCTAAATAGTATCGGCTGGGACGTTTTTTCACGATGCGGTATATAGCTGAACTGTATTTTACACCTATTTTACAAACTATAAACCGATTTTATTCCATGGTGTCGCTATAATTTTAGATGATCGACGTAAGACAGTTTATTTTAATCGTAACTCCGTATTCCTAACGTCATCCCCTAACCACCCTTCAAAACCACCCCAGCTGGTTGCCGTTAAAACTTTCTCCAAGACGAACTTGAGCACCAGCTCCCCTTCCATTCTCAGACTGCTCTTTGGAGATTATTGTCCCAGATATCGGAGGCTCAACGAAAGAGGATTCGTTCATTCAAAAGGCTGTCCGGCGAGGCCGATTTGAGGTCGCACAAGATTTTGTCACCATCCACCCCCCGATCCGGGTCAAAGCCCCCGCCTCGAGTGCGGTCTCGGGCCACGGTAGCAAAGCGTGATTTTTAGTGCTTGACCTTGACACGGAATTTTTGGATAAAGTTGCACTTTTAATTTTGAGAACGGTAATTTATTTTGTTGGTAACTGACCTATCGGTAGTAAGGAAGATAGTAGCAATAATCGCATCATGGCTCGGCAGGCCCTAAAAAGGTATCCTCAGGAGTATCGTTTTGACACTTCTGATCAATAGCAAGATAAGGAAAATAAGAATTAAATACCAGATCACTTGCTTTTGCGTATCTCAATCTCGCAATAAATTGGAAGCTCGAACTAGAACCGATCCGCCAAGTTTACCGGCTTAACAAAGTTACTTTTATTTATTGGCGCTCATTTTAATGGATTAATTAAAATTTTAACTGCGTAACGAAGCGCATTTTATACTTTCTAAATAAAGTTTAATAAATACAACCGATAGAGAAGGCCCCTCCAGCAAAATGAGCAAAATCCAAAGCAAGCGAAATAAGCAAACGAAAGCCCGGATCCAAGTTCGAGCGAATAGAAACACACATCTACAGTGGATCCACCCCTCAGGGTTGGAGAAGTTCTGTGCATACTCCATCTCCACCCACCCAACGCTTCCATTTTTCCATGGTTCGCCCACAACGCCCGCCCCCCTGAAACCCGCAACGCTCATCCTCCCCCAATAGTGTGACCTAAACTGGAAAGCTTCGACAATATCTGTGAGACGCGGAACGTGTAATTAAAAATGCTTAGACGGTGGGGTAGCGAGTAGCGAACTTGCCATTAAAAAGAATAATTAACCACCATTGATTACAGGGTGGCGATTAATTACCTGCGCGTCGCTTTTTCCCCCAAAAATCAGGCTTTAAATTTTCTTTGATAGAGTGGTTTTACTATATTGGTGGTTGTTTAGTTGCATCCTATCCAAATTTTAACCGGGTTAAACAATCACGAAAAACTACGAGCTAAGAAACATAAATTCCGGCTTCACAACGCGCATCCTGATCGCATGGTCACACTTTTGAAGCCTACTGTAGCCATGGGCGGTAGTTAATCTTTTCTAAAACGGCTCAGATATGTTACACGCTTCTTTTCAAACGTAGTAAGCGTTCGAAAACCAACCTAAGTCAAAAGATAAAAAAAAGATACGGTATCGAGAACGACATCGGTCAAATGGAAATAAAAACCGCGCGTCCTTTCGATATTACGCGTGAATCTATCGGTACGATATGAGAAAATATGTACAATACTTACAACAACCATATGCCAAAAGTTCTTGGGTTCAAAGGGCTTTATCAGGAAACTAGAATCCAAAAATGCTAGAAATTGCTGACGATTTTCGAGGTGCGCCGCGGGCTGAAATGATGGCATTCTTTTTGGCCCAGAACTTCCCCAAAATTCTTCAGAACCGGCCTCAATTTAACAATGCGTCCTATCAAACCAATAAGAAGAAGGCTACATCAACGAAATTGCACTTTCCCAAAAAATCTTTTTATTTTTGAGGTGTCTCATTCTGGCCGATTCGGCTCCAGGCGAAAATTGGTCGTAGAATTTATGTTATTTGGTAGGGCTAGGGCTCAATAAAAATGCTTTTAATGGATTTGAGCATCTGGAGGGTAATCGCAGGCATCGAACTAACAATAATTTGAGGGCACTACCTATCAAACTGAAAAAATATCGGGCTTTTTGATCGGTACATACCCGCGGCGCGCGCTTTTTTGCTCGACGACATTTTTCGGGCTGGAAAAGTTGAGGGCCACTGACCCAAATTTTTTCTGTACAATAAGTATTAGATAGCTTGTGATATCATAAAATGCAGATGGATCAGAGATTGCTTTAAGAAAAATTCGGAGCGAGCGTTTTCTCTCGCGCAGGTAATTAATCGCCACCCTGTATATTAAATTTTTGCCCGGAACATTATTGCGAACTTGTTTGCAAAATTTATAAAAATAGCTTTGCTTTTGTGTAATTAATAAATAAACGTAGCTTCTCTTCTTAATTCCCTACGCTTATTTTAAGCCATTTTTCGTTCCTATAACAAAAATTTTCTGAAAACTAAGCAATTTTTCCCGAAACTTCCGGAATTGTTTGGGTATTGTTAAGCTTTCTAGGTCCAAGGCCAGTTCTACTAACGCTTGTTTTAATAGTCCGAGCCTTCCCACAAAATTTGGATAAATTGAGGAACATGTGGACACGGATTGGCGGCACTTATCCTCGGGACCGGTCGGAACCACCCTCCGAGCAGCTGTACCCGTTGTGGATCCAATTGCCTGGGAAAGTGCTCTACAGTCCATCCAAATGCCTTTTCAGGTTTGTTGCTCAAGAATAGGGTTTATCAGGAATTTAAATTATTCGCTTGATTTCAGCGCTCGCACAAAAAGTCGCGGGCGATCATGCAAAATTCATCGGTCCATTCGCTGTTCGAGTGGATGAGGACACAATTTTCGTTGTGATTGCCGTTGTCGGGCTGGCCTGACAGAATACGTAACATTCGTGAAGCATACTACCATTTTCCTTACCCTTACTCCACCGAGTATAATTACTCGCTCCATTCTTATCATCAACAAAGTGCGCTTCATTTTGAATATCGTTGATGGCAATCCACGCATTTGTACCAGATGGCAGCAATTCTAAAAGATTATTGTTTTTCGAGAGAGCTAGGAAGAGCCATTTCCGCTTTTCTTGCACCCACTTGCCAAATACACATTCTCGTCCTTATTGTTCGGCTTTGCCAGACGACCACCCCACAGATGACACTGCTCCGACGCGTCGTACCACGACTCCTGGCCGATAAGAGTTAGAAAAACCTGACCGTTATCTCACTTTTCGTTCCATGTAGGCATATTCTTTGTTCCCGCGATGATGTAGGCGACTGGTTAAAAGCTCGAGTTTTTTCTAAAATTTAAGTTCTCGATTCTTTAAGGCAAAAAATACACCTTCAATCCTCGAAGCTCCTTCTCCAGCTCAAAGTTGTTGCCCTGGCCTGCGGAGTCCAGCCGTTGCTCGAGAGCCCTGAACAAATTCTCGTCATTTTTAGCGGAGTTACCCACCTCATTCTCTCATCAAAATCCGCTTCGAGTTTTGTATATTTGCTATCCAAATCGTCGATTAAACTGGCTTTCACTTTTTCTTCACAATCAGAACACACGTCAATTGGAGCGACTAGGAAAATGATATGCCGTCACATAATAACTCTTCGTACCAGTGGTAGTAGGGGCAGCAGTGGTATAAAATCGCCATGGTTCGACCCGTTCAAAGTGATGGTTACCTTCAGCTAATTTTCTCTTTGAGCAAAAATTCAATTAATTACGTTTATATACAGGTTGGTACATTGGTCGGTAGTCTTGTCGTGGAAAGACTGGGTTGGAACGAGTGTCTAGAAAATCAAAATAATCTAGATTTGTCATCGTCAAGCTACCACGCCCGCTACCGGATCGTCCTCCCTGACATTGAGAGAGCAAAGCGCGGAGGCATCGGATCTACCAAAAACTTTGTTTTATTTTTACTGTTAAGGTACCTCGGCTGACCAATTGTTACCGTAGGTGCCACATAACTTTCCTTGTGCCTCGACTAGTTGGAGTGTCGTCAAGGTAAGGAAAAGAAGGTGCAACATTCACCGTCAATACGTAGGAGATGTGGTAGAAATTCAAGAAGATCTTTATGTTGATTTCTGGAAAGGAATTTGGAAATTAAAAGCGTGGTTAAACATGATGTTCAAGATTACGGATAGAGAAAATGTATATACATTGAGGTATTATTAAAACCGTATTAGATGGCAGGTTTTTGGCATCTCGACCCCTTTATACGGGCACAACCGTAAAAAAAAATATTAATCGGGCTCAGCTCAGTACAAATTAACGATTTTACTGCCAAAAATCCCATTCCGAAATCGAGATAAAACGGAGGCAAAGTAAAATAATTAAAAAATTGACGATTTCCTCGATATAAATCGCTTGTCTTTCACTTCAATTTCTGATTTGCTTGAAAGCATTTATATACATAAGGCGCCTAGCATAGTACCCCTATAGAAAACCCAGCAAAACCCGCCTAACCCAAGTAACCAATCACTATATATTTGGCCGGACTACAACGGCAGCTGCGATGATTTTATAAACGAGCCGCCGTTCCGGCAAGGTGTGAAGGGTGATTTAGTTCGAAAACGGGGCGGGCCATGTCAGTTGGCGCCGGGTCAGGAATGGGTTTCGATGAGAAGCGAACCGGAGGGGGAGATCGTGGCCCAGGTCGGCGGGTCCCAGTTCTGGTCATCCATCAACAAACGACCCAAGGATGCCCACATGAAGGAGCAAGGGGAGAAGCTGATAAATTGAGTCCCTCACCTCGATTCGAGACCCCATGGGCCACCTCCGGCACACTTGGGAGGTGCCAACCTTTTTGTCGTTCACGCGAAGTGTTGAGGATTGAGAGAATGGGTAGACAGACGTGTGTCATTCACAAGAGAGATTGTCGTCCGGAAAGGGCGTTAGGGTGTTTATTGTTCCAAAAGGGATCCAACAACATACACATTGTCTAGAGGTTTGGGTTAGGAGAGTAGAGAAAGATAAAACTCAATATGGGACAAGGCTAAACTATTGCCTGGTCGAAGTCAATATTAATACAAAGTAAAATGCTGGAAAGTAAACGGGTTATTGATGCAAATTGGCAAAATGGTCTTGACAGCCCTGTGGTGCCACGAGATGCTAGCTATGTGTAGACCTTTTAGTAAAAGGCCGCATCTGCCCGATTGATAATAATTAACTGCCGTATAAAAACAACTTTTTTCCATCCACACATATTTAAATAGTCACTTATTGATTTTTTTTTTCATTAAATAATGAATTTAATTTTTGCTAACCCTGGAGTATTAAGAAAGACACCCGGTAGCATTTCCGTTCGTCAGAGAAGCTTTGCCGCTACAATTCCATCTTCTGCGTTTTTCCGTTATCCGCAGCCAGCCAGACGGCTTTTTCATTTCATTTTCCGAATAGTTTGAGGTTACATGTGGTTCTTGAAACCAAAATACTTAGGAAATTATTAACCGAATCCATCGTATATTGGAATCTTTAGCGTAGATAACTAAAATGAACTCAATAGAATTTCGCGACTCTTTAACAGTCAATATTACCCATGAAAACCCTCAAAAATGTCAAACTCCTTTGAAAATTCCTGGCCTTTTTTGGTTAGCTCTGTCTTTTGGAATTCAATGTATCGTATTCCCTATCATCCACCACACCACCATATATTCTCGCCTGATCCCCCATGGCACAAAGCTGTATAGATGCCAAGCATTGAGACCTTATCAAATCAGTAGGTCCCTCCATCCCTCCAGCCATCCGTTTTTTTCTCCGATTCCCGATGGGCGTGAGCGCGCTATTAATCAATATTAGCTCCCAAACTTTCACAGGGTTTGTCAAAACCGGGCAACTCTTTGGCCCTCATTGTATATATTCCGAACGTGGGCGTACGAGTTAGGCTTTTTGGTGAGTGATGGCTGGGTGGCTTGAGTAATTTTTAGTCAATTTTCAAAGCCAGCAAGCGCTTTCCTGTCAATTTCCGAGCTTTATCAACTTCAATGCTAAATTTTTTTGGTTTCAGAAACTGAAATAACGTCATCCGAGCAAATTTTCACACCAAAATTTTCTGGAATGACGTGGATGGCCGAGTAAGTCGTTAATTATACCAAACCTTGAAATCTAATTGCCAAAATAATCTTTGAATGCAATTATAATTCTACATATTTCTCTTTCAGGGCGGTATGCCTAGGACTGATTTTTGTGGGCTTCCGTGATCTTCTAAGGACCTATTTTCCGGATCGAACCATGCGGCGGTACGAATCGTAAGTCTAAAACGATCCATATTAATTTACTCTTCAGTTAAATTACAAAATTAACAGCATAATACATTTTAGATTATTGCAAAGCGGGTGTGACCGTGCGGGTACGACGGTAGAAGAAGCAGAGGAATATTTCCGACTGGCTGCACAGATGTTACCTAACGTCCGAGATGGTTGGTTTTGTTGGTTTGTTGCCTTATATTTAAGGTTATTCTACGTAATTACCTCATAATAAGTCAGAAGGAGTCTCAATGCCTTTTTATTTAGATTTCTTTTCACATCTTGACGAAATTGAGGCGAGATCAGGCAGAAACGCAGCAGCTGACTGGATTCTTGCCTTGGTCAAGGTCGGTTGTATGTTCTACCTAGTAAACAATAAAACCATTGCTTCACCTGAAATTTAATTTTTATTGCAGGGCGCACAAGATCGAATGAACAACAATGGGCCCGGGGAACAAATGATGATGGACCTAAACCAAGTCTAAAAATTATTGAACACCAACCTCCATCACAAACCAATCGACAGTCGGCAATTCACTTATCAAGGCTCTTGAACACAATTGGCTACTGGTCTGGTCACTATACGAGTTTTGTTTATTTGAATGTTCATGTATAAAGGTGTCTGCGGTTGGTGAAAACATCTTGCACTACAACCCTTCCCGCAGCAGTTAGTTTATGAAAGTAATGTAGGCGTTGGAATTTTAACGTTCTTGCATGTGCTGTTTATGTTAATATTTACACCGCTGTAGCTTTTATACTATTTGCAAACAAGCGTGGTCGGATAATTCTATACTATGCTAGCTTTTCGGGCGTGTAAGCGTTAACGCGAAGCAGGTACGTTGGACTCCTCTCACCGACGGGGTAGCAAAATTTTATCGACTTCTTAATACCCAAGAAACGATCACTCTCGCTATCCGGATCGCTAGTACCGCTAAATTCTCTGAGTGGCGTAGCATATTTTGTATACTAAAGACTGTCACATGTATGTATTTACACTTAGGTGAATAAAAAATAGAAAACACCTTAGTTTAATAAATCGGCAAACCAAAATTTTATATAAACGTAATGTCACGAGACTGATATTCTATTTCGCGTCCCTTTACTGCCGCATCCCGTGCTCTGCAAGTATATCCAGGAACTCCAAACATCTGACGCATAGTCCCCCCCTCCCTCCCCAAATTCAGGAGCTGATAATTCGCGGACACATTTTGGTGTGGCTGATTGTTGTGGTTAGGAATTTCTTTTTGGACGTTACACTGCCACTCTCGGCGATTCGACAGCAAGGAGGGGGAGAGTTTCGATAAGGCTCGGCAACGCAGGCAAATACGGCGGCGACCATTGATTCCTGCAGCCGCTTATGGGGGCAATTCGGAAGCGCTACCCGGCATCTGATCGCGCCTTTTTTCTTGGGTTCACCGATTTTTGGGGCTGTTGCTAAAATTAAATAATTAAATGGCACGGTATAATTATTGGAAATTGGGTAGTGGTTGGGCTAGCTGCACTTCCTGCTATCCTTAAGTGGAAATTTCATATAAGCAAGTAAGAACGGATTTCTATACCTATCTTAATTCGCTTGCAAACGTTCTGTATCTGACGATCTGTACGATCTATTTCTGTAAACATTTGAAATTTGATAGACTTTAGGGCGTCCTCTTGTCTCTCCAACCCCACCCGATTTAACCAAACGACCATTGAATCCAGTTTCAAGGATAGCCGAATGTCAGCTGCCCACTAATACCTTCCAGATTTGCCTCAGCCCCCCCCCCCCGTTTTTCAGCTAGTCGACAGTGGCCATCTGCAAGTGTTTATGCTTTTTCCCCGGTCCGAGATCCCCCTTGAGGGCAACGGGAGAAGCCTAGAAAGCTCTGACGCAGGTTGCACTTGCGATAAACTTCGGCTGGCCGGTTTGGGCATCTGTTTTATTTAAGGCTACCGAAGGCGGTGGGTATATTGCGCGGCGGCCGGTGGCTTCCGAGTCATTGTAGGAATTAGTGTGGCGACAAATTTGGTCGCTATAGCATTCTGGCGTGTACATAGGTTTTTAGGCGCCAAAACCGAATTTTTTAGCCTTAGTTTTTCGATTTTTTTTCTTATATTGCCAAACGATGGCGCGAAGTGCAGGTCAAGGAGGCGACTGTCCGCACCCCCCGGATTTTCCCACGAGGACAAACAGCATCTCTAAAGCTATTGGATAAATACGCCTCCGCACACTTCTATGGGAAAAGGAGATCGATCCTTGCTGGGGGAGTCTATAGCATGGATGCAGTTTATAAACCTAGAATCTGCATTTTGTCGCTTTAAGCAAGTGAAAAAGACGAAACCCGTCACAATTATTTGCTTAAACTCGTTGATCACCCTGCTCCCTCTAAACCATTGAACGTCATGCAGCTTTGCATAATTTCTTCCCGGACATCCGTTTGGTTGCCCTCTGTTTTCCACTCTATACCGCGTGCTTGAATCACATGATCAATTTGTACCATCTACATTCCGCTTTTTAATTTTTTCGCTTTATTTATTTCTTTAATTTTGTAATTTCAGATGTCATCCCCAGGGATTGGCGTCTTTGTGGAATATACCTCGACTGCCATTTCCTTAATATGCCTACCTATCAATATTTTATTTGTCATAATTGTACTGCGAGAACCGAAACATCCAATACTCGGGACCCCATTTTTTCGGTAAGGAGTTTATATATAACTTTTTATATACCAGCATTATACAAAACTTTGCAGTCACGGCCGAATTCCGCTGTTTTTATAGGCGCACCAAATCGCTTTGTTTAGGCTTTGCATTCACTTATCAATGGCCGACATTTTGATGGCCCTGTTCTCGCTGATCCTGTTCAAAATGCCAATCTTTGGCTGGTTGCCGGATTCGATTTTTACCGAAAGCTGGGCAGTGGTGCCGATAGGTATCCCTCAATTTTTCAATCTGCGTTTTCCACCTCAAACATCATTCATCCGACCATTTTCAGCCGGCATCAATTACCTGGTGCACGCACAAGCCATCGGGATTATTTTCATCGCGATAAACCGGTGAGTACTGGGTCCAGTGGCAATCCGGATTTTCGGGGTGGGGGCGCTGACGTAGTGGGGTCACACAGGTAGCGGCATAATTTCTCACGGTTCGACTGCGGCTTCAATCAGCCCCTTATCAGGTGCCATCACAGTTCCTAGCAAATGCTTGGGGAGAGCAAAAAGATTCCGTTCTGCTGGCGCCAGCATGGGGGTTGTCGTTGCAGGCAGAAATTTCTTCGAAATGACGTTATCTATGTGTCTGTCGTGTAGACTGACGTGATATTGAACAGCTTCCGAAAATGGTGATAATCAGCGGAAATGAATGGGGAGAGTTTTGGGATCAGGAGATGGAGTTTTTGATTTGTCATTGAACAGAATTTACTAACAAGGGATTGTTTTTAAGGGGGAATATAGTTTTGTAGTTTGAAAAATCCAATGTCTGCTTCCGTTGCATTTTCCCAAAAAATCCGAAACGGATCGTTATCGTTCAAAAATTGAAAACCCTTATTTTTTGTCTTTTAAATTTGATCAAACCGCATCTACAACACCTAAAAACAAAATTATCGCCTAAAAACCACCCCTCGTAGGATAATTAAAATATGATCTATTACCAGGTTAAATTTTGGGGATTCTAAACTTACCAAATATCTAAAAATCATAACAATCCGGTATCTTTAGATTCACCGCCGTCTACTACCCAATCCAACATAAACAAGTCTGGTGGAAACCTTCGGTAGGATAAAGCTTATCTTTCCATATAAATTTTTCTAGACAACGACCCTACTCCTAATTATACAATGGACGATCCCGGTGCTGGTCGTAATCCCGTTATTCTTCACCAAATTCTCCTTCGTAACAGACCATGTGACGGGCTCTGTACCGTCACAGCCAAAGATCCAGTGGTTCATAAAGTAAGGGTCATTTTCACATTCGTTAACTTTTTAGGCCTATTTTATGGGCGTTGCATTTGTTGACGGGGTTGTGATAAACGTCATTGTTTCCGCGTTGTATATCGCAATGTTTGTGAGAGTTAGGTAAGCGGAAAATCCTGTATTTCTTAAAAAAAGACAATTTTAAGACGCCACGCAAAATCCCTAAGCGAGTAAGTAGTGTGTAGTGTGTAGTGTGCAGCATGCGGTGTATTAATGAAAAATATTGAGATTTATTTCAAGAATTGTTAAATTTCAGGTCCCATGTTGTCGTCAGACGCCCGGAACAACTAGTCGCCCGGCTGGCCCTATCGGCATTTGTCATTTTTGTGTCGTATTTAGCACTGGGAGTATTTTCGGTAATATACATAATTATTTTTTTAATAGATTTATTTAGATACTTTCTGCTCTAGCGCCTCCGACAGAGACTTGGTCTTATAACTACAGAACATTATGGTAGGTCTAAAACCTAATTTTCCGGTATTTTTTACGCCAGTTTCAGGTTTTCTAAATCGATTTAAGCTACCAAAATATTTGTAATTTTAAGGTTTGTCGTTAACGACGTCCTCTGTGCCAGCAACGCTCCAGTACTTCTAATTCTAAACCGACCAATTCGAAGGATATTCCTCAGCCGGATAGGAATCGAGGTACGCGACCTAGGTCAGTAGATAGCCATATTTTTATAGTTTTTGTAGTATCTAACAACTAATAATTTCTATACCTGGGAGATTGTTAAAAATTGCGCAAAACCACTCAAATTAAACTTTCAGAACGATTTACCGAAATCCCCTGTGACGAAAGAGAGCTTGGTACCCCTCGACAACCGGCTTTGAGAAGCTGATCCGAAATTACAAAAAACCTCGAGATTATATTGCGTGTGACAAAAATCGGTGCTACACTTTTCATAATAAACATTTAATTATCTTGCAGAAAAATTGGTTAAGTTAAATTATAGGTGGGGGATTGAAAAGTTCAGTGAACGATTATTTTTGCTTTAATACTTTCAGGAGACAGTTATGGGGTTTCATCACATTTCTTTTACAATGTACCCGAAGAAATGAGAAAAGAAAGGCAATAGAAGTACCGGATTTTTCAAAGTGATTTTGAAGAGGTTTCACTATCTCATATATTATTAAGGGGAAATACTGTAGCTCAAACTACTGATATTTGAAGGCATAAAGAGTTAGGGGTATAATCAGAATAAATCTTAGTTACAGGTCTCATTGGAAAAGAGGCCAGCGGTTAGGTTGCTGTCATATTGCTGAGTTCCCATGTCGAAAAGCCAATAGGTCCATGTGTTTGTGAAAAATACAGTGATGACTACACAGAAGATGTTTAGAATTAGACCAACGAAGACCTAAATTCATTTTTGAGTCTGTAGCTCAGAACTGTACAGCAATATCTAACGCAAATTGGACCCACCATGTCGCGAAAACGGATGATTCTTGTATCAAAAACAAGAGCATTTGGTGGCGTGGCGGTGGGGAGCATGAATGCAAATGAGGGAGCAATGGCTGACGGGATCCCAAGGTAGTACGGGTGTAGGCGTAAGCTCACTGACTATAAAAAAACTTCTTGCAAGCTGAGTTTAATTTACCACGGACTGGACGATCGGTACAAAAATACTAGCTGCAGCCGAGTTACTCATAAACTCGGTAGTAACCACAATGACAGCGGTAACAATCACTAAAAAGAGTAGTAAACTATTCCTGATATTTTCTAACGATCCGTTCTATGTAACCTACCCTGTAAAAATATAGGATTATAATCTTCAAAACCAAGCACCATGCAAGCTACCTTCGAAGACAGTTTGCTTCTCTGGAAATAAAATTCCATTTCCTCTCGTCTGAAGTTAGGTCATACCTTAACACCATCCGAAATTGCAAATCCAGCACCAATTAGCAACAACACAGACCAACTCATTTTTCTATGCACAATTTCCCATGTCAGAATCGTTGAGGGTTCTTTTGGAGGTGGCGGATCTGGATGGAAATCTCCGCCATCGGCATCGACCGATGAAACTCGAATCTCATCCACTTCAATATCCTCCGTCCTCACTTTATCATTTTTGTAGGATTTCCTAAGCAATAAATGAAAAATAGCCACTTTAAGAAAATTGCTTATTTTCATAGTTTCCTGCAACCCACCAAAATACTGGAAAATTCCGTGGGCAAATAAATAGCAAAAATACAATCACAATGCCACTCGACGCGTCGGTAAACATTTCTCTAAACAAATCCTTCGTTTCCATGGAACACTTACGGATCGGAATGAAAATCTGCCCATCCGCGCATGAACCCTGGCGCTCGGAACACCCAAGACAAAATCAATACCAAAAATAAGATAATCACCGACATTTCGGAGGATCTATTTAAAAAAATTATTTTCTAAGCTCAAGGCACTTACTTGATATTCCCAAGTCGATTATAGGAGTCCAAAACCGAATTCTCAATGTCTTTGCTGGCTTTCTTTTCCTCTTCTGAATTATCCGATTCTTATCCTCTACGAATGGTTTTACTAACCTGATTGACTTCTAAAGAAACAAAGCAACGTCGTTGGCCCAATAAAATAGCACTAAATCACAAAATCTATAATTTTCCAGAAAAATTACGATGAGGATCAAATAGGCGGCCAGCAAATAGACAAACATTGGCGGAATGGCAAATTGACACCATTTTAGGTAAGTTATCTGCAGGCTGGGGATCGACGAGTAGTATCTAAATGATTTTTATTTACGATTTCTTTGACCCACTTATTGATCGCATCTCGAAAAATCAGATTTGGAGCTGTAGAAGTAAGAATAGCAGTGCCTCCAATAAGACTGGCTTGTGAACAGGCCATGATTAGGGCCTTACAAAACCCTAAGATATTTGTTTTATTTTCGCGAATGTATAAACCTTTTTGCATTGCGGGAAGTTTTTTTATACGCAGCTGTTCCGCAATTGACGCTCTAAAAAATAAACTTCAAATTGAGTTATTGAATTTACCCATGAACATCTACGTTTTTGACCATAGCTTTTAATATAGCAACAGCGATCGGGATCATAATGGCCGTTGTTGCGGAATCGGACACGAAAAAAGAGCTAGAAATAATTTTAGGTATATTCCTAGTTGTTGGGTGGCTTACATAAAAGAAGTAGTCAACATGAAGCCCAGCAGGAGAATCGGAGGTCGAGTACCGACCTTCGTCAAAAGTTTTAGCGCAACACGATGATGCAGGTGGGTTTCTTCAACCGCGATTCCCATAATCAGAGAAACAAATAGTATCATTGTAGTGTCCTTAAATTAAGATAATTTATCTTTGACAAGATAAAACTTACATTTGTATAGGTTTTAGCGATATCCTCGGCTTTTGCGATGCCAAGTAGTGGGAAAAGAAAAACCGGAAGTAGAGATGTGATCGGAAGCGGAACCGTCTCCATAATCCAATACAATGACATAAGACCGATTGCGAATAAGCAGTTGAATTCCTAGAAAAATAATAGGCTATGTAGTTATTAAGAGGTGATTAAGTGCGCTTAGACCAAACTTACAGGTTTCTGAAAAAATAATAGCCCAGATAGTGAGAGAGGCGCCAAAACTATCCATAATCGCCTCACAATTTTCGCAGCTTGATCCCAGGCCATCTGAAAAGTGAAATGAATTGTCCAGATTTCCTTGCAAATGTAAAGGAACGTTTATTTTGAAGCCATTTCTAAATAAAAAGCTTGAATGGACCTCCAGGAAAAACAGATTGATTCACGCTGGAAAAAAAAGTTGATTCCCTGAAATTGTTGGGAACGTCAGGGCTGCAGAGTTTGCAAAGCGTAGGCAGGATTGAAAAACTAAAAAAGAATTATAAAAAGAAGGGTCCTAGTTTCTTTGGCACAAAATTGTGGTTTTCGGTGCTATCTGCGTAACCTTTTTTCGCTACAAAATAGTGAAGGGAAGCGACTCTCGGATTATTATCAAATTGGGCGGTGGGGGATGTCAGTCGCGTGGGTGTGTCGATGCTTACTCGGACTTTAGTTCCGGCCAGAACAAAATGTCAATGCCGATTGACAGCCACGCGCGGATAAAGCGCCAAACCGGTTTAGCTGCACTTTAGTTTACAAAGTATATAAAATTACTTGCTAATTAAGCTACTAATTACCAAAATTCATCACACCCTCAAGTACGAGAATAAATTTTTGGCGCTTCCAAATTTTCGATTGATTTCAATGACAATTAAACCAGGCTAAGCCCTCAAACGAGTTTTTTTTTCCTTATTTTGCTCTGCGATTTATTTGCCAGCAATAATTAATGCTTATTTCTAAAAAGGAATTATAACTAAGCAATCCCACCGGGTACAAATAAATCGAAAATCTGCAAAGACACAACCGCCGTCGGATCATGTCGATACGAAAGCGGCTGAATCGGTGTCGAGAGAAATCGCATGACAAGTCGAAGAGTACGGTTCTGGGAATCGGGCAAAGGTCCGACAGACAAAACTGCATTTTTTACACGACAATTCACGGCGTTTCCATTATGGTCGGTCATGGGAAAGCAAGCGTGGAAACCGTAAAAAATTATTATGCGCCGCTGTAATGTTATGTATACCAAAATTACCGGCAGAAAATGAACGTAAAATTCTCAGCTATCAAACACGGCGGAGTCGCATCGTATTGGAGCAGAGAATTCTGTTATTTCCTTATGCCAGTGTAAACAAACAGCGTGACGAACCATTTATATGACAACAAACCGCCCTGCTCGAGGGCATATTATTATTAGAAACCGCCTCCCCTGACCAAAAAAGCAAAGCCCAGGCAAATTACTGAGAGTTCATTGTATTTTTGCTTTCCTAACCACTTGCCCCTGTCTAAAAATCATTGAACAAAAAGCTAGAGTACAAAAATCTCACTTAACCGGGGCTGAATAGAGCTAAATGGACCAAACCGAGAAGTGAAATTGTGAAAGCGGCGGTACGCAGACGAATCGTGACGACCACCGTGTCTGGATATGGATGAGAGTGGTGATGGGAGGGGACATCAAACACTCGACTCCAGATCCCTAATCATCTTCTGATACATCCACCCATGTCGGCTGCTTGTTTGTCCGCGTCGCGTGGCGCACTTCATTTTTTAGGCCAATAATTTTTGGTCAGATCGGGAGGGGGAGTTACGAGGGAATTAGAACAATGGAGGCATTAAACCCAAAATTGCGAAAAATGTAGGGCAAATATGATGAAATGAATCTAGTGACTGGGGGATGTTAGGCTAGGTCGATCCTTATCCGGTCGGTACTCTGATCTTCCCCCCGAGGCTAGAATATTCTCGGTTTTTGGTCTCAGATCACATGGCAGTGTAGTGCACGTGGCAGAGTGCGTTGGGTGAGAGGATTTGGGTATATGGCTACCAGGTATATTTTTCCAGCAGACACTACAGTAAAAAACTGTAGATCTAGACATATCCTTCCCCTTGTTAACAAACCTGCGTCTAGTTTATATTCCAGTCCTGTTCTAAAAAGCAGCCATGCACATTACATAACAAAATTCACGCATTTCAGCAAGCCCTTACATCACAAAATTTGTTCAGAACTTTTTTTGCATGGCTGTTTGAACCTTGATGCAGCGCGTACAACACAAGCACCGGTCATTATGCCCGTTAATGGCATATTATTTTTGCAATTTTTCCTGGTTACAGACGAGCACCCCCAAATGAGGGCCCAGCTGTTCGGCAGGGAAAGACGGTCAGCCAGCGAGGGGAGGCCCCCTGCCTGCCTGACCCATAGAGACCCGATCTCCCTACCAACACAACTACAGCTCGCAGCTGGCCTCCCATTTGGGCTGTCAGCAGGTCAATCGTTAGGTTGCCATGTCTTTCTGGTAAATAATATGCACACACTCAATTAGCAGTTCCGGTATTCTTCAAAACCCATATTTCAAGCTTGTTCGGCGCAAAAAACCGTAAGCATCGTAAAATTGTGCTCGCACAACGAGCATTCGATAGTATGTCTGTTTTTCTTTATTTGTTTCTGTTTGGCGACTTAGCAGTAAACATATTATTATTATTCTTCTGTTTTGAACCTTGCGGCTCGATTCAAAATATGCGCTTTCATAAGCTCCACTGAATTTTTTCCCTTTTGAAAACCTTTTCGGGCCTGGCATAAATGCTCCTAGCTGTATTATTAGGCCCATGTTTCTTCTACAACTACAGTTCTGCTATCAATTTTCGTTTGTGATAATTTATAGAAATCGGGCTTTTGCAAGTTGTAACTTTTTTTGAGCTTGAACTTGACCACCATTTTGTAGGATTTTGGTGAGGTTGAGGGAAATTTGTTTTTTTTAACCATTTTTGTTTCAACGAGAATTTAGATCTTTCGAAAACCGAAAAACCCTTTTTTTAAACTCCTTTTAGCCGTAGAGTCAATCCTCCTTACTAGCATCCGGCATGTTGCCTAGGCAACACCTGCAATAGAACGCGAGAAGAGGCCCTTAATCTCAGATACCAACCGGACGCGCTTTTCCTGTTTATCTCTTTCTTATTACAACAAATTTAAAAGCGCATTTTTTAGACAATTCCGTTCAGAATTCAAGATTTCTTTCTATTTGAGGTTTTTATTGCAGCAGCCTCACGATAGCTACGCCCCAATCCGCTTGACAGGGAAAACGCGTGCCCTCAAGCCATCCGAAAACTTATAACCACCAAATCGTTTATCATTCCTAAAATTCCCAGATTAAAAATTAGGCCCGCCTGACTTTTATTACCACACTCTGCGGTGCTGGGTTTCTAGCCAATACCTTTCCTTACAGCACGCAAGTCATATGAACGAGCGCGCACTGTTTCTTCAACGAACAAATTCACCCTGGCTGCTTCGCTTGAAATACAGCAAATCGGCTAAACTAGCGCTTAGATAACTCCCGTAGGGCAGTTTCATGCGGCCATGCAGGCAAATTTTCTACATTCATGCGCGCAATTATCCATTCCTGTGCGGATAGGTCTTTCACGGATTTTTTGAGAGCCTTTTTCTTATTTTACTTTTCACACGGTCCTTTTCCTATTTCACTCAGCCAATTTCTTATAGGGGATGCCTAAGGGCAAGAAGAAGGACAATGCTACCCAATCCCACCCGATAGCCAAGCCCCAGGAGCAACAAGATGCGGAAAGTCAGGTCGTGGAATCTGGGTCCGAGACCAAAAAGCCTGATGCTGCAGCTGCTGTTGCCACACAGGAAGCCAACATGAGAACGGTTCGCGTGCTTCTATGTTAACAACAATATTTTAATTCAGATGCTCGAACTTGCGACGCAGCTAGCTATGGCAGAACAGGTTGTTTTAGCGGTTGTGAACTAACTTTCTTTTTGCAGGGATCTGTACGTAACATGGATGCCGCCCGGAACCACCAGTTCAATTTCTGGAACACGCAGCCCGTCCCGAAGTTTGACGAAAAGGTCGAAGAAAACACTTTTATCGAGCCCGATCAGGAACCATCTCTTGTGAGTTTGCCTCGCCTGTTCGTTATGATTTTTTCCAGATCCGCTCGGAGCCCTTCTCTCTGCCCCAACCGTTTGAATGGAGCGATGTGGACCTTGAGGTGAAACCAGCTTTGAGAATATGAGTTTTGTGTTTAGGATCCCGCCCAGCTGAAGGAGTTGTATTCTCTTTTGTCGGACAATTATGTCGAAGATGACGATAACATGTTCCGTTTCGATTACTCATCGGATTTCCTGAAATGGGCGTTGCAAATTCCAGGTAAATCGGTGGCATTTTAGTTTCATCGTTTTTCTTCCAGGGTGGCTCCCGCAATGGCACTGTGGGGTGCGAGCTGCGAGCAGTAAGAAGTTGGTCGCATTCATCTCTGCCATTCCACAGGCGGTTCGCATTTACGACAAGGTGATTATATTCGCATTGTTACCAGATACTCGCTGGGAACGTTTGTTACTTTTTGTTTTTTTAGACCAAGAAGATGGTGGAGATCAACTTCTTGTGTGTCCACAAGAAATTGCGCCAGAAACGGGTGGCTCCAGTTCTGATTCGCGAAATCACGCGACGGGTAAATCAACAGGGGATCTTTCAGGTGAGTGTTTCAAATACTTTCTGACAATTGAACCATTTAGGCGGCTTTCACCGCCGGCGTCGTCTTGCCAAAACCGGTTTCCGTATGCCGTTATTACCATCGTTCGCTTAACCCGAAGAAACTTATCGATGTGAGTGTGATTATGGCAAATGACTGGATGATTTTAGTGCCGTTTCTCGGCCTTGTCCAGCAAGATGACGATGCTTCGCACGGTGAAGCTGTACAAAGTGCCTGATGAGACGAAGACTGTCGGGCTCCGTCCGCTTGAGAAAAAGTATAACTCGCGTGTTTAGCAAAACCTTTTTTAGGGATCTCGAACAAGCCATGAATCTGCTCAACACTCATCTCAACGGTTATTCTCTTGTCCCGGTATTTGAGCCCACCGACTTCGAACATATCTTCATGCCAAGGTTTTCTTTGATCTTATCGAATTTATGACTTTTTAGGGACAATGTCATCTACACCTACGTCGTGGAAACTGGAGGCAAGATCACCGACATGTTCTCGTTCTATTCGTTGCCGTCTTCCGTGATGAACCATCCGACCCACAAACGCATTGAAGCCGCTTATGCGTACTATACTGTGGCTAACACCGTGTCACTGAAGCAGCTCATGCTGGATGCGCTAGTCGTCGCCCGCAAAGCTGGTTTCGATGTCTTCAACGCTCTCGATTTGATGCAGAACCGAGAGGTGAGAAAAACGGCATAGATTTATTTTTCTTTTTAGTTCTTCGAGGACTTGAAGTTTGGAATCGGCGACGGAAACCTGCAATACTATCTCTACAACTGGAAGTGCCCGGACATTGATCCCTCGAAAATCGGTCTCATCCTTCAGTAATCTCACTGTTGCTCTGTAAGAATCTGTGTTTCGCTAGTGTTTGTATTATGATTTTTTTAATATCTGGTCGTTTCTTGTCAGCATGTATCCTCGAAGGCAATGCCTTGTTCGGAATAAAACCTTGTGATACCTTGCCTTCCGAGGCTACGCTTGATGGAGGTTAACAAGTACTGTTATTAGATGTGCATACAGTGCTGGGGACGAAAACCCGTTTATGGAACGACCTAGCAGGCGCATCCGTTTTTTGCTCGAATTATCGATTTCGTACGGTCGAGACCTGAATTTCTATGATGTTATGTTCTATGTGGCAACTTACGGAAAGTTTCGGGATCATCTTTCTGGTTGACGGGGACTGATAATTGAGCTGCTAATTGAAACAGCTCTTCGATGTTTTCACCTGAAAGTTCATGAGCATCATTGCGAAGCGAATTAAAATCATTCCGCTTTGCTGTTTTTGTCGTGCCTCATGTCATTGCCCGGTCACCCACCTGTCAAGGCAGAAGTCTCAAAGTATGGTACATCTAGTTCTGCCGTTAATTTCTTCAATGCGGCGTTACTAGGTCTTCTAAACAGATTTAATGGGCAATTTGGAAACGGACCGGATCCCTTTCAAGTCCGCTTTGTTGCCAACAAGGATTAGTTTTGTTTCATCACCACGTTGCCGATCGACAAAATTGACCCATTTCGTCACTTGCTCCGGAGCATTCCCGCCTAAACTGGCTGAAAGAATTTGGTTTTGGTTACTTGAGAGATCGAAGACGATGATCGCCACCTGGGCATTGCGTAAGTAGGCTGGCATTAAAATTTTAAATCTTTCTTCCCCAGCAGTATCCCAAATTTGTAGAGTTATACTCTGAATGGATTAGGTTAGCGGAGGACGGATCCTCTAGCACCTTTTCCAGATTAATTGGGTATCTTCTTGTATAAAAATCCATGCCGATTGTCGACCTCATGTCAGTGTCGAATTCCTTGTACATAAGGCGGCGTAGAATCGCCGATTTACCGCCTAGACAATCATTTCAGGTAATAGATCTGATCTTAAGATGTGAAAGCTGAACTATAGAATAGATCAAACGATTTTACGAATTAATGAAAAAAACCTACCATTAGCGGCGCCGACCAACACGATCTTCCCCTTTGTCGTTGTCATTGTGGTCATGGGATGGCGCTATAAAGAATGGGAATCGTTTTCAGCGCTGGGAACATGGCGGGCACAACGAGCAAAATTTTGAAATATGCCAACCGCTGGCCAACTGTTCGGACCAATGGAAGATAATCTCGAACAGTTTTTGGAAGCGGTAAAGCATAACGGGGGTGATAAGCTAAGCGGATGGAAGGACAGCTGCTCAAATTTCGGGGACAGGTCAACAACAGTAAAAAAAATAGCGTATGCGGAATGTAGGTTCTCTCGAGGGGCTAATTTTGAGCACATCTGAAGCGAAGCTTCGCGTCGTTTTGAATGGGGCGTTTTCACCGGTTGATCCGTTGTCCCGGTCTGGTCATCGACAAGTCAAAATGTCTCGCGTTACTAAGCCGTTGTGAAACAACGGGGCGCGGCTGTATGCGAGTAGTTTGAGCCGAAAATTTTGGACATATATAATAAAAAACGGCCCATAAATTAAAAAACAAAACAACAATCGGGACATAATGGAGACAGTAAAGGAAATCTCAACGATTCTCGAAGATTCGTCGATTTAATCGGTATTTCTGCTGCTCTTGAAAACGCAGAACCAGAACGCTGAAAGGAAAACAATATGCCCTGATAACTGCGCTCAAGGGCGGATATTTTTCGAGGTCAGCTGATAACTGCTATACAGTCTGTAAAAAGCGAAAAACGAATAGCGCTTGGCATCGAAACGCTTCTGTAAATGTCAAACGACAACCTTCTAACAATAATAGGCTAAACTACAAATAACTTCTGTGTGTTTATGCGAAGGGCCGGCATTCTGAATATTTTATTGTGACTACAACAGTTTTTGTCGACCCTCATAAAAATTGAACGAGCATTGTTTCGATCACAGTTCTTCCTTTTTCTTCCGCGTAGCAAGTACATAGGAGTCCCAGTCGGCTCGTGTAGTATCACCACAAGATGCTGCACACATTGGGCAAGGTTCGCCTAGAGCGGCGAGTCTAAATAAAATTTTGAAATGATTAGCTTGTTAAGCTATCTTATCAACACGTGCTGTTCGACGACACTAATCTTCCTTTTTTACCTTCTAGCTTACCTTTTGAATTCACTAAAATATCCTGGGAAATGACAACCCTCACAAAGTGCAAAATCATCAGCGTCAATATGCCGTCCCTATAATCCGGTTATCGGATTTCTGGCTACCCTCCTACCGTAACCACACAATACGGTAGCTGATTTTTGCACATCACGCAGCTCAATTCTGTCTCTGCGACTGGATGTCGACAGAATGGGCACGGAACTACTGGCTCAGCAGGATCAGTCGGCTTATCGGTTTTTCTATAAACAAAACAATATACAAACAAACATTTCATAAAAATTTTTCTATTATTTTTGCCACGATGGCAAACCCACCGAACAATTTGCTCAATTTTCTTTTTGTATTTGACATCAATTTTGTTCCTATTTTCCGCTTGCATCAGTTGGACCGCGAATCGATGAGCAGCCCCTAAAAACTTAAGATGCGAAACATTTTTTACTAAAAACCTCTTAAACCAGCTTTGGTACAAATTACAACAGCTGACGTAAGAATCGACACCGAATCTAAAATTTCAGCTGAATATACGAAAAAATATATATACGAGTCATGAACCAGCTGATATTCTGCGCAACTCGTATCAACATCCGGGCCGCGTGCATGGTATCATCGCGCTTAATCAGATTCTACGAAAAATTGCTGTTGCATAAAAATAGTAAAAATACCCGAACGATCAAATATGAATGGACCAGCATCATGCTGTATTGCATTTCATTCGGTACAGCAATGTTTTTGTCATTTAAGTCCTAAATAGCGTATTTTTTTGTAATCACTATTTTACCTGGTGCATGGCAAATAGTAGATCTCGCGCCACTTTGTAATTTCCTCGATTTTGTTCGTCTCTTAAAATATTGTTGGTTAAGGAAAGATTATATGTAATTACTTTGCAATGACGACGGCGGTTTTGGCTGCCTCCCGTGACATATGCAGTGCAACATACATTCGGAATAAGTATTTCGGGTCCTGGTTTTGAAATTGGTATGATAGAACTAATATGCTAATTACCTTTGGGATCTGATCAGTTTCGCCGAGTAGAAATTGAGTCAATCGATGGATCAATCCCTGATCCCCAGCTTCAGCTACACATTCAATCGCAGTTCGTAGTGCTTCAAAGTTTTCACCGAGGGACAAGAGGTAATCCATTGCCTGAAATCGTAAGTCGGTGCCGACAAATTCAATGTGAGTTTAAAGCTGCGAAAAAGTTACTTACCACGGCATAGTGCCCGGCTTTGAAATGATAAGTCCCGGACAAAAGTGTATTCCCCATCGAGGCAAAGAAATCGGCTACTTGGGCGTACTAAAAAGAGCAGTTTTAGAGGAAAACGAGTCTTAATTACCTGTTCGACA
Organism: Mesorhabditis sp. LJ9110; assembly: GCA_038088335.1. Classification (NCBI taxonomy): domain Eukaryota; kingdom Metazoa; phylum Nematoda; class Chromadorea; order Rhabditida; family Rhabditidae; genus Mesorhabditis; species Mesorhabditis sp. LJ9110. Next base: position 360,690 of record JBBGBA010000102.1, on the reverse strand, counting down.
GTTCCGGTATCACCCAGCGCTTCTGCATAATCTTCCATCTTTCCTGTTTGCTCGGCGAGTTGGTAAGCTTCCTAGAAAAACACGAAGCTATTAAAATAACCTTTCCTTACCTGTTGACATTGTGACAAGACCAGGAATTGGATGGCTGAAGTGTGTTCGCCAAGTTTTGTGAAGAATCTGTAAAATGGAAAATAAATGGTATTCGAAATGTTCGACAGGAGGCACTATCGTTTCAGACATATACGTCTCGAAATATCTAGCTATTCACGTACTTCGCTACATGCTTCGCTCCTTCAACAGAACGACTTTCCCGAACCACCCTCACAGCCTCTTCAGCCATATCCATATGGTCCAACAATACGCGCACCAAATTATCGTAATCTTTCGCATTCTTGTAGGCCTGGATTTCGAGTAATTCCAAACAATCAGACTAACTTACCGCTGCTGCCTCCTTAAATTTCTTCTCCCCTTCCATCACCCTACCATATTGAGCATGAATTTTCGGGGACTTCACTTTCGGAAGTAGCTCGGCTACCTTGCTCCTGGAAATTCAAAAGCATTTTGAAAATTCAATTGGATATACCAGTTCTTAGCTTTCAATGACGCTGCAGCCGCTCGATCGTAAAACTGACCAATCTCGTAAATGACGGCCGCATCGGTGAATTGCTACATTATAAGAGGGTTATGATTTAGGGAACCATTCAACCTTTAGCTGCTCTAGAATCAATGCACATTCCTTTTTTATTAATCGGCCCTCGATCTCGACTGCCAACTCCATGCCCCTAAAGACGATCTAAGGATTATTTTTACTTTCCTTACTTTCTGACATCGCCAATCCTCAAGGCAGTACGCGCCACTCCACTCTTACAGACATCATTGTGCTCAATTGCCTAAACACTAAATGGCGCCTTTTAGAAGAACTACCTCTTGATCTTCCGGATCCTTTAAAATCCCTTCTTCATAATGCATCATCGCCGTTGAATAATCACCCCTGCAAAAACAGGCAATCACTTTAATTTTGGCTTACATAAATTCCAGTTGTTGAGCGTACTCCTTCGAAATATACGGTATTTGATCTGGTGATAGTTTTTGGGCTAGATCCAGGGCTTTTGGCCAATGAAGGAGGTCCCGTCTCATCTAAAATGATCCATATAGAGCAGTAGGAATATGGTTACATCAAGCGCTTCCAGTGGCTGAGTGCTGAGTAAAAAGTTTTTCTCAGCTGTGTCAAAATCTTCGATGAGCAGCGCGAGATGACCGGAGACCAGCACTTTTTCCTGAAATGGTTTTGGGATACAGATTGCCTAGAAACCTCAAGATCGTTCACTTCTTCTAATGCAAACACCATTGAAATCTCTCCGATATGGCGGAACACGCGGATCGCTGAAAAAAAAATATTGATGTTTTATTTAACGCACCATGTCTGAAATTTTGACACTATCTATTTCACAGCTGGTTACCGCTTAAGCTAGCTTTTGCCCTAGACCATCCACTTCTCTTTGTCAAAAATTCAAGCAACACTCCAGCCGTCAACCAGCTTTGCCGCGAGCCGCATGGCGACGCTTACTCAGCGCTGACTCTTTTCTATAACATTTCAAGCGCCGAAAATTTCGGGAAGCATTCATCCGCCCTGGTCATTCAGAACCTTTTACAATCGATCTTGACTCGGTTAATTATCGATTCTGTGTTACATATTACAAATTAAGGAGCTCAACCCGAACCTCTACGTTTCTGTCTCCACAAATTTGACATAATGTTAAAAACATTGTGATGCCATCAACCCGTCATTGATTGACGACTTATTCGTGTTGGCCTGAAAGCGCACGCTTGATAAGAGCCGAAATTCGATGGAGGGACCGGAGCGGCCCTTTGGCACACATCAGCACTCGATACACCGAATTTCCTCACTCATGTTATCCCATATTTCGATCATAAGTTGTTTCTTAAAAAATTCCTTATTGGGCTTGAAACCCAAAAACTAACTACCACCTTCTTTGGCTTTTTCCTAAAAGAAAGAACCTAGAAAAATAAAACATAGAAAATTAGAAAGGTGATTTGCCTTTTGATATGCGGTGCAATTTTAATTACACCAAGGTATCGCTAGTCAAAACTAATTTCGAAGAAATATTTTCTAATTTTCCCATAGCTTTATTTGCTCGCCGAACCAATGCTGTGTCGGCGCCAAAGAAAAACATTTTTGGAATTCACCCTCGATTCGCCCTTTCCCGGACGTCATTTTCAGTGTTAAAACCCCTCTTAATCGCTTGCAAGCCCGAAAAACATACCCAAATCGATATTCAGATTTTGCATTGCCGCTCGGGCAAAAAGATTCCAGTTTTGCATATCGCGGGTGTGTTCGCATAGGCGCCAGGCGTAGGCCCATCTAAATAAAAGATTTTTTGCGAGGTTTAAGAATACATTAATTGAAGAATTACCCTTTGTGCTTGCATTCATTGTTCATTTCGAAACATTTCTAATCTGTGTATTTTCGGTAGTTTAGTTCTTTACCAGATAAAATTTTCAGATCTCAACCATGCGGGTCATCATCCCCTCTTTGTTGTTTGGTTGTGTTATCGCTAAAGCTATAGCAACACCAACTTATACCATAGCCCATCTATCATTTAATGGGATACCAACTGAATGTCAGGGCGCAAAATCCGTGCCAAAAATCTTGATTGGCTCTGAGGACTTTACGAAGAAGTTTAGTCTCGACGATGTCACCGGACAACTTTGGCTAACCGCAAATGACGTTGGGCTTTAACACGAAGAAACCTTCTCTTTCTAGACCGTGCAAGTCACAAAGGAGCAATTTACGCTATCCGCCCAATGGGAAATTGACCGATGGACTTGCAATGTGACGAAAAGTGTAAAGTTAACAAAGACCGTTTATGGAAAAGAGGAATTTGACGTTGAAGGTGAGTCTATGTTGATTTTAACGATAGAATATCAGGTTGGAAAGAAAGTAATGGCACAAAATCTTTAAACCGCTGTAAAATCCCGCAGGAACGTCCGATTTGAAGGATTGATATATCGTTTGGTAGATCTTCGGATGCTCTATCACCAGACGACCTTCAAAACACCTAAAAACTAATGTACGCGAAAATACAGGCCTCAGAAGTTTTACGGAAAATTAGGTGAAAGCTTCTAAGGGAGATATCTCTGCATACAAGCATTTGCATACGATACCTTTAACACCAATCGATAGCTCTCGAGGAGTAGATATCGATAGATGTTGAGATCATCAAAATCGGACACTGCATGGCCGAGATATGGGCCTTCCAAAATTAATGCATTTTGTGGATTTTGGTTCGGGAGCTGAAGCAAACGCAGCAGTTTTTGGCTCGCGCAGGCCAAAATGTATGGGATTTCGAGAAAAGTTCTAACAGGTGGACCAAAATTCTAGGAGCTATATCTCGGCCATGCAGTGTCCGATTTTGATGATCTCAACATCTATCGATATCTATCCTCGAGAGCTATCGATTGGTGTAAAGATATCGTATGCAAATGCTTGATGTAGAGATATCTCCTAGAAGCTTTCACCTAATTTTCCGTAAAACTTCTGAGGCCTGTATTTTCGCGTACATTAGTTTTTAGGTGTTTTGAGGATTGTCTCGTGATAGAGCATCCGAAGATCTACCAACCCATATATCATACTCTCAAGTCGGATGTTCCTGCGGGTTTTTACAGCGGTTTAAAGATTTTGTGCCATTACTTTCTTTCCAACCTGATAGAAGATATAAATGTACCCGTTTTTTTCTTTCTAGTGACAAAAGACGAAAAGACGACGACAGCGGTAACGACGACAACTACCACACCCAAGCCAACATCCTCGGAGCCAATTGGGGAGTGTATGCAAATTTTTGAAAATTAGGCTAATGCAAATTATTAGCCGATCCTACAACTAACCCTTCCACGACAACTGTTACGACGTCAACCCCCAAAATTAGCTGTAAGGCTTTTCCAGCTGATTGCATTTTATTTTGCTTCAGCTACTCTAACCATCACCTACGTGGTAATCCCGGATGTCCCTCCACGAAAGGAATGCGAAAAGCCGGGGAACGGTGCCGTTGTTATTGCCGTGCTTGAGGTAATAAAAATATCCTTTTCATTTGAATGCTTAGGCCCTAATTATCATCGCACTAGCAGGATTCGTAATCTACAGATCGTGCATTCTGCCCCGACAGCAAGGGTTGAGGCATGGATGGCCAGAGGTAGATATGCAACAATCATTTATCGATTTTTTAGAACACCATGTACCCATCATACTCAGCAGAACGTGCCGAAAATATCGATCAATACAGTAAGTTTTTGTCGCTGGGTTAATTCTAAAAATAAAACCAGGTCCAATCGGTACCGAACCACCCATAGATCTGCTCGAGTTTAGCGATCGGTAATTGTGCGCTGCTTGCTTACTCCTTGGCGCTATCGTTAAACTGCTTTTTGTTTCAAAAATTTTAGAAAATTTTGTGTTTAGGAGCGCCTCGGTCTACTCAAGGTACACCCCAGGCAACGTATACTAATAATGGAGCGAATTTTGGGAATGGGTGGAGCACAGCAGGCAAGGCTTTATCACGAATTTATAAATAGCTAAAAATCAAAGACATTAAAAATCGAGGGATTATTTTTGATCATGGGTTTTTCATATTCTTTTGTTTCACAACCAAGTATGGACGGGTTATTAAGACCGGCAAGACCGCCGTTTGAGAAACGAGATAACAGTGATGCGTCACGCTGATGAACGCAAAACAATTATTACTATTTCCGGTACAACAAGAAATACGAAATCAACGAAATGCCCTTTTAATTATATCGATTTAGTTCCCCGCGCAGACACGGCAGTCACCCTCCCCATGACCGCCTTGAGCCCGACCCCGGCCCCAATAAGTCCCACACGAGCTAGAATCCCGGATGGTCCCGTCCTATCAAGTGTCAATCCTTCTCCTTCGCTTGTTACGGTAGATATTGATGCACCAAACCCTCGTCCTACGCAAAATAGACCGCCTCAAGATCCATTAGATTTGAATACGGTTTGGAATGATCCATTCCATCAGTAGACATCTAACGATTCGTATAATCATGAAGCTTACGATTACTTAATTTGCATTTACGCTAGTTGGTAACCCTCCTCCCAATGCTCGAAATGTTTCTCACATCCGGTATTTTTCACTACTAATCTTCTTCACTTGTTTTTGCTTTCATTGTACAGCTGCCTAACCACCCTATCTGATTGCCCCCTCCGCTACGTGTACTGATTACTGTGATATTGATGATATAAAAATATGTAAATCACCAACCTTTTCAGTTTTAGCGATTGACCAAGAAGTTCGGCAATCTAAGAGAAAAGCAAATCGATGCTAAAGCTTTAGGCATTACCGCTTCCGGGCTTTTCCCATCCAATACGTAGTCGGTTTTGTGGGTTTCTAATAGAACACCGGATGGTCGACCACTTGTTGTTAAGCAATGGACAATGCCCTAAAATGTTGAGTTAACCTGAATAAGCATTTATAAGAAGCCAATGGATAAGAGTAACCAGGGGAAGAATGGCTACCTTACTCAACGTCAATGGGGTATGGCCAAAGGGTAATTTTGTATTTCCGATGTAGAGAATCATTTCGCCTGAAATATTGTAGTTTTGAACCAGTAAGAAAAGCAGAGAGAGAGCGAGGCAGAGAGAGAGAGAGAGCGAGAGAGAGGGAAAGATAGAGCAATACCTTCAATTTTATTCTTTGCCAATAGGAATACGTAGACAGATTGCTGGTCGAAAACAACAAAAGTATCCCGATCGATTGTAAATGTCTCCCACATAGCGCCTTTGTACTAAAATATATAAACCTTGTATTCTTGATACATGTTCAAGGTCGGGTCCATTAACCAATAACTCACATGAACACTTGACCCAACAGCCGGCAATTTATGGAGTGCATCATCGACCGGACTAGAAATACATGATTCTTATTTGCAGATTGATCTTATTGGATACCTATAAACATAGGTTTCAAGCCTCTCATCGAAAAATACAACCCGAACTCCATCAGGTTCGGGGTAGATCTGCCGGATTAGGGACCTAAACTAAAATAAACTGATTAAAATCATAACGTACGTATGTCGATACTCATTTACAACTGCCCACTCGTCCATCGCAAAATAGACAATGTAATTTGACTAAAACAGTTTGGCATAGAAATAAAGAATTGAAGTTACATCTGTGGTAAAGATGAAAAAATCGTCAGTAATGGCGGCCGCCACAAGCGTCGCTTGGCGATTTGGTTCCGGGAAAGTAAACGATTTTTCTGCTCCTTCTTGCTCGATTATCTAGAATATTTCTATGTTATATAGTTGGAAATGATTTCGTAAATGTACAGATATGTAAAAGACGGACCCGATGTAGCCGTGCCGACCCGTCCATTAGCATAGCTGCGTACTCCCCGTTGAGCAACACATCAGATACAGTGGAGAGATATTCATAAGTAGCGGCGGGCTCACCGATGGCTTCACGCTCCAAGGCTAGATACAGTAGTTTCAAGCTATTGGATATAACCTACTTGTGTTGATATAATCGTAGAACCAGACTCGGTTATTGACAGCTACAGCTACGTGGAATGGTCCTACAGCAAGGACGGCGGGCTCGCAATTGACTTGGACCACGGATTGATGGGCCTACAAATCAAGTGTAATTTTGATGCGTATTGTTCGAAATTTGGCCTCGCCGGCAACGATAAACCTTACTCTATCGCCCTCTGGCAACACTGTCACTTCATTCAAATTCGTTAATATAGCCAGTGTGTCCTTGAAAGCCACACCCATTTGTGGGACCTAAACTTCCAATAATTTTCGTCAAAATTCTGGTACAACCTTGGTGAGATATACGCTGACCGATCCTCCTGCACCAGCAACAGCTAATAATTGACCATCTGCATTTGCGTCAACTTGACAGAGTTCTAAAAATTGAAGAATTGAGAGAAATCCTTTGCTACCTACCTTTCTCCGTATCAACATCTAGTATCATAGAAATATCCTGAAGGTTTTGAACCTCACGGAGTTTTAGTCTAGAGAGACCAAAATTTTAATATTCAATTACAATACTTACTGATGATCACCAACCGACATCACTTTGTCGTATTGCCCAGAAACTCGAACGTCACCAAGGTAATTTTTGTACTCCTTAATTGTACTTACGCTTACTTTCCTAAAATATTTACTGACCTGGACAGAAAATATCTCCTGCCCGATCTCGCTCTGGTGAGCCGAAATGCAGACAATAAAGCCTTTTTCGAAGCCCAACACCATGTAAGCCAATTTGTACCTACAATTTTTGAGAGGTGGGCGCATGACTCAAGGTTTTGTAGCTACTTTGAACCTCAGAAAAACACCCAAAAAACGGATTTCAGTACTTACCATGAATACGATACAATATCCCCGTATTTTTGCTGGAATTGAAGATTGATCGGGTTGTCGGTATCCGATAAGTTGACGAGCATTAGAATACGTTTCCCGAGCACCGCGCTGATCTGCAAAGGAGCGAAGTTTGTTAAATTAAAGGGTGTTACCATTTGGTCAGTTTGCATTCCTTTTTCTGATTGCCGCTTGATTTCGGTGAATTTTATAGCAGCCGGTTCCGAACTACAGGCGAGCGTATTCAAGGTATCGCCTAAATCTCTTACAATTTCGGAGAATATGACTACCTTCCAAATTTGAAATGGTGATTGTCGAATCTTCTGAACCACATGCAAATGAACCATTATTTGAAAAAGCTCCACACGTGACTTTTCGCTGATGTTTCCCGAGAATTGGCGTTTTTCTAGATAATTAAGGTATGAAAGGTATCGATTCGCCACTCACCGACTCGTCTGATGATTATAGATCAACAAATTTCCATTATTATTGCCGACAACGAGCACAGGATGCGTTGGGGCCCACATGACAAATATCGGCATTTCCCTTAAAGAATTCCCCGTCTTCACGCCGATAGAACTTCAGGGTGATGTGGAGGGAGGGGTGGGTGTGTTAGTGGGTGGGTGCAAGGTGATGCTTACTTCGCGCCCATGCTTGTTTCGATTTGTTCCGTTGAACGGGTGGTGATGTCCCAGAGGACGAGTTGAGAACTTTTGTCGTGTAGGATGGCGAGGACATCACCTTCACGATCCCAACACATTGATAATACAGCGCTATAAAGGGTATATTAAAGGTATTATGATAAGTTTAAGCTATATTTAGACGTGACTATAATTACGATACCCAGGCAATTGTACGGCGTCCAATAGTTCTCCTTTACGATCAAAGAGATGAACATTTTGATTGTGACTAAAATATGATAAATTAGATATTATATATTCGCGAATATTAAGTCGTATGCAAGGATCGAAGCGTAACAAACCTGGCAATAGCAATGTAATTACCACCCGGCCGCCATTCAAAACTACATCTCCCCGCTCCAAGCTCATCAGAACCCTTCCGAAATAACAACTTAAAGGACATATTATAGCGAATAAACTCTTGTCACCTTCATTGCTCTAATATCAGATTAGGGGCGTGGTGAAATTAAAAAAAGTAAAGAGCAGGTGCAGGAAACACTGGGCATTCAGTGGTCATGGCAACGCGCCTAACGCTATAGGATTATAGAGAGGGGATGGGGGGATCGGCTGGGAATAGGTGAATGCTATAACAATTAGCATATTGAGCAAATATCGCGTTATGAAAAAAATTCTTATGCCCTGAAAACCTAAATAAATAGTTTATTAAAAACCTTCAGTATTTAAAATTATTCGCGAAATTAAATGAAGAATTGAAAAATTAACTTGACATGTGATGTCTTAAACTAAAATGTAAAACCTTTGTAAAAAAATGTTGTCTTTTGCGTATCGTGTCCATTAATAACATATCATAAATTTTATTACACTAGATACACTAATACCAGTATCGGAAACGGCAATATTTTGTGAGGAACAAAATCTGTGCTTATTGCGGTGGGTAGACCATTCATTCGGGTCGTTCTTCAAGGGAAGACATCTAAATAGAATTTTATATATTTGTTTCGTTGAATCAAAATTACCCGAATTGTATATGCAGGCGCAGGGTTGGTTGGTCTTTCTGTTTTTCCTTCCATCCGTTTGATAACGACCCGGGAGGGATGGTAGGTATTACGAATGGCCAACCAGGTGAATCTACAAAAGACAGTTAATTAGGACTGTTAATTGATGTTTAACCCTAAAATCTACATTTGATTAAATTTTTAACCCTAATACAAACCTAGGCAGTACACATAAAACCGTAGAAAGCAGGAGAACGAGCCAAAACGATGGATCAAGAACCGCTCGTTCGGCCACCATGACCGGCGGGCTCTAAAAAATTGACTTTTTATTTGTTTTCAGGCATACCTTGACATTCAGTTGTATCAACATGTCGACCGGTAGCAAATTGTACAAGAACGCGAAAACGAAAAATAAGAGGCAGGATCCGAGCAATGAGCAGATGAAGGGAAACGTCTGAAATATGACCAAAAATTTAAAATATTTTTTTTGCAATACGCTTTAGAGGTATATAACAATAACATACCCAATAAGATGAGATCAAGGCCAGATGCAGGGAATTGGCAAGTAATAGTTGGGCACATTGAAGCGTTCCCATTGTCCATAGATCGAAATGGCCAGAATTATAGCTCTAAAATATAGAAATATTTATAATGATTTAATTGACAGAGGTTTCTACTCGGAGAGCCGGCGATAGATCTTTTACTTACCAGGTATGCCACCCAAAATACCACCGAACTTTGCCATACCGCGTCAAGCATATTAAACCAGAATGAATACCATTTGTATTTCTAAAAGATCCGATGTAATTTTCGATTAATATTGTTGCATTCGCGGTCAAGCTAACATTCCTAGTTTCTCACCTTATTCAACCGGCCTTGATCGTAAAAATTGGGATTATCAATTAACATTTCATAGGACGCGTCTTGTTCCAAACACCCGTAAAGCAACGAAGGTACTGGAATTTCCCGCCGTTTAACATCGCCTAAGGTGAACCAACCGGAAGTAAAAATTAAGTTATAGACCATCAGATAGATGGGGTCGATGGAGACCTGAGAAGAGAACCCGCAGTAGAGTTGGTACCAGAAGATTGTGAAGACGAACATCTGCAAATATGTATATGAAAAGAGTCGAAAACTTACAGCATTTTTATAGAAAAAGTACAAAATTGTGTTGGCCAATCGATTGTAACACCAATGGCCATGGACGAGGAGAAGAGGGGCGAGAAAACGGAATCTGAAAAGAATTGGATTATAGAAAACACATCATAAAATGAATACATAAATTATAAATCGATACCGAGCCAATGCGTAATCGGAAGACATTACGGCCTGCATACCCTCTTGACCAGACAGTCCAACACCAACGTCGGCTCCCTAAATTCTGGCGTTCCGAAAAACCTCAACAAATTTACCTGGATCATACTGACGTCATTAGCTCCGTCACCAATGGCTAACACCTTTCCTTTCAGCTTTCTTTTAGCCAAATCGACAAGAGCCGCCTTCTGGAGTGGCGTGGAACGGCAGCAAAGCACCGATTTGCATCTGAAGTCGTTCTTACGCGTCTTCAAAATGGTTTTACCTCTTCAAAAGCATCAAAAACTTTTCCAAATTGATGGGATTTAGACAACAGTCAAGGCAAGAACCATTGAGCACAAGGCCAAAGGTGGAAATCGTGGACCTCTGAAATTACGAAAGATAATTTAACAAGACTAAAATATACGTACGCGTTCCGTCCGTTCCAAATACAAATCGATCAATTCCGCGACGGAACGCAAGCCGGTCGCCTGTACGTTAAGCAGATCCATCGATTCGGAGAAAAGCCTGGAGAAGGTTTTAAAAGCTCGAAATCTGTACCTGGTAGAGTAAGCGATGTTAATTGCCGTCTCGGATTTATCTCCAGTTAATACCCAGACCCGAATACCAGCCTCGCGAAGCGCTTGGATACATTCCGGGACACCATCTGGAGAATATTAATATTTGGATAGCCACATTTGAATACCTTGCAGCCGATCCTCAATTGCCGTAACTCCAAGAAGTTCAAAATCTTTTTCTATCGCTGTTGCAGACATTATTAGACGTTCCTCTTTATCATGCATAGCCAACTCGGCTTCTTCGTGTTGGGACCGCCAGGATTGGTATTCTTCTTCGGAGAGGTATCTGAAAGAATGGATGATCCCTCCCGTTTAATTGATACCTTCGTAACAGACACAACGTTCGCAATCCTTGTCTCGCATATTCAGAAAGATGTAGTTGTGCTTTGTGGATCCGCTCACCACCGATATCGGATTTGCAGAACTCCCTAATTTTTATAAGTTGAGCCAATTTGTTTCATGTTTCTTACTCGGACAATAGTGGCAAAACACTCGTATCCGCTCCTTTGCAAAGGAGAACAGCTCGTCCTTCCTCATCAGACCGATTCGAACTTTCGCGAACAATAACAGACATTCGTTTGCGGTCAGCGTCGAAGGGCAGAGTGTGTAGAAGCTAAATAAACGATACAAAGCATATTTTGTAATGGTTACCTTGAATTTTAGTTGGCTGCTTGTCACCTTGGTGTAGACGGAAATCTCGTCAAAATGGCGCCTTAGAAGTCGTACCTTAAACAGGTTGAGAATTTACGCACATTACTGGAACTCACCCCATATTCCCTAGCTGCTTCGACAAGTGCCAATTCATCTGGACTTTCCGAGTCGTAATAAGAATGGACCGGTGGAATATCGGTAGACGTCACAGAAGCGCCTTTTGAAGAATTTCTAAGAAGCTTTTGATTTCTAAAAAAAATTATACCGCTTAAAAGGGCTGCTGAATTGGATATTCTTCAGTCGGGACGACAAATTCAACAGGGAAGCCGGGGATTTCGATAGTATGCCTTGCAGGCGTCGTTTCGGTGGTGTATCTTCCTTTTTCTCCGCCTTTTCGTTTTTCTCGTTCTCATCTTCTTCTGCGGTGGTAGCCGTCGTAGCGGCAGAATCAGGCCCAATTGGTGCGTCCTAAAAAAAAAGTTTGAGTTTTTCGTATTCTACTCACCTTGACGGATGCTAGATCGATAAGCTCGATCTCATCGAGGGAATCTGGGGTATTTCGTCCCGGAGATTCGGTTTCGTCGATTGGGCTTGAGGCGAACTATCAAAGTATTTTGTAAAAACATTGACTATGAGGTTCTACCTGGACTTGATGCTTCGGTTTTTCTGGTGGAGAATCAACAGGCGCACGGTGTTTCTCGTTTGGTGCTTCAATAAAATCTCCTTCATCATCCATCATATCCTAAAAACATTTACAAATTGGTTAATACCGTTCATTTTAGGTAAAATTCAGAAATGTACCCTTAAAGCCTTACCTCGTGGGGTTTGGCATTTACCACAACGGTGTTGCAAATGGCCATCGTCAAGATGAAGGGAATAATTGGAGATGACGAACAGACAGATTCGCCCCGTTTTAAGGCTGAATTGATGTGCGATTCGAGGCCTCGATCCTTCGATGGCCCTTCTCTTATGCCGGAGGATGGGCCCTCTCCCATAGATACGCTTCGACCACCAAAATCATTGCCAGCTACCGAACAACGGCGGAAGATCATCTGGGATTTCAAGCTATAAATATGCATCAGAAGCATTACCTGATTTTCGGTTAAAGTTCCCGTTTTGTCGCTCATCACATATTCGATTTGTCCCAATTCTTCAGGGATGTTCAGCGCTCTTAAAGGGAGGTTGAGGTATATCCATAACAATTTCCCCTTTTCGAAGAATGAATTTTGAAATTTGTCAACCAACCTGCACTCCATTTTCTTATCCTTCTTCTCGTAATAAAGCTGACGGTCGTTCGAAATCAGCCAGACTTGACCAAGTTTGATAATTTCGATGGATACGTAGAGCGAGATTGGGATCATCACCTGAATACAGTTATATTTTTCATAGGTTCATATTACTTGAAGTGCAATGATGAACGATAGAAAGTTTAGGAAGCCTTCACGAAAATAATTGACCGCCCCGATGCCGATGTCTTTTTTGCTGTCGACGAAGAATGGGACCTGGAAGATGGTTTTAGTGGTGGTTGCAATATCAGGTCAATCGATTTTTTTGCATACCTGGTCGGGATTTTGATATCCACGAATCCAGACAGATGATAGTACGCCACCGAGCGTGCAAAGAATCATTAAGATCAAGACGCACCTATATGGAAAAATTTGAGGTAATCTCACGTATTCTGCTGGATTTTAAAAGCTTAAACTTACCATATCACATCCCAGTTCGTCAACTTCTCAAGGGAACTGCGCTTGTAACGAGGGCCCGAGTTGTTAAGCATAGCTTTGGTCTCCGAACCTAATCGAGAAACGTTGATGCTATTTTTTTTTGATTTTTACATACCAGCATAGATAACAATCCCTTCCACATAATCGGTGTTCTTGATAACGCATCCACGGAGCAGTACGTTTTCCTAAATTCGAATCGTACTCGGCTTCCGATTACTAGCTACCTTCGAAAGAAAAGTTTGTTCTCGCGGTATAGGTGGTTGGCCTTCAGGAACTTCGATACTGCCTTGGAATCGATATAGGTCTTCAGTTGGCCCTTCCACAACGACCTTAAATTTATCGTATTAGCACTATCATAGCGATCTGTTTACCCGATATCCAAAATCTGCAGGGCTAAATTCTTGGGGTACGGTGGCCGAGTGGTATTTTGCCATAGCAGGGATAGCGCTTCGTTGTTTTAAATTCGTTTCACCGTCTAGATTCGATGTTTCGACGTAGCAGATTCCTAAAATTTAGCTCTGAAAAGTAGTGAATAAATGCCAACCTGAATTGTCACTGCTTTTTAGTAATAACATATCGGCCGGTATGATTTCGTCGTGGGAAAGATGGACCAAGTCACCGACAAGTACATGTTTCCATTCGAGCTTACGATACCTAGATGGTTACAGATTAATTACATGATAGTTTCTTACCTTCCCTGTGCGGCATCCCAAACACGGCAAGTCTGATGGTTAATTTTTCGATCGGAATTGTAACGCCGGAAGTCCTAAAACAAATTAGAATAATAAAATTGGCACACACATGCCTCTATCGCATCCTTCACTGCTGTAATCGCGAGTACAAAAGTAATCGGAAGCATCGCCAAATATTTCCCAAATGTTTGGATGAACATGTTGAGGATGACGATGAAGACGAAGTAGACATTGGCCAGCCGATGGAACTGAAATTAATCATTTTGTATTCAGTCGCAGCTGTCTGCTGGTTTCGATACATCTATTACCCTACAAATCAGAAACCATCACATGCGTTCAGCCTGTTTTTTCTGCTCAAAAAAAACCCAAGTGGAAATGTGGGGCCGTGGGACGAAGCCAAGCAAACATACAAACAGAACCTTCGTCTTTCTACCCTCCAAAGTGGACGGGTGGTCTTGGTGACCCCGACGTTAAAGGGTAAGAAAATAGGCCAAAAACCGTAACTAACCTGCTCGAAGAGATTCCGTGGGATGAATGTGATGACACTATATTTCGTAGTGCAAATTCGATTAGTCGCAAAGTGGGCATTTGGTTGTTCGTATCTATACAAATTTGTAAATTTCTAGAGCTTATCTTCACCTTGGCGGTCCCTCCGGTTGATTATTGGGGGTGATCGTCCGAAATGCATGTATCCCCCGCCCATCACCGAACAGCCATCTAAACCAAACACACGAAATTGCAACAGGCCCATAAAAATGTACCGTGAAAAGGGGATCAACTGCTTCAGCGCACGGCCGCCGGTTTCCGCTTTTTCCCTAATGATGTGCGCCCCATTCGCGAGCACCGGCCTGAAATTGTGGGAGTAAATATTTATGTTGGTAATCGCGGTGGTGGTTTTCTCGAAATTGGTGCATGATGAAGGCGACGAGGTCTTGGGAGAATTAAAACCTGTTTGGTTTAAAGAAAAATTATGAGTGACATACAATCTAGTTGTTTGGGTAATCCATCAAGTGTCTTTAACTGTCGCTACCCCTTTAAAATTGCTGAAAATCGGCATGGTTGTAGCGGCGCCACTATACCAAAATAAAAATGCAAATCCAACCCCTTTTTCGAAATTTTTTGCGATTTAAAATGAGCTTCCGCCAGCACAAAACTCGTTAGGTACGGATTAAAGGGATTCGCACTTTTTGTGCTAGAATTGCGGACGAGTATAAATAGCATACCAACCAAAACCCATGGATTAGCAATTAGTAAAATTGAGTATTCACTTTTTACAATAAAACTGATTTTAATTCGGGCGAATTCTCAAATCAGATTTTAAAGGGTTGCTGCAGGGCAAAGCTGCAATTTTAAAGGACGACGATCTCAAATCTAAATTTAGATATTGTTTCTCAACCCATTATTCAAATTCTAAGCCATTGCCCTAATTTTTCTCTACATATTCATTCGTTTCCTTCTAGGCTGGTCTTTGAGACGGGCCGCCAAAATCTCTAGCCGCCGTGTGTCGACGGCATAGTAGGTGACAGAAGTCCGGGGGCAACCGTTCTCTGCAAACACCTTGCCCGCCACCTTTCCTCTGTATGTGTTCCGTCAACAACTAATTCCTCTCCCACCCTTACCCTCTTTTCGTCGGGCTCTACAAAATATAACAGGTGGCTATTTTTGTGGTGGTTATGATTTGTAGTTTTGAGTCGCGGGGGAACGGGGAGAAGAAGTGGTGATTTTTTTTTCTGACGATTTTGAGGATGGAGGTATAATTCGAGGGTTATAAACAATTAAAAAGAGCTTATTTGTATATAAAAAGCTTGGCAACCGCTGGTACTCGTATGGTAGTTTTTGCATGCCAAAAAGCCGAACCAACTCAATACCGACAGTGACGAAAAACACAATATAGATAACTTCTTTTTTTTCTGCATCAAGAAAAACTTCTTAAAATGCTTCAATAACTCAAAAATGCTACATTCTATCATCCTCATCCTTTTGCCCGTTTCCTTTATTGAAACATTCCCAGACCGACCCTCGTCGATTCCACACGACGTGCCACTTTTTGAAAGGGAGCGCACACAGAAAAGACATACACACACGCGGATCGGCCGCGCGCTCTGGTGGATGGGGGCGAGCGATTTGCATATTTTAGTCGGGCACTGTCAAAAATTCGCCCTAACTCATGTTTTGGCGGTTAGGGCTGCTCTATGGGGGTGGGTGGCAGCGACGGGCTGGATTGAATTTCTGATGGAATCCTGGATTAGGGTGGGTCGATCTGGATGGGGCGAATAATACGGCGTAACGGATTAATAGCGGGTGGAAAGCACCTACGAAATTAAATCGTATTTACTAGGGCTTTGAGGCTACGAGAAAATCTATAAAAATAAGTGACTACCTGGAGGGCGGGCGCCAAAGTGAAGAAGTTCGACGGTGATGGCCCTTGAAGGGCTCTTTAGGTTTCATCTCACTGCCGCTCTTCTGTTATACATTGAGACCCTGAAAAAACACATGTGAAAGCACTTCCGGTTGTTTTTAAACCTTTTAAGGAAAAAAGCAATATAGAATAATTTTCGGTTAGTTTAAGCCCTCAAAAATTAACAAATAGAATAATAAGGCGTTTTAGACTTCTAAACATTTTTTAAAGATTTATATTGGGGGATTATCCTTAATAATTGGATTTTTAAAGCAAATCGACAATCGGAAGCATATCCAAGAGCTTAGAAGTTTAAAAAAAATGTTTAGGGAATTATCGATCCTCATTTTGTGCAGCCCTAAACAACGCGCAGAAACATCAACAAGATTCAAAACTTTTTTGAAATTAGCTTAAAAATCCGCGATTTTCCTTTGGTTTAAACCTGATAAGACCCACCTGTCCGCCGATAATCCGTGGGTGCTGAAGGTGGAAGGAGAAAAAGCAGCAGGGGTTGCACCGAGGCTGGGTTAGGAGGAGAAGAAGAAGAAGAAGATGGGATGGGAACCGGTACTCTGATGGATCCCGGACCCAACGGGTCGACGAGTCTGGAACAGCAGGGTGTCGAGTATTTTTTTAGGTTGATTCCGGGTAAAGCAATATGGGAGGTGATTCAGAGGACCCAAAAAAATTGATGATGAGCACACGATCGTCCAGCGGAAACGAGTGGAAATTTTTGGAAACAATGCATCGTGAATCATGGTTCAAAATTTTCAGAAAATTAATGGGCTTTTAAGGGACGGTGACAGGTAGAAATAAGATACCGAAGACGGACCCAAACAAAAATCTCGGCTATTTAATGTTTGCTCTTGTGATTTATCAAATAATTTTAAACTCCTGATTTCTATTTCGAGTCCAACCCATTGAATTCCAATTACCATTCACCCGATCCCCCAAACCCGAACCGGCAAGGACACGTCGAAAAAGAAGTAATTCCGCGTTGGGAAGACCAGGGCAGAGAAATGCCAACCATTCACCCACCCAACAGCCCGCACGGTCAACTTTTTTGCGAAGCTCCGCCCACCAAACAAAATGACGCGCAAAAACGGACGATGGCAACGATGCTGCCGCCTTTTTTGTTGTCAATTATTAATTAGATTTTCCTTCTTTCTCGTTTGTGTCTAAATCCTCTAATTTTTCCATGTAAATTATCCAATTAACGTCTTTGTACCGCCTTAAAAAAGCAGTCAGCGTGGATGCTAGGTTTAAAAATCTAAAAATTCACGATTTAAAGAAAACAAAAACTTAATCAAATCCTCAGACGAAGGCGCATTTGTTTTGAACAAATCTAGCGCAACTTGCAACCAAAGTACAATCATAATAAACAGTAAATAAACAGACGACCATTAAATTTGCATGTTTCCCCATGAACTGCCAATAAAATGAGTCAAATCGTCGCCAATTGCCGGTCCTTTGACGTAACGGCTGGCAACAACCATGCCAGTAAGTACTTCTAGCCACGCCCACCAAGCCTCCAAGCCAAAAAAGGTGATGAAAGACCGCGAAATGACCAGCAAATATCGACGAAACCGGCGGGAAATGGCATAAAATCGAAGGTAAAAGATGGCTGCATTTTGGTGGTTGTTGGTTGTGGAAATCGATGGCATTGCCAGAGCTTCGTTCACAACGTTTTATGGTTAATGTGATGGGAATGGGATTGTGGTTGGATCTGTTTTTTTGGGAATCGGGACCGGTTGGAAATAGAAATATTTTGCACGATGTTTTAAGGATTGTATTTTTAGCCATTCGGAAAACCGCTGGGGATCTAGCCCATGGGATAAAAAATTGGACCCTGAAAAATGCTCCGTAGTGAATTTTCCAAAAATCGCTATTTATGATCAAAAAGTGCTATAAAGTTAGAACTCAAACTGAGGTTGCAAGAGAGGCCATCCCGTTTATGATTACATAAAATCAAAAAGGTAATTTTGTAAAGGCATCAACGCGGATTTTTCAGATTTAAATTTTCTTAAAAACCCGTTACGTCTTGAGCGTCTTTCCGGAAAGCTTAATAATAGACCCCTTAGTAGTTTAATTATTTAACTAAATTGATTTATAAAGAAACCATTACTACTTTTATAGTAAATCGCTAAAATCCAGAACTTTTTCGAAAACCAGCTTCCAAACCTCAGTGAGGAAAC
The DNA here is from genome assembly GCA_038088335.1 of Mesorhabditis sp. LJ9110. NCBI lineage: Eukaryota > Metazoa > Nematoda > Chromadorea > Rhabditida > Rhabditidae > Mesorhabditis > Mesorhabditis sp. LJ9110. The sequence goes on along the minus strand of JBBGBA010000102.1, from coordinate 342,131 downwards.
AGGTCAAACTGGCAAAGATGTGTGACGGTGCAGACGACTGAGGATGAATACCGGGCAGCCATAAATGGAATCGAAGACGCTCCTCCTGGCTCTTGCTCCCCCTTCTCCGAACACTTTTCACTTTCACAATCTTCCCCCTACCCCCCTGTCCACGCACCGACCATCCCTTCCCTCCAGATACAATCTGCGGTCTTGCCCTCAACTCGAAAACGGCTTCTTCCCACAAAGAGGATTAGAATTTTCTAAAATGTTATTAAAAAAGGCCTTAAATTGCTAGGCGTCTTTTCGGCAATTATTCATTTAATGCTCGTTCGAAATAATGACAAGGCAATGACAGGAAAAGCTGACGCCGGAAAATTTCTTCGTAATATCTCGCTAGACAAACCATCCGAGAAAAAAAAATCGAGGCTTTGACCTAAATTTTCATGGTGCAGCGGCCCGGATTTGCAATTAACTTGATTAGTATGGCAAAGGCTACGAGGGGTTTTCATTTCATATAGTGCTAATCCGACATGGAGCTTAAGAATCGGTCTTTGAAGCCTCACCAGATTTTGATATTAGCAAAAATATATTTGAATGCATCATACGGTATTATATTATACGACAAGCAAAATTTTAGCGATAAAAATCGAGAAGCGGACGAGATTGCCGTAATAAAGTCGAAAAGCCAGTCCCTTTTCTGTCGCCAGGCGCCCCGAAAAGCTGGAGAAATTATGAATCATGAATTTTTCATTGGCGGGTTCCGTCCGGGTCCCATTGTTAAAATTTAAAAGGGAACATTTCTCGAATAGCTGTATATGGTGGTGGAAATGTTGGGAGATGATTATCGAGCGGTTGGCAATACCGTGAGGTAGATAAAAATAGCCAGTAGCCTTTCGAGGCACTAACAATAAGGTATAAAATGGAACTGTTGTGCAATTATCCGTAAAAGCAGTATGGCTGGAAGGGAAGGCTCGTAGATAAGACATATTTGCGAACAGATGGTTAAAGGGGATGAGAGAATGGGGGGTGAAGGTCTTTCCCCTACGTTATTTCCAGAGTGAAGTCGGAAGCTGAATAACAGGGTGGTATTGGAGAGTTTAATAGAGGGTTAATAAAACTCTAGCTTTAACCTTCGAGGTCTAGAAGTTTAAGCTTGCTGGGTTAAAGGAGTCAATAACGGAAGTAAAGTCTAGTCTTCTATTTTCCGTTTATCATAGAAAATAGGGATTCCTTACTAGAAAAGCTCGGATAAACCCGGACTCAGAATTTGCTGAAAATTTGCATACAGATAGAATCCACCACGCTGATCATCACCTAGTTTTCCGAATTGCTACTGTTCTTTAATTAAAAGGAGCGGGTGGTAGATAATAAGGTGGTGTGTACTAACAGAAATCGGTATGACAATTCCGGATTAAATTTATAATATTAACATGGATCTCCCAGATATAGGACTGTAATAACCACAAACCCTAAACCCTGATAAAGCCGTACGGCGCGGGCTGAAGGGAATGTATGGTGCGGGGTCGGGCGGCATTTCTGTGTACAGAGGATCTTCCAGGACAGTGTGACGGGAGGCCGGAATGAGGTTTGCCGAGAGCCACCACACTGTCTAACAACACACACGCACATTCATGCATACAGACACATACAGACAGACAGAAAGCCAGACCGACACACTGACAGACGGACACGGTCTCACCGATCAGCCGGTCACTAACAGATGTTGCACGCGATTCAGAGGGAGTTGAGAGGAGTGGACGGAATTTCGGAATGTGGTATTTATTTTGTGGGCGGTATTGAGATATTTATAGGGTTGATTATTTTCTTTTGAGGCGTTTCAAAGTTGGATTTTGAGGCGTCAAAAGTTAATGTGAAATGGAAGCCTTAACAACCGGTTGCTTGGTAACTTCCCATTAAGGTTGAATAGAGTCTGAGCGTTAGTCGGACCGGAATTTCGCATTTACTATATTTATTTTGGGGTGGGTAAATATTTTTAGGCACTAAAAAGTCTTCTCTCCCCTTTCAGGGGATTCGAGAGCGAGAGCTGCTCTTTTTCAGGACTTTAAACAATCAACATTTTATTGCCTGATGGCTGCGAATCCGCTTTAAAGTCAAGTCACAAAATACTGAGTAGTAGTGAGTTTAGTGTATACGTAAAAGTGTTATTCCGCCTAAAAACCTAATGCTTCGCCGGGCCATCTAAAATATGAGAAACTCGTGTCAAATGGCTGCCCATCTCATTATTTTGAGGACACTCAAGCTTGGGTGTGAAATAAGAGCTAACGAACTTCTCAATTAGGACACAATAACTTTTTTGAATAGAACCTAAATAAAATTAATGAGGGCACTTCTTTTCGCACTCCTACTCAAAAAAAAAACATTAAAAATGATGCTGGATAAAGGACAACGAGCAGCTCTTGCAAACCGATGCGGCCGGCGTTCATGATTCAGTAACCCAGTACAATACTAAAAACTGCCCATCATTCCCCTCCACCACCCATCCCTCCGCCCCCCTTCACAGTTGTTGACGCACCATTCTTTTGGGGTCGGTATTCAGGCAGCCCGAAAAAACCCATCCTTGTTGACCTTTTCCCAAAACAACACAACTAAAGTGCAAAAGAATAATGGCGGAAGGCACCTGAATTGCCTCCACGAAAATTCGAACGCCCCGTAAATATGTATGGCAGCAACCCCCGTCCTCACCTCTGTAAGCCGTCATCGTACCAGAAAATCGAAAGCTAGGAGAGGGCAGATGAGATCCGTGCCAAGATAATTATCTCTAAACCCAGAACAGGAGGCGCGCCTTTTCTTGCGAGAGATGGGACAGAAGGGGAACCTGTTCTCGTTGCAGAACGCCGCGTTTCCGGGTTCCACTCATTACAAAAAGGAGATGTTTTCAAACAATAAAAAAAATTAAGAACCAGTTGATTGTTTTTATTGATCTGGAGAGAAAATACCTTTTTTAAAGACCAAGCCTTTAAAAAGCACAATCTTCTAACAAAAGGAAGTACTCTAGGATTCCAATGCGGGTGAATTGGTTCCTCCATTGTAATAAGCTAATGTATTTGGCAAAACATAGGATTTGCTATTACTGTAATTATTTTAACAATTATTTAAATCTGGTTTGTTTTCGCATTTAGCTTATTAATGAAGGTGTTGTCATTCCAGGACGTTTGCATCAAGTTGGGATTTTTGTGCTATTACAAGTTGAAATGTGACTGTATTTACGTTATTTTCCTAAATCTATGTCAATTACTATATTACATTTATTTTTAACTCTGTTACCGTAGCTTAAAAATGGGAAAACAAGTTTCTTTTATGCGTAAGAAGATTCAAATCGTTTCAACTTAATTTATATATCAATTGTCCTACCCTTTTTTCAAATCAATTATGTTTGCATTTACGCAACCAAACTACATATATCTCCTTCATGCAAATTGCAGAGGGCAAGGCTCGCAATAGATTGCGCCAAAAGATTGTGGGTCCCGCCGCGAATCCCCTGCGCCAAACGCCATTCCTACGGTAGCTGGAGAAAGAAAAAGGCGTACATCCCTGACAATGTATCGAAAATATAAACCTCCTACCTTTCCTAAAGTGTATAAAGCTAAATGGTCAAATAGTAAAGGGAAAGCGCAGGTTGCCACATTTATATTCCGAGCCTCAAACCACTTCCATATAAATACCAGCGCGCGTTCGGTGTTCAAATGGCAGTAATAGAATGTGGTTACCAATATACCTGAATGGATTAGAGAACATGTTTATTAGTAGAGAACAGTGTCGAATATATAGGGCACGGATAAAGGGTGTCTGAGGAAATACAATGTCGAGGGCAGGGCGAACGAGAATGTTCAGGGTGTCGAAAGGATGCACTCGCCAGTGGTTTACTGCGCCCCTTCAGTGGTAAACCACTTCCAGGCTCACAGACCTTCTCCAGTTCAGGCCGAAACCATCCTGGCCTCCAATCCCTTTCGGGAGAGAAGAAACGAGTAATCCGGGAAGAACCCGAATAATCGCCAGAGGGCCGAGAGGGCGCCGCACAGCCCGCTCCCATACGGTCATCGCGGCGGGACCACCTGGCATATTGCCAACCACATTACGCCACATAATTAAATCCTCGAAACTGCACCTAGAGAATGGAATTCTCTAGGAAAGTTTCGACACTCCCGGCCAACGCCAAGCGAGGAGCGCCGCCACCTTAGGGGAGACGGGGAAATTAAGTGGGAGGTTGAGTGGAGCCTCGCGGCGGCCCAAATTTACAGACTCGTCCGTCCAGCCCGGGGAAATGGTGGGAACAGAGGGAACCAAATATCAGATGGTATATAAAAGCCACTGTTGGGGGCGGGAGGACGAAAAATTGTAAGTAAATGACCTAGGGGTGGGGCAGCTAACAATAAAAATAGTTGGCCGGTGCTAAAGAGCCCGTACTCTTACCGGACCAACTGGGAAGGGAGGGTAACTTATCGGATTAATGATCAGCTTGTTCGGTCCTTGTCTTGGGGCGAGCACGGGCACGGATGTCGCTGCGGCAGGCTTGAAGTCGTCGCGAGGCTTGTCCTTGAGCGCTTGCATCCGGCTTGTGATGTCGCGGCGTAGTGTGGTCAGGCTGACCAAAGGTTCCGATGAACCCAGAGTGTCGCGGGGGGTGTTGTCGTGGCAAGAGGGGAGCGCAAGGAGGGGAAAATCCTCTCACGAAACCTCCTAATGCCAGACGGTGTCGATGTGGACGAGTCTCTGCCAGCCTTGCAAGAAGGGGCAGGCGGATGTTGGTAGAGGACGCGTGTCAGACAAGTCCTTCAGTGGTGACGTCGTCCTCGTTGAAATACTTGCATTGTTGGCGCCACTCGACTTGATGAAGTAATCGCGATGTTGGTGGCGTGCTTCGCCGCGAGCTTGATGTCGGTGCGAAGCTGCTTGTTGTCCCAGAGACAAGCGGGCAAAGTTGTAGTAGCCCATCTCAGTGGAGACTTTCGATGATGATGTCGACTTCGTTGAAGTAGTCGCATTGATGATGACGCTCGATTTGAAGAGGTAGTCGTAGTGTTGGTGTAGCGTCCTGCGGGGCGGACTTGATGTCGGTGCGAAGGTGTCGCATGTCGGCGGCGAGCTTGATTTCGGCGCGAAGTGCTTGGTGTCGTAGGGCGGGGAACGTTGTCGATGCTGCACAGCGCCGCGAGGACCAAGTTCCATGATGGGACCTGCCGAAGTCGAAGAAGGCGACGAAGTGGGCGAAGTTGAAGGCGTAGTCGAGAATGCCGTCCTTGAGTGAGGAAGGCAGCAAGAAGCAAAGATGTACTTGTCACATCCGGGTGATCGCTGCTCGCGGCGGCCCAAGATGCAATCGATGAGCTTCGTTCCATGAGGCGAGTGCTTGAAGTTGGGGGAGGCGACGAAGTAGTCGATGTCGTCGTAGTTTGCGTACAGCCAGCGAAAGGAGCGATGTAGTTCTCGATCCAAACTTCTCGCGGCGGCCCAAGTAGTCAGTTGAGCTTGACTCTTCCTTCGATTGTAGGCGAGGCGAAGAACGACAGTGAAGAGGCTTGTAGACGGGGTGAAGAGACGGTTGCGCAAAAGGCGAGGCCAGTCCGTGTTGTAACGCGGGCCAGCTGTCTCGAAACCATCGTCTCACAAGTCGCTGCACTTGATGGAGTTCCTTGACGGTGAAGTTGAGTCGATCACAGAGAAGACGCCAGCGAAGTTTGAACAATGGCAGAAAGCGGCAGCATGATGTCGAGTGAAGCGCCGTGAGTGGTCGGACGTGAAGTGCGCGCAGCATATGGCATTGTGCTCGGTGGAGTTGTCGCGGAGATGGCGCGCAGCAGTAGTTCTGTCTGTCGAGACGTCCGCCAGATGTGCGAGTGACTGACGAGGGATCGGGCGAGAAGTTGTTGGCGGCAACTGATTGCCAGATAGCTACCGGTTTGTCGAAGGCGCAGTGAGAACGATGATGCGCACGTTGAACTTGCACGGGGCGAAGGATGTGCATGGTGCCGCAGTGCGTTGGTGAGACACGGGGCGAAGCCTTGTAGGGATGAGGCGGGCAGCAAGCAAGCGGTTGGATCGAGCGCGCATGGTCGCGAGGAGAAGCTTGTTGATCGTAGAGACTGACAGGCCTGCCAGGTGTCCGTCTTCTTGCGATGTCTATCTCTTCCATCCGAATGTCGCCACACTAACAACTAGAAAAGGTTATAAATACTTGCTTGATCAAGTTGCCAAAGTGTCGCAGTCTGCTTGAGAGCTGCTCGCAACTTGAGGGTTGTTCGAGAGCTGGCGCTGATCGTGAGCTTGAGTTGAGGCGGCGTTGGCGGACGGATAGAAGATGACGCAGCAGATGAGGAGGCTCGGCCTTGTTGAACTCGGGCACACAATGATGAAGCATGAAGCTCGAGCATCGGCGGCTTGACCAGAAATGCAGCATGCGACGTGTGTCGCGACGACTGAGCAGAGAACCGCAGCAGGAGACGATGTATGGTGACGACGAGCAGCATCGGCCTGGGCACCTTGATGTCGAGGCAACGCCGGATCGGTCGATGAGCACTGACGGGCTTGTCAGGTGTCTCCGTCATCCTTGCGAATGTTTTTTCCTCCGCACGAGTGTCGCCACACCAACAACTAGAAAATCCTTTAGTATACCTTGATACAGCTAGCTGCAGAAACTTTGAAGCTTCTACAGGAAGTGTACTTGAAGGCTTCTGAAGTGCAGTGGCTTGAGGTGTCGGGCTGGCGTTGGCGCTTGGAGGAATGATGCGGCACGATGGTGAAGCTACGTCTTGTGGAACGCGGACACGCAAAGATGACGTAGGTGTCGCATCCACACGTGGGTTGGTTGCATCGGCTGTCGACTTGACTTGCGGGCACATGTTGTCCATTAGAAGGCGGCCTCTGGTGGTCATCGTCTTCTTTTGGGCCATTGTTTCTCTTCAGAACGTCATCTGAAAAAACGTGTCGAAACGGCTCCAAAGATGTCTAGCAATCTCGCAGCATCAGTGTCTCGGGCTTGACCATGAGCTGATCACTCGACAGGTAGCGCGCGGCGAGCTTGATGTTGTTGTGCCGGCTTGTTTGATGTCGCGATGGTCCATTCCTTGAGCAGATTGACTGGTGGAGAAAGCCAGTCCATTGAAGGCGCGTGTCGAAAGTACAATTTAACCTTGTGTCTCGAGTTTGCGAATGGCTGATAGGCAGGAGCCAAATCAATCGCCGAATCTCGCAAACACAAAGAAGAAAGTATACCGTTGGCGAGGTGGCGTCACAAACATTCGGTGTCGACGTGTGGCTGTAGAGTAGCACAAACGTCGCCGAGTGACTTCGTAGGCGCCAAGAACGAAGTAGAGGTTCACAGCTTCCACAAAGCGATGCTGCATGGCCGCTGGAGCTTGATGTCGATTTGCAGCACGCTTGTTGCATAGTGTCCACTTGTCGCTGCTTCCGCCTGCAAAAGAAAAATTTGATGACGAAGAAAGGGAGCAGCGGAACGGCGGGCAAGCGTTGACTGTAGTGGGCGTGACGGGCTTGAAGAGCTGCGATGGCTGCTTGGGCTGTCCTTGATGGAAGTTGAGGCAGCTTCAGCTTGACTTGATGTCACGGCCATGGCTCATCAGCGCGTGTAGCAAAACAGCGGTGTCGGCAGCATGTGTCTTTGAAGAAACGATGTCTTTTCTTCATGACGATGTCCCGCGGCAACAAGACTAAGCAGTTGAAAAGGTAAGAAAACCTGATTCGTCGAGCAGCAGTCAGCGTATTGAACTCGACTCGTTGGGGCTGAGGAGTTCCTTGATTGCTGATGCTGCTGCTGTCGAGGTACTGCAGAGCTTGACTTGTTGTCGGGGCACAGCCAGCAGTAGAAACGTCGCCTTGTGTCGTTGGGGCGCCATCTGAAGCATTTGTCGCTGCCGCCGGACAAGTTGAAGTGTCGGCAGCCAGCGATGATTGCACCCGCTGAGCAGTGTTGCTTCGCATCGAAGCTTCATGTAGAGTGACGTGAAGTCGAGCGCCACTGACGTAAACTTGCAGTTGTGAAAGTGTGCAAAATATTGGCTCGCGCCGCAAATCGCTGACAGCAGTCACGCAGAAAAACAGCAAACCGTTGTCGATGCATCGCTGAACGGCCGCTTGCATGTAGAGACGCAGACCAAGGGCGGAAGGCGGAAGAAAGCCGCTACTTCAGACATGTAGAAAGCCTCGCTGGATCAGTGTTGACCATTGAAGAGCAGATTGAAGTCGTTCGGGGAGCCGCGCTTACACGATGAATCTTGTCGCGAGAGTTCCTTGTAACCATTGAGTCCATCGTCGAGCGGAGAACACGAGATGTCGAGCGCCGCTGCACAACGTTGTCGATTGGCGCTGATCGGCATCCAACATTGTAGGCGCGAAGGGACATGGATGTCGATGTCGCTTTGCCGAGGGGTTCGAAGCTTCTTCGGCAGCGCTTGATGTGCAGAGGCTTGTCAACGAGCGCAAACAAAGTCGCTTCGGCGCGAAGGGCTTGTAGGAAGCTTCACTGATGCGTAACGACATTGACGCCGGGCGCAAAGGTCCTGTTGTCGTCGCAGGCAACTGTCGAACGAGAAGACGAGTGTCGAGCGGCTTGCCTAAACTTCAATGCGGAGTGTCGTAGAAATAACGGCTCGCGCCGCAAATCTTGACATCAGTGACGCAACGAAGCAAACGGCATAACGTTGCGATTGAGCGCTGAGTGCATCCGCTCATTGTAGGCCCGCAGGACGAGGAATGTCGCTGCAGCTCTTGACGGCAGACGCCGGTAAACGGTCGCCAAAGTACCTTGTAGGCGCCACGCACACTGTCAGAGAACGTCCGAAGTGTCGCTTTTGGTGTCGCAAGTCTTCAGTTAGCGCGGCAGACCGTTTTTGTGATGACGAGCAGCCTGCGGAGCTATAAGAGCTTGAAAGACTTGCGGACCCAGGTGTCCGGTTTGGGGATGTCGCGTTGCTTTGAAGTCGTGCTGCCCTGCCGTTGTCTTGATCCGCTGCAACTCGAGTGTCCCTGAGCTTCTGTAGATGCTTGTGCACGCCATGTGAGGTTGATCTTGTGATGGCGGCAGCAGAAGAAGCTTGAATTTTGTGGAGTGGACAGCGAGTTGTCGAGGACGGCGCCAGCGGTAGCTTGTCGGGCAACAGCATGGCTCGTCTGCGGCAGGTAGGCAGAAGGGCGGCAGCAAGTGTCTCAAAGAACGCGATGTCGCCCTCACCGAGTGTCAAAAAAAGGAATACAAGCTAGAGATAAACTCAACTTGCATGGCAAGTTGTCGCGAGAAATGTAAAAGTAAAGTCCAAATCAAAGCATTGAGCAAACAATAAGAAACTTGAAAAACGAATGCTTGCTCGAGAAAATTTGGAGTTTTTGAACGTAAAATCTCGAGCAAACAATACGAAATTTCAAAATTTCGAATCGTTAGGGCCAACTTTAGCGACGAATCGTAAGTGGCGCGCCCAACACTTTAAAAAAGAACCTTACTTTTACAAATCCGACATCGTGAAGTGGAGTAGAAAGCATTGCCGCGCTTGACCAAGAGTGAAGCATCCATCTTTCATCCGCAACTTCAGTGTAGGCTTCTGTGGGAGTCGTCGTCGAGCCATTGGAAGTTGGATGCATCATCGGTGACGGCAGAGCTTGTTTCGTAGGAAGACGAGTGTCGAGCGGCAAAAATGCCAGTGTCGCGGTGGCCGAAGCCAGTGTCGAGGGTGGCCGAAGCCGGTGTCGAGGTGGCCGAGGCCGTGTCGCGATGGCCGGTTTCGAAAAACTAAGGAAATAAATTCCAAAGTTGTTTCAGGTGTCGCAAAATACTAGACAATGATGGAGCAACGCGAAAGGAAAAAATTCACACATGGAACGCATATTGAGATGAGCTTGCGCAATGTCGATTTCGAAGTGAAAGAAAGAATCTTTGTCAGCCATCGGATCAGCGGAAGGCGGGCGTCGATCTACGAAGCTTCCGCGCCATTCCTTGAACTGTGTCCGGCTTGCAGAAGAGGCTTCATCCATTCTTCGAGCATCGCAGCGCTTGACTTGAACATTGGGACCATGTGGAGCGCGCATTGTTGAAGCGCCCAGCAATCAGGTGGTGTCTTGCGAGGTCGATCCTGTTGCATCACCGAGTGTCTAAAAAACGATGTCGTATTTTGCGAAACGCCCGAGTGTCGCGGTGAAAAAAGGCAAAAGTGGGCCAGTGAATTGCAAAACCAAACGACTTTCTCAAGGTCGTTGGCGCAAAACACCTCGTCGACAGCGATCCATGCGTTGTTGATGTTGTTGACGCAGGAACGGGTGTCGGGCTTGAGATCCTTGTGCAAGTGTCGATCAGTTGTCGCTGCTTCAGTGGGCTCGAGCGTGTAGTGTCGCTCATCCGTCCAGCATGTCTTGAACTTGATTGGGTTGACGCGCTTGATCAGCATGTTGTCGACTGTTGCAGGCTTGTGGTGTCTGAAACAGGCAGCATCAAGGAGGACGAATTGAAGCGTGAAGCGAACGAGGACAAATCAACACCGCGAGTGAAAATCAAAATGAAAACCGCGTAATGAAAGCGCGAAAGTGGAATTTGGAATTTTGAAAGGCAAAAGAAAAGAATTTTGAAACGAAAGTAAAAGTAAATTTAGAAAACTAAAATGGAATTTAGAAAACAAAAGTTGGAAACGAAAAGAAAATACAACGCGAAAAGAAATGAACGCGGAAAGAGCGAGGAAAATTCAAAAATGTGAGCGGGCCGAAAATTGAAACGGCTCTTCCGCAGCACACCTTTGAACCCTCGGGTCCCACCACGCGCAAATCTCAGCCATTACGCGATATCAATTCAAAATCAAACCAGCGATATCAAAGTGTATCTCGCAAAGGGATCGCTTGTTGGTCGAGAAGATTGTGCAGCACTCAGCGGAAGTGTAGAAAACATCGTAGAGCATGTAGAGTGAGCAGCAAAGTAGTTTGGCCAGTGTTTCTTGCACGCAGACGGCTCTCGAGGACCGTTGTCGCAGCAGAACACCTCTTCGCGTGGCAAAAAGCCAGTGTCGGGATTGAAAAAATAAGAGAATAAATTCTCAAAGTAATTCGGGTGTCGCAAAATAAGAAAAATCCATGCAGCAAGTGTCGATAGATGGGAAGCGTGTCGAGTTGATGCCGTAATATCACCGGCGTAGTCGAGGGTCTCGATCAGCACATCAGTTCGGCAGAAAGCAGGTGTCGAAACATGGCTGCACTTTCCGTGAACGGCGGCCGGCTTGCCGGAGACTTCTTCCACCATCTACGCAGCTTGTCGCCGTAACTTGAGAAGAAGCTGCATCCAGTTCTTGACGAAATGTCGAGCGCTTCTAAAAGATGTCTTATAAAGCGAAAAATCCCAGATGTCGAGTGAGAAAAAAATCCTTGTAGGCCAGTGAAATGCAAACAAATGACTTTCAAGGCCATTGTCGCAAAACACCTCGTAGAGGGCGGTCTTCGATCGAACACATGTAGTCGCGCAGCAAACTTGAACAAAATAGACGCTTGATGACGAGTAGACGTCCAGCTTGATTGTCTTGAGCGGAGCAGACGGAAGTTGTCGCATTTGCGCTTGACCAAGTGTCGAAAACAGGTAGCGCCGAGTGTCGCTTCTTCTTTCCTTGAGACATTGGCGACGAGTGGAGGTTGGGGCCATGGAGAAGGTGGACGCGAGATAGGAACAGCAGCTGGCCCATCCTTCCGCGCACAGCAAACCATTGGGGCAACCATCGAACACGCATCCCAGACTCATTCCATCCTGAAAAGACCAAGAATATCCAAAATCACCTTTTATTTCGTATCCACTCGTAAAATTGTAGACCATGCTTCTTCCGTTGATGTGTGCCATCCTCTCCACCTTTCCAAGGCAATCTTCCTTCCACTCGCAGCGGGCTCGCGTGGGCTTTGCGACCATGGCTTTCGATAGCTCCGAGGTCCGGCTTCATGGGGAACACGCCGCGCTTGGCGTCAAACCCAAGGCCATTTTGGTGATCTAAAACACACAAAAGCAGGAAAGTCACCAATGCATTGGTCGATCGCAGCACATCCACACAAAACGACTGCCGAAGTCTTGCTGAAGAGAGCACGGTGTCGCGAGCCATACATTCTTCACCATTCTCTTGTCGATTGCATTCCATCGGCATAGAGGCAGAATGACCGGGTTTTAAACCACGGCCGACGCACCATATCGAAAATATAAACCTCCTACCTTTCCTAAAGTGTATAAAGCTAAATGGTCAAATAGTAAAAGGGAAAGCGCAGGTTGCCACATTTATATTCCGAGCCTCAAACCACTTCCATATAAATACCAGCGCGCGTTCGGTGTTCAAATGGCAGTAATAGAATGTGGCTACCAATATACCTGAATGGATTAGAGAACACGTTTATTAGTAGAGAACAGTGACGAATATATAGGGCACGGATAAAGGGTGTCTGAGGATAATACAATGTCGAAGACAGGGCGAACGAGAATGTTCAGGGTGTCGAAAGGATGCACTCGCCAGTGGTTTACTGCGCCCCTTCAGTGGTAAACCACTTCCAGGCTCACAGACCTTCTCCAGATCAGGTCGAAACCATCACTGGCCTCCAATCCCTTTCGGGAGAGAAGAAACGAGTAATCCGGGAAGAACCCGAATAATCGCCAGAGGGCCGCGAGGGCGCCGCACAGCCCGCTCCCATACGGTCATCGCGGCGGGACCACCTGGCATATTGCCAACCCCATTACACCACATAATTAAATCCTCGAAACTGCACCTAGAGAATGGAATTCTCTAGGAAAGTTTCGACAGTCATACCCATCAGTGGAAAAATATAAATTTTGCACCATGGATTACATGCAACATATTTTTCTGTGACTAAAAAACGGTTGCCCAAAATGAAAAATGTTTAGCGCTCTCTAGAAACTTCGAATTTACTAAAATATCGAACTTAAAGTCATTTTCATCGAAAAACCATTTTTTGCACTTTTTAATAGATTTGTTACCGTTTTTACGTTTATGGAAACCAAAAAAAAAACAGTTTAGAAACAGTTCCTCTATTTCTAATAGTAAATTGAATCCTAAACAAATCCCCCGATAATGCCAAAGCACCGATGTAAGACTTAAAAATGCATACTTTGCGCGAAACAGGTACTTTCCCATCTGGCTGGTGCAGTACGAGTCGTCCGGCAGCAGATTTGTCATCCTGGGCCGGCAGCTGAAGAACCCTGCAAAATTTATAGGTTTTAATGTAATAAATGCACAGAATCTTCGTAGAAAATCGAGAAAACGGGGTCATAAAATCAGAAAGTGGAAGGAAAGGAATATTGAGCAAGCTTCAGAACCGGAACGATGTTTCAAAAATATCTAAAAATTGAGCAAATTTATGTGAGGGTATTAATATCGACAACGTTACGTATTAAATATTTTTACAGCTCAAAAGTGTTAGAAAATGTATTGCAATACAATTAAAAAATTCGCCAAATACAAAGAGTTGACAGTTGGGGAAAAGAAAGATTTTTCGAGGCGTAACTTGCTGCCAAAAAATGTGTTTCAACTAATTTCAAATGAAGCAACGCTTGGGTCAGGTCAATTCTTCACCACCAGGGAAACGGAAAATTCAGGGATCAGGGAAAATTGATATCGTACCAGGTACCACAATAATATTAATTCTGGTTTAAGAAATAATTTAAATTTTGAAAATAGAAAAAATCCGAGGGAAACGGGAAGCCCGAAAAGACGGAGCCAATGAGGAAATATGCTTTCAGTCATCCCAGCGACAAAAAAATGTTTGACGCTTTCAATAAGGCAATAGCGCGGTGGTAATAACAATGTCTTATGGGCATGGTAAACGATTAAGTTCGATGTTTGCAAAAAAGTGTTCCAAATAAATACCAAGAGTAATAAATAAATTACTCGCTTAATACGCTGAAATAATGGAGATATGAAAAAAATATTTTTTTTATTAGCAATTTTAACTAAGATTAATCATTAATATAAAATAATTAATAGTTTACTAATAAAAATTAGTTAAGTACTTAAAAAAGCGTTCAAGCTAATATAAAAGGTTTTAGAAAATTTAATTTCTCGGAAAAGCATTTCAAAAATTTCTAAAAAAGGGGTTTTCTAGGAAACAAAATTTCACCTGGCATGGCGACAAATCGAGAGGCGCAAAAAGTGGCGTAAAATCGGAAGGTTGTCATTAGAAGCAAAAATTAAAATAAAACCAGTCGATATCAGCCGCTCCGCGGCTGCTATCGACTGGCCCTCCCGGGAGGCAAGGCAATACAGGGTGCTTCTCATTCTCTTTAGCATGTTTCCCGCTTGCCGCGAAAACCTTCCGTGATCTACCTACGCCCCTCCTCTTCCCCCGAAAGGACCCCCCCCCCCATCCGTAGTTGATCCAAACAAAAGTAGAAGGGAAATGTAATGGTCAGCACACCCCCTAGAAGCAAAGCTATAACCTTCTTTAAGAATAAAAAACATAGAAAAAACGCGTAATGGCTAGAATACCGTTTGAAACAAAGTTATCTCCCTTCTTTAATACTAAAAAAAAACAATAAAAACCGTTGCGAAACAATTATTCTTTTGTTTGGGGGTTTCTGCTGCCATTAATGCGCGAACGGCCCCTGTGACCTCTGGCCCCTCCCCCTCTCCCCGGAACATGCCCTGGGGGCACGTTGAATTCCTGGACGGGCGGACGTACGGACATTAGAAATTTATATATAGTAGATATTCAAATTAGGAAAATTATTCAAATCCAGGGCCCCGCATAATTCGCTCATATTTGAGCTGATCATCGTGGAGCTCGAGGAAAACAGCGAATTTCCTCGCGTAATACTCTTCCAGATGTGGGGCCGGATCGATGGCACGCGAAATGGCGGTCATTTGGCGCTGAGCCGTATGCAAATTAGGGTAATGCCCCGCGGCTACGGTAGCCATTATCGCCCCGCCCAGCAGCATCGCATCTGGCTCACGGCATAGCAGCACACGGCAACGTGTCGCGTTTGCGATCATCTAAAAAAAGATTAACATTTTGGTACTGTGCTCTTATCGGAGGGATTTTTAGCCGTTTAGAAGAGAGAAAGAACGAGCGAGAGAACGAGAGAGAGAGAGCGAGAGAAAGAACGGGCGAGAGAACTAGAGAGGGAGAGAGAGAAAAAGAGAGAGAGATAGAGAGAGAGAACAGAGAGGAGAGAGAGAGAGAGAGAGAGAGAGAGAAAGAACGGGCGAGAGAACTAGAGAGAGAGAGAGATAAATGCAAGATACATTTTCCCCTTTAAAAGCATTTATTCTTTCCAACAGCGGTTATTTAAAGCGGTTATTAAAAAAATTATTAGTTTTAAAATAACTGTGTTTCAGGGCAAAATTACCTAAAAAAGCTTTTAAAATCGAAAAAAATTGAGAATTTGGATGGGCCAGCGGAAAGTGAATTTTCAGGGTAATCTTATACGGTCCTATGGCGAAATATAAACCATTTTTATGGCAATTTACAACGTTTTTAAACATACAAAAGTGCACTAAATATTGCCCTCCCCCTGCTAACAGTCCAGTACCCCCAAAAATTCGGTAATTTAAATACCACTAAATGTAATGAATTTTTCAAAAATCGAAAATAGTGCATTGAAGGTATGGAAGCACTTCCCATCTTCGACGTAATAAGCTCAGAGATTGTTTTCGTTTTTGCTGCTACCTCGGAACATCTTTTGTTCAATCGGGAAACGCACCAATGTTTATTTAAGCAGAATTTAGCGCAGTTAAAAAGTTTAGCCGAAATTTTTTTGAAGACTGCAATAATAACGTGTTGCGAATCTCAAAAAATGCCCAATAAAATGCAATAATAAGTAAATTGCGCGCAAATTACGTCGTGTTTAATTTAGCTCAAATTAATCGCTCCAAGCTATAAAAAATACAATATACATTGAAAACAGCGCTTACATTTTTTGTTCGAAGCAATTTTGAGAAATGGTTTTCACGATTGTTAATCGGTTC
This sequence comes from Mesorhabditis sp. LJ9110, assembly GCA_038088335.1. NCBI lineage: Eukaryota > Metazoa > Nematoda > Chromadorea > Rhabditida > Rhabditidae > Mesorhabditis > Mesorhabditis sp. LJ9110. The sequence goes on along the minus strand of JBBGBA010000102.1, from coordinate 326,196 downwards.
GAAAACTACGATTTTTCTAATTAAATATATCTGCTTCCAATAAAACCAGATATTAGTAATGATAAAACAAATTTTTTTTTTGCATGATTGCGTAAAGCCAAAACACATTTTTTTTAACGAGAAAATATTGAAGACGCGACAATGAATTCTGTCAAGTGTAGATAATTCTGGGTTCTTAGAAACTCCTCTATTAATTTGGTTACTCTATTCAATTTAAAATCATAAAAATTGACGAAATAAATAATGATACGAATTTAAGCACTGGAAAAATAAAACCTATTTTTTTCCATAGGCAGGTATAGGAGCAAAAATAGAATTAGCCCCCCCCCCCCCGATAACAGTCCAGTGCCAAAATTCTAATAAAGCTTTAAATATGCAATATTGTTGAAAATACATTAATTTTTCAATGATATTCGAATTTAATTTAATTTTTTCAAAGGTATTTTCGGAGATCGCGTAGTATGTGAAAATTGTTAACATTCGATTTGAAGGGAAGATTGTGCATTAGAAAATCTCCAAATACAGCCCAATTTTTGAAACATATATTTTGTAATCAGGAATTTTGGGAAAACGTATTTACGATAGCATCTAATTGGAATTTAATAAAGAGTTAGGTTGATTTCATCATCAAAGCTATAAACTATATATAAAATTTACAAATTCTTGGGTGTTGAATATGCCTTTAAAATGTGATTTTGCTGGCAAGTTTAAGATTTTATGAGCCAAATTCAGGCGACTATTGGAAATACACAATTTTTGCGCCGCTCTACCTCCAGTTCGAAACATATTTTTATTTTGAAAAAAATTGAAATAAAGGAATCTTAAAAATTCTCGAAAACCCACCTGTAAAATTGCTACTAATTTTGATCTATCTTGTAATCAGGAATTTTAAGAAATTGCCCAATTACCTTAACATGTAATTGGAATTTAATAAAGATTTTGCTTGAATTTAGAATTATATTTATAAAATCTATAAAACTTTACAAATTCTCCGAAATTTGATATGTTTAAAAGGTGGTTTTGCTCCGTCGAAATCATTACATCAATTGGAAATACAAAATTTCGCGCAGCGCGACTTCGCGTCAAAACACATTTTTCGAATTTTTTTTTGTGATTTTAAGAAATTTAAAATTCTCAAAATCCCACCTGTAACAAATTCTTCGACATTGGATATGTTTTTTTTAAAAAATATGATTTTGATGAGTCAAAATTTTTGCCCCGATTGGAAATACAAAATTTTCTGGGTTACCAGTGCGCAGCAAAACACATTTTTTGAAAAGTTTTGGAAATTTTAGGAAACAACCTTCTCAAAATCCCACCTGTAAATACAGCTTGTTCCGCGCCAACCCTCCGGACACCACAATTTCCCGGATACGGTAGCCGGCCGAATTCAGGGTGTCAATAATATGGCGATGGCCGAGGGCAATTGCCTGGCAAGTGGCCAGGTACTGTACCGCCAGCCGGGGTACGGTAGTGTCCAGAGTACAGCCGTGTAGGGCGCCTTTTAGGCTGGAATTGGCCCTGGGGGACCGATTGCCGTGGTGATACGGTAGCACGTGAAAATCTTTAGCCAACAAGTGCCAGTCCAAATTTTGATGTTTCCCCAAATCCAGGATCAGTTTATTCAGGTATTCTGGTAATGAAATCTCACTTCTTGAGGCCAATTTTTGACACTCGGAATTACTGGCGAATAGCGCGTCTATTAGTGCGCCAGTGGCACTTTGCCCGGCTTCATTTAGGTGGTATTCCGGGAGTATACTGCCGTAATACGGGCCCCAGATACCTTGGATAAATCGCGGGGCCTTTGATAATGCCATCAGACAATCCGACGTGCCACAGATGAGTGAAACACGATTTTGGAAAATTTCCGAATCTTTTTGGAGAGTAGTTTTTGCGTTTTCTGCAGATTTTACCGTGCCGGCATTTTGTCGCGGCGTCAAATTTGTAGGAACTTTATCTGAAGCACTTTGTTGGCGTTGAGTTGAATTTTCTTGAAAATATAGTGTTTCATCTTTTGCTGGTGTCGATGCGGAAAAATTTGAAGCATTTTGTTCTCGTACTTCCTTTCGCAGTGATTTTAGAGCGTTTGAGGAATCTATCACATCGATCGGCATTTCTGATGCCATCAAATTCGTGGAATTACCCGGAAAATCTTTTGCCAAATTTTCTGGGTAAACATGTGTTTCGGATTTCAAAGTCAATCCCGAGTTTTCGAGCTCGGTAGTGTACATTTGCTTTCGACGCCTGTGAATTTTTGGATCAATTTCTCCCTTATCGATCGGATTTGTCGATATTTCGGGATTTCCAGGATTTGGTGTCTGTCCTTCCTTATTTTCCAGGTCTTCCTGGTCAGCTTCAAAATTAAGGGGAGCCTTAGGACTTTCTGGAAATTTCGAAAAATTGGATGTTTCATCTTTCGAATAGCACTGCGAATTTTCTGGAATCTTAATACTATCTTCTTTGGGATGGCATATTTTGTCTGCATGGATCTGATTTTTCGATGCTTCGGGATTTGCCCTATTTTCCATCGGCTTATCCTTATTTTCCAAATTTTTCTGGTCGGCTTCAGATTCTGCGGAAATAGGATTTTCGGGAAATCCCGAAAAATCCAAGGTTTCAGGTTGTGAAATTAATACAGGTTTTTCATAAATTTTAATACGATATCTTGCTGGAGGTTTTTCCGATCCCTCGTACACGTACGAAGGGGTTTTCGCCTTTTCAGGTAATTTCGGAAATTTTGAAGTTTCATCTATCGAAGGGAATCCAGATTTTTTGTTGAACTGAATGTTCTTCTTTCCTTCGTTCATTTCTGACACACGGTTTTCCGCACCAAAATCCATCGAAGTCTCCTTCTTTGCGGGAACTGTCGGAAAATCCGATGTTTCGGTTTCGGATGTTAATCCAAATTTTTTGAATGCATTATTGTGTTGTAGCTGGTTCGGAGTCTTCAACTCTTCACTTTTCGCTCCAATCGTTCCCAACGTCCCTGCATGAGCATCAATTATCGAAATGGCCACTTTTACATTAAAACTCAGCCCAAATAATTCGGCCAATTCCGGCAGCAAATCCCCTGCCGTAGCGCCAATATTCCCTATATTACGCCCAATTTTTACGGCCTCATTCTCGAGCAAATCCTCCAGGCCTAACGCTCCGAAAAATTCAGGATCCCATCGATTTTCTGCCGCTAAATATGTCCATTTGCAAGTGGCGGAACATATTGATCGAATGTCACGCCCGGTGGCTCGATACGTCAAGAAATCGGGGAGGTCCATGAAATAGCCGGCGTTACGGTAGGTGGCCGGGTTATTCTCGCGTAGCCACAATAATTTTGGGATTTGCATCTCGGGGCTGAGGCGGCCGCCGACGTATTTTAGCACGCGGTGGTTGCCGGAATTGATTAGATCGGCCTCTGCCTTGGCTCGGTGGTCCATCCACATTATAATGTTACGGTGGGCGGGGCCTACAAAGGGTATTAAACGAGATTTACCGACATATTTCCGATTTTCATAACGCTAAATTTTTGTTTCTGTACTGTTAGCGGGGGGAACTGAGTTTTTTGCTCTAAAGGCCCTCTAAGGTATGGCTCATTCTCTAAGGCCCTATAACAAAATATAAACTATTTTTATGGCATTTTACATAGTTTTTAAATATAAAAACCATTGAAAAACTAACAAAAATTTTCGAATTATTGTAATTATTGGGGTCCAAAAATGCAGCAATCTTGGAATTTTTGCACCAACTAGTCGGCCTTTTATCGACCGAAATTTTAATAAGGATCGGCACCAGTTAGTCCCGAAAACTAATATAGGGCAGGCAAATATATGCAGAAAGAAACCTGAAAAAGGAGGGTTTTATTAAAACCTAAATTTAATTCTTATAAAAATTCTCGACATACGAGAAGGGCGAAATCGAGGTGGTTTGCTATTTTATTTACTGTTGGATTTAAGATGTTTCAAAAAATTCAAAGGTCTTGGAATTTCTGCACCAACTAATCCGGCTTGCGCCAAAGTGATTTAAAAATGAGGCCTGGCACCAGTTACTGCCGAAATTAATGCAGCTCTAAATATCATCTGAAGCAAAAGTATAAACATGAAGAAGGTGGGTTAATTATTATAAAAATTCTCTACAAACGAAAAGGTCAAAATGGTGGTCTGCAATGTTCATTTAATTTTGGAATTCAGATGTTTCAAAAAATGCAAAGATCTTGGAATTTTTCAATTCCGGAATGACGGCTCAGTTTTCATGTATCATTCTCATGAAACGCCTTTTCGAAAGCCTTGTTTTAATGCCTTGTGAAAATCGAGGCAAGTCCCACAAATTTTAATGATTATTTGACTTTTAAGTTTCATTGTATTTATAACGCGCTTTTATCGTTTTTTTAATCGTTTTAAACCAACCAACCGTCCATTGTAGCGGGTAGTGGTTCCCCATTTTCACCCAAAATTACCAGCGAAGACGTCGCGTCGAAGCCGATTCCCTGCAAAGAATGGATAATTTTGACAGATCCAGCCAGACCCCATTGCTCAAAAATCAAAATTTTGAGATCCCCAAATCAATGAAACATTTTGGCACTGCGCTGTTAGCGAGGGAGATGATTTTTACTTAAGCACATATTCCTACCTGTCAATAATTGATAACCTATTTTTTTATCGTGTTTTTAATAATTTTTAATTGCAGGGACATTATAAAAAAACTTTAAAAATATTGAAATCCGAACGTTTTGACTTTTTTGATCATTTTGATCCATTTTTGTGCAGCTAGTCAACATTAACATAATTTTTTTATATGCATTTTACCACTAAAAACTGTGTAAAATGCGATAAAAATTAGCTAGCTATAGATCAGCTCATTGTTGACATCAGTCGCACCGAATGAGCACAAATTTTGATATGAGGCGCAACGAATGAGCGCAAATTGCTCAAAAGTAAAAATTTTTTGCTCGGTAAATCTATGAAACATTTTTTTACAAAGCCGATTCATAACATTCATCCCGGACGGAAATTTTGTGAAGACCCAAAATATATTAGTAAAAGTTAATAATTGAAATTCAAACAAGCTTAAAATGTTACGGGCGACCATTTTATATTTTCCGATTTTTATCCTTTGTTCTTAATTTTTGGAAATAAAATTTGTGTTTCAGCAACTTCCAAAGATCGAACTTCTAAATACAGTCTACTGTTCCCTGCGTTAGTTTACGATAAATCCGAAAAAGATTTCTTTTTTGACTCACTAATATTTCCGCTCGCGGCACCTCTTTGGCATGGTTCAAGAGTTCCGTGACTGTACTGCATACGGCATCCCAGATCTCGTCGGACGACTGCTCGGCGTGCTCGGGTTTTGGGCGGAAAATCTGCAAAAATGTAAGAAATATTTTAAAAAATGGATATTAGCAGGTCAGAAAAATGTCGGGTTTCATTCCAGATTGTAATAGTTTCTAAGCGATTACCTGGTTCAGCAGGGTTCTTTTAAAATGTCAAAATTTCTAAAAATTTCAAAACGTCGGTATTTTTTAAGTCGACAGTGCTTAATATTGTCGACATTTCATAATGCCGGCATTTCAGAATGTCGAAATTCAGGATGACGAAATCTACAAAAGCCAATTTTCCGGGAAAAATCCCCGAATCCTATAGAAAAAAGTGTCGACATTCTGAAATTCGACATAACGATAGCAAATCGATATAGCATCACCCATTTCGGTTATAAAAGCAAGTCTAGATGAGATATTTTCTTCTACCAATATCTGAAACCCTTCACAGACTGGCAATTATTCTTTGCGCTTCGTTTTGACAAAAAAAAGCATTGGCGGAATATGTAGTAGGGATTATAAAGCTAGGAGACACGCTAGCAGGGATTCTTTAGGAAATCTCGGAAATACATATAATTAGGAAAAATCCAAAATTAATTTCGTGGAACTGACAAGGAGGTATTCTGGAAAAATAGCAAACGATTGCGCTCCCAAAAAATGAAACAATTTTTTACTTACAATGGATTAACTTAGAAATACAAAATATGGATAAAAATACCAATATATCGATTGTTCGACCATAATTCAAAACATTTTTTTTAATAAGTTAGTCAGTTTTCGTAGTCAGATGCACCAAAAATTAACATACTGCAACCGGAAAAACTTCCGAAAATTAAAAAAAATGTTTCAAGCCGGATAGGATACACGTTAGACAAATTTTAACGAATCCTCGGTCGCGTAAGTGTGCTGCTATTTTCCGATGCAACGAAATTGATAAACATTGCAGCTTTTGGGGCGCGGCGAAATAACAGAAACACAAAACAGACCCCTGGAAAATCAATATCGCCTTTATTATGGGATTCCCCCGATTTTAGCAATTTTCTAGGGGAGCTTTCGCATTATCGGAGCGGGGGGCTTTTTTATTAAGACCAAATTTTTCAAATATAAATAGAGGCAATGTTTCTAAACTGTTTTTTACTATTCTAAAACTTGAAAACTTTACAAATTTTGTTTACTAAAATACAAAAATTATCATTTCTTATACATAAAATTTAATTAAGTTCTGTTCAAAACAATATTATTACTATTATGTTACTGGTATTTCTGGCTTAGTAAGAAAAATATAAAGGGAGCTCCCCCCCAATAATGCGAAAGATCCCAATGGGTGGTTTTAGCTTTTTTTAAATAGATCTTTGTGATTTTTTAATTAAAAAAGCTTCCGGCAAACTAGCAGAGAGACCTTGGGAAAACGAAAATGCTCTAAAAATATTAAGTAGATTGGTGGATGAGTAGATGCCTTAGGAAATTTACCGAATAGTTTTAACTTTTTAAAAACGTCAAGAAGCTAAAGACCGATTATTTGAAACTCTTGGGTCGGGGTACTCCAAAAGGATGCAACATTAAAATTTCAGAGAAGCATAATTAATAAAAGCCAAGAATTAATGGAAGAAATTCGCGCGCTAATATTATTGAAACGTGTACATCATTGGACTTTCTAATAAATGAAACACAAAAATTCGCTTTTACAAAGCTTTAGATAAATTGAGTTTCATCAAAAATTCGCACTCAGCAATCACCTTTCACTACAATGCGAACAACTGATGACAGATTGATCCAAGTCCGACGAGGACAAAAATGCCCGACAAAATCAGAAGAGATAGCCAAGAAACTTTAGGAAAATTACATAGTTATTGAAAGAACACATTAAAAGCGTATATGTAACATTTAAATTTCAACTACGAAGAATTAAGAACAACCAAGAATTAATAGAAGAAATTCGCTCGCTAGTATTATTGAAACGGGTACAGCATTGGAATTTCTGATAAATGAAACACAAAAACTTGCTTTTCTAAAAATTCCAGAAAAATTGGGCTTCATCAAAAAGCTGGACTGAGAAATCAGTTTTCACGTTAGTTTTTCAATCAGTTTTATTAATATTATTCTATTCTATTAATATTGGATCTGAACTATTAGCGGGGGGAACACCCCTTTCTGTTTTTTCACCTACCTGCTGATAATCTATTATGTATTTTTATTGTTTTTTAGCAGTTTTTGGTTGCTAGAAGGTTATAAAGAATATTTTTTAAATTTTGAGAATTCGGAAATTTGATTTATTTCTTTTTTATATAGCTTTGATATCTAAAAGCTATGTATAATGCTATAAAAAATAGTATATATTTCGTCATAGGTCCGTAGCGAAACACAGGGGAAAATTTTGTGCCCCCCCCGCTAACAGTCTAGACCCGATTATATCATCTCTCTTTATAATGAAAAATAGCTACCGTTATTTCTTTCGAAGTCTGGCCGAATTTCGCCCCATTTTCGTCGAAGAGCCCGGCGCGAACGCTCGCACTGCCCACGTCGACGCCGATGAAATACGGCATCAAATAATCCCGGAAGATTTTCTATAAATTAAGGTTTTTTTAATGAACCATTCGTTTAGAACAAACCATTAAATATTAGTTTAGAGCCCGGAATATCGTACAAAAATCTTTCAAAAAAATGTTTCGAAAATGAAGCTAATTTTGGCAGCAATTAAAGGAATAATAGACAGCATCAATATCCGCTAAATAAATCCTACACATAGCGCTGCTTTAATGTCGTAATTTTTGAATATTAAATTGCAAAAACAGTCGTGACGAAACTTAGAAAATTATATTCCGCAGCTCGATAAACTTGGATGAAACATAAAATTTTATCAAAAACGTTTTTTCATTTCCCTTCCCTATCCGTTCTTCACAAAATAATTCAGTTAAAAATCCGTGTTTCCCAATAACGGCATTTGCTTTCCATATAGATCTTTGAATCTTACCTGATACTATCGCTACAAAGCCTGGCTGAGCGTAACCCTTAATTTTCAAATCCCACTATATATAAAAAAATAGTGTTTGTGTGTGTGTGTGTGTGTGTGTGTGTGTGTGTGCATTTGCATGCAACTTCCGTCCGTATGTTCCAGTCGTATCTCAATAAAGGAGAAGTTAAGGGCATGTGTGATACGTCATTAGGTGCGGAATGGTCAAGACACGACTGCACACCTATCAGATTTTTCAAAATCAGCTGTTTTCGACATTAAAAATAGGTTTTTGTCAAAATCTCACTCGGCCTCTTTGTTAGAAATCAATTTGCATACGCCGGAAGTGAAGAGAGCCTATATAGAGACGGCGGGGCGAGTGATTTTCATTTTTTTGTTCGGGGGCAGGCGTGTGTGATTATGCAAAGTGGGCCATCATGGGGACTAGACGGGGCCAGGGTTGACAAGTCGCGAAGCGGCTTTTCAACCCTGGTTTACCTTAAAAATTGATGGTATAAATCGAAGGAGCAAAAAGGCTTTCTCACTGAATTATTGTTCGCACGAGCGGCCAGAAAAATGGACGAAACATTTCTTTTTTTAGGGAGAATCTTGCCAAACGATGTTTCGCTAATTCCGCTAAATATCGTCGTTTTTGGGTGTGAATAGTTTACCGCATTCGAACTTGCTAGTTCGCTAGAGAAAAACCAAATCTAAAGAACAAAGCTAAATTAAAAATTTAAAGTCAAAGGCTCCCTTTAAACACTGCTAAATGTCCATCGCGATCGAGCTAATTTAATTTTAGTATATTTAATCCCATAGCCGATTTTCAAAAGAAAATTTTTCAAAAATAATCCTTTGCCCGTAAACGTTTCCAAATTTTTTATGCGCTTGAGACATTTAATTTAATCCGATGATTACTCCATATACGCAAAATTAAAATAAAAAGCCGAAAAACCCCGGAAAAGCTGATGGAAAAGTCGTCGGGTTAATCCTCGCCAATCCCGGTGTAAAATGATTATTTTTGATGAAACACATATTTCTCAATTTTTCAAAAGTCGATTCACGAAAAACACGAGAAAGTATACGTTATTGATCATATCAACTCGCCACAAAAAGCGAACACCGGGAATCGTTAAAAATTCTTTATTCGCAAAAATCTCAAAAAATTACAAACAAATCAGGATCCGTTTTTGGGTTGATTGGGGGCGGGCGCACGGTCTAAAATTTACACAAAATTTAACAAGGTAAAATTAAGTAAAAGAACGAATATAGGGTATCGGTTTAAAGGGGCCGGGAAGTCTGGGGTAGCCTTGAAAAACTGATATTAAAAATTCAAACAACAAAAATTACAATTTTACGCTAAATCCAACAAGCTTCCAGGGCCCCATAAACCGGTTACGCCACGTAAATCGGGGTACAAAACCGGAGTACGGTATCGGCTTAAAGGGACTCCCGGAAACCGGAGCGAAGAGTTTCAAATTGAATTTAAATAACAATAAAAGCAAAACAAAAAATTTTACATTTTTTGGCAATTTTTCACGACTTCCCGCGTCCTTTAAATCGATTACGACAGGTAAAACGCGAAATTTCACAGGGCGATATGCGAGGGAGAATGAAGGTGGTGGAGCAACAACAAGGTGAACTCGATGTACACGGCACAACAGATGACGGGGCACAGTAACCCAAAAAATTCAATTTAAATTTAAAATGGCTACAGTAACCGGGACGGATTTTCGAACGTTTTTAACCAGAAGAAAAATTGACTCTTCAAAAATAAAAGTAAAATTTAAATTCCAGAAACTCGAAAAATTTGACAACTTTAAAGGGACCGGTGAGGCTAGCGGGACCGAAGAATTTTAACTGGAAAATTTACATTTTATTGGCACAACGTCGAGAAATCCACAATTTAAAAAGAAAAATTCATCCCGAAATTCAACAAAAAAAGATTTTTCTGCTTTGGCCGATTGGTAGTGTGTTAGGCTACCAGGCACACGACCCGAGTTCGATTCCCGGGGGCGCCAAATTTTTGCTTGTTGCTGAAAAATGTGGGGTGATGAATTTTTCTTATAAAAAGTAGATGAACAACATGCGAAACACGTCTATCTAGCAAACTAGACTGAATCTAGAGCTTCGACTGAGCAGCGGCGGCGGCGGATTCGGCAGGCGTCTTGCCCAACGTCTCGGTGAAGAGCGAGGCGCCGGGCGGGGGAAGGGCCAACTTGGGCGCGGACAGCGCCCACATCGGCAGCTCGGCGCGCAGACGGTCGCCGCACGAGATTTCGCGCTGAAAAATGGTAATTAGAAATGAAACAAACATTACACAAAATCCGCCTTAAAAATCCTAATCCCAAAATTACAAAGTAAAAACGTTAATTTGCCCCTTTAGACCACGCAGAAATTGCTAATTACAGTAGCTAGCGCTGAAGACTCAAGAAATATTAAAAAAAGGATAATCTAGTCAATAATCAAAGCAGGACAGCAAGTCCTGCAAGGCAACAATGGTTCTTTGGCATTATCGGGGGAGGGTCTATTGTTTCCTATTAGTCCTGAACTGCCTAAAACCGTAATAGTAAGTGCTTTAGTAGTTTTTAGTAAAATGTATGTAGCAATATTTCAAGTGGAAAACAATAAAAAAAATCTTCTGATTGGTATCTTGTTGGAAAATCGGTTAATTTGGGTAGAAAATCGATATTTTTTCGTTGATTTAAAGGGATGCCGACGGCATAGTCAATCGGTTACGCGCTGGAAAGAAAATGTCTCTGCGCCTCTCCCCAGGGCGCGCTCTCTCCCCTGTTGGCTACGTGCCAATTTGTTGATGGGGGGGGGGGGGATCGACACATGCCGTCGGCAGCCCTTTAAGGAGTATTTGTAAAGCTCTTGCGCTTAGAAATAGTAAAAAAGCGTAGAAACACAAAATTCTAATAAAAAAATCGAAGACCTATATCCGTAGTAAAATGGTTGCCCGCCCCCCGAAAATGCGAAAGAACCCAGAGAAACAGCCACAGCCACCGTAGCTCGGTCTCGTTAATTGCAAAAACATGTTACGACTTTTTGCAAGGACTTGAGGGGGTTTAGAGCTAATAATTGGCGGCAACTATCACAGGGTAAATACGGGAAAACGATACCTTTGGCTGCTCGGGGCGTTTGGCTTCGAACGTCTCCTTCGTGTCGGCGTTTGAGTGGACCATCACTGAAAAAAAAATCGGCGTAAAACAACATGCGAAAAACCACATAAAACCGCCTCAAACTGACACTTTAGAGTCTAAAAACAGAGAAATCTCAATGTTTTTCAACATAATCAAATTAGCACAATTTTCAAAAACCAAAACGCACCGACAAACTTGCGACGTTCCGCGCCATCTCGGCGAATCTTCTTGTCGAAGAAGGCGAGTAGCTCGTCCTTGGTCACCTCACGCAGCAAGGCCACCTCGTCTTCGGCTGAAAAGAAACCAAACATTATTACAGGAGCCGCGGGCAAAAGATGTGTTTCCGGGGGATCTGTGGCTACACCTTTTCCCGATCAATTAATCACATCATCACGCATCATCAAACCACATACCTAGAAATTGCTAGACAATCCTGGCTAGCTTGCCCCGCGCCAGACGATTATACGAAAAAATTGTCAAAGAGTTTTTGCTAGGCTACCATGCACCTCAATGGGCGGTCTTAAAATTTTTTGAACATGTTACAGAAAATTCCATAGTTAGGAACAGCAGATCAGAGATAATAATTTATTGATGAATGGAAAAAAGTTCACTGCTAGCCTGCCTTTTGTTAAGCATCCTATGATATGATAAGGATCGCGAGCCGCCTTTCCTCAAATGATCGGTTCTGAACTCGTAGCGGGGGGGAGGGATTTTGCAGTGGTGGGAACCACTTTTGGTTTTTAAACCTATGCTGTATCTGTTGATGATATATTATGTATTTTTAATGGCTTTTGATCGCTAGAAAGGACTCTTTTAATTGAATTAACCCACCGATAGCTAGAATTAACCCGCCGTTTTAGCAGAATTAACCCGCCGTTAGCTAGAATTAACCCGCCGTTAGCTAGAATTAACCCGCCGTTAGCTAGAATTAACCCGCCGTTAGCTAGAATTAACCCGCCGTTAGCTAGAATTAACCCGCCGTTAGCCAGAATTAACCCGCCGTTAGCTAGAATTAACCCGCCGATAGCTAGAATTAACCCGCCGATAGCTAGAATTAACCCGCCTTTAGCTAGATTTAACCCGTCGTTAGCTAGAATTAACCCGCCGTTAGCTAGAATTAACCCGCCGTTAGCTAGAATTAACCCGCCGTTAGCTAGAATTAACCCGCCGTTAGCTAGAATTAACCCGCCGTTAGCTAGAATTAACCCGCCGTTAGCCAGAATTAACCCGCCGTTAGCTAGAATTAACCCGCCGATAGCTAGAATTAACCCGCCGATAGCTAGAATTAACCGCCGATAGCTAGAATTAACCCGCCGTTAGCTAGAATTAACCCGCCGTTAGCTAGAATTAACCCGCCGTTAGCTAGAATTAACCCGCCGATAGCTAGAATTAACCCGCCGATAGCTAGAATTAACCCGCCGATAGCTAGAATTAACCCGCCGTTAGCTAGAATTAACCCGCCGTTAGCTAGAATTAACCCGCCGATAGCTAGAATTAACCCGCCGATAGCTAGAATTAACCCGCCGATAGCTAGAATTAACCCGCCGATAGCTAGAATTAACCCGCCGTTAGCTAGAATTAACCCGCCGTTAGCTAGAATTAACCCGCCGATAGCTAGAATTAACCCGCCGATAGCTAGAATTAACCCGCCGTTAGCTAGAATTAACCCGCCGATAGCTAGAATTTTTAGAATTTAAGGAATTTAGAGACATTTTTAACATCGCCTTAAATTTTCGAAAAAAATTATTGTTTTGTATTGTTTTGATACCTAAAAACTATGCAAAATGCTAGAAAATGGTTGGTGTTTGGTTGTAATGGTTTATATTTTGTTAGAGGGCCGCCGAGAAACACAGGATTTGCCCCCCCGCTAACCGTTCAGAACTAAATGATCACTGCTAGCTGCCCTGCGGTGTTCGAATCATACGACCTTATTAAATATTTATTCTCCTAAACGCTTTCACTTTCCTAAATGAACGCTGCTAGACTGCCCAGCTCCGCTTAATTTTTTGCTGCAAAAATTGAGAAAATATGTGCTTATTCTTTCTTAAAAAAATTCTTAAAAAAGGATTTCTGCTCGCTTTCCCGGGACGCAAGCAAAAATGCAGATTTTCGCAAAAAAAAAATCGATACCTCGGTTAAAGTGGAATTCGCGGTGCGCAATCTCGCTCCACAGCTTGTTGTAGCGCTGCTTCAGGTTTTTCGGCTTCTCGAGACGCTGAAAAAGCAGGTATAATTAATTTAAAATCAAAAGTTATACCTTATTTGCCAGCGCGTCGACGTGGTCCTTGAATTCCGTGTCGGGCATGTCGACGATCATTTTCTAAACAAAAAAAATTAGGAAACTCCCGGCTTTGAACCTTTAATTTGCAATTCCGAATAAAGCAATATTGCAAATACACAAAGCTACTATTTTTTTAGAACAAAAAATTACAGAAAATGCCTATTTTTCCGCTGAAAAGTATATTTCATCAAAGAGGTACACTAAAAAAATTTGGATAGCGGCAATCTCATGTTTCGTGAGCATAGCCGCTTAAATTTAAATACCATACTTCCTCTATTACAGGCTCGCCCAACTTTTACAAAAATTGTGCTGAAGGTTCGAAAGATGCGAAAAATGCTTCTGTTTAAGCTTTTCAGCGTGATCCTGAGTGAACTTATCAAAAACAAAAAATATACCGACTGAAAATAAATAGAAACGTATTAGTGGAACTACGGTAAAAGGGCTAATTTTTCCAGACAAAAGGGCTATCGAGAGCCATCTACAGTAATCAGCGAGCAAAAAAAGCTTTAAAATATTTACAGGGCGTGGACGGCGTTTTATCGCTAAAAACGCTAGGGAATAACAAAAACATCAAAACCACCGTACTCGTGCCACTTCCAAATAGTCCTCGATGCGCTCCTCGACAAAGTCGGGCTCCTTGGGGCCCTGCACGCTGAACTCGAGGCTCTGCACGCCGTTGTAGCGCTTCGGCATCGTGTGGCACAGGTAGCCTGCAAATTCGGGAAAATATTGAAAGGTTTTGATGAAACTCGAATTAATTCTAAAAAATTCAAATATTTCCAAAAACATGTTTTTCCGCTTTACCACCTCCAAATGCTGAGGTTCAATCCAATTCGCGTGCATTTCTATCGCACAAATTGGAAGGCTTTTGGAATTGTTGGTTGGTAGGCCAGCAGAGGTTCTTTAGGAAACACCCACGTCGCGCACCCAATAATAATCACTTGTTTGAAAACGTGGCTTTAAAAAAACATTTTTATCGCCAACCTAATATGAAAAAAATGTTTTTCTGGCTAATCTGCTCAAATTATCCAAAAATTGACGCAATCGGGCGAGGTGACGTGGTGAGAAAAAGCGAAAAAAACAAATATAACAAACAATTTTATAGTCAAGGTACATAATTTCTTCGGTTATTTCGTATTATCTGAGGGAAAATGCGTTTTTTTTCCTATAAGTAGAGAAGTTCTAGTAAAGTGTTTTAATCGCGTTTTTAGCAAAATTTAATTATTTTAAGTGAAAAAACAATAAAAAACCTAGAATTTTTTAGGTGAAATTTCTATCCAAAACTACATTTTTTGTATGTTTTATGCTTAGGAATAGTACAAAACAGCCTGGCAACACCAACATTATTTCTAACAGAAAAAGTTGGGAGCCCCCCGAAAATGCGAAAGAACCAATTTTTCCACTCACCCAGCTGCTGGTTGGTGCGTAGCTCATTGAACGCGTGCTCGTGCAGCATCTGGATCAACAGCTCGAAGACGACGTTCTCGCGGCTTTCCTGAAAAAGGGAAGTTTATGGAGGCCGGAAAACCGGCAAATTACCTCGACACCAACTTGCAGCACGAAATCGACGCACGAGGCGGGGTGAACGTCTTGGTAGTGACGATAGCAGTGCTCGCTTTCTGGAAAAGATGGGAATAGTGTTGAAAGACATAATTTCGGTGCTTTCGCAGTATCGGGGTCGCTTTTTTGTAAACGTTTAGAAATGTCTAGTAGCTTAAAAGAAAGAGTTTTAAAAGCGCCTTTAGTAAAAAAAAACCTTATTTCAGCTCGAAAAAACTTTTAAAAGGCGAAATTTTGGTCGTAAATCGGCCATTTTTGATAGAAAATCGATATTTTTATATATTTTTCCATCAAAGTTGTAGAATTTTCACGTTTAGGAATAGGAAAAAACAGCATAGAAACAATTCCAATATTAATATTTCAAAAATTGAATCCTAAGAAAAACGTTAGTCCACCCCATAATGGAAAAGCACCCTAATGTGAACTAAATAAAACTCACGCGCTGGCAGCTTGTACTCGCGACGCAGATCAATCTCGTTGGCAAAGACCGGCCGTGAGGGCACGGTGCGCAACTCGGCGAGGACGTCACGGGCAAGCTCTTGTGCCTCCTCCTCCACGACATTCCCGTGGACGAACACCTCGACGTGGAAGCGACGGAGGGCGCTGGCGATGAACTCGTCCATGTCGCCCATCGTCAGCTCTGGAATTGCGGGATGGAGGAACATTAATATTTAGATACCTTGAAGACAGGCGAGCACCTGCTGCTTGGACCACGCCCGTTCCGTCAACAGCAAATAGTGGAAGTGGGCGGCGATGGACGAGGGCTGGCCCTTCCAGTAGTTCTGCAGCTGGCGCTCGATGTTCTCCTTCAGCACCGAGTAGCGCAGCGGGTCTGAAAAAGCAAAAAATTAATATATGCACATGATCCGTTTAGTAGTATCCGAAAAATACGGTATATCCTGCTAAAATTTTGAAAGATTGATTTTTAAAAGGCCTTACGACAATTGCGGTTCAAAATTTTGTACAACAAAACTAAAAATTTAATTTTAGCCTTAATTTTTCCATACTAATTGGCTATACGCGTCCTATAAAGCAACAAAAGCCTTTTTAATTGCTTTTAAAATGGGCTTCATTAACAATAAATTAAAAAATAATAAATAAAAATCCCCACCCGGCTTGAAGTTGATGAACTTCTTCAACAGGTCGCGGATCAGCCGATTCTGCTTCTCGTTCAGCCCGGATACCTAAAAAACATCCATAAAGGCTAGTATAGAAATCTCTAACATGAGCTGAAAAGCTTAGAATTTTAAAAACGTGTTTCGTCGAAATGCACTGCGTCATTGGTGAGCCACACTACAATTTTCTGGCGAAAATGGTGACACTGGTCCATGTTTCTGGCGCAAATGTGGTGGACTCCACATTACTCTTATGACCAATGCTGGAAAACCGACAATAAAGTCCAAGCCGCTCATCGTCGGGGCGACGTCGTTGCGCAGGCCGGCCACAGTCGCGTAGTACAGCTCTTCGGCCATTCCGTCCTGAAAATAAAGATTTATCGAAAAAATTGATCGTTAGTTTCATAACCTAACTTTTCCATGGCTTTAAATTGAAGGGAGAGACGGCTAAGAGCGACAGCGCGCGGGCGGGAGAGAGAGTGAGGGAGAGGAGAGAGCAGGTGGTCGAGAGAGAGAAATCCAGAGAGAGTGAGAGGTAGATAGAGAGAGAGCGAGAGAAAGAGCCAGATTGAGCGTGAGCGAGCGAGAGAGCGAAATAGAGCGAGAGAGAGAGAGAGAGCGAGAGAGAGAGAACACGCCAGGTGCACACATTTCTAGTGATTCTGAGAGAATTCTACACATGGCAAATTCGTCGTCCAGATGAGCGAAAAACTGACCAAAAAAAACAAAAAAAAAGATTGTGGCGATATGTTTCACCAGATCAGAGATTCCAAAGCGATCCACGAATTTTAATGGCGAGTTGTGCCCGAGCTCCAAGTAAAAAAACTAACAATAAAGCAGCTGGTGAACATCACGGCGGCGATGTAGCCCTGCGGATCGGAGGAGATGGCCGGCGAGGAGACACGCAACTGGAAAAAAGTATATAAAAACAGGAACATCGGTTAAAAAAGTACATAAAATAAAAAAAATAGCTATATAGCAGTTTCAAAAAATTTTACTAACCTTGGTGACCCGTTTGGGGAAGAGGAACTCGTCGTCCTGCTTGTACCACACGCGCATCCAGTGATCGTCGCGGATGAGGCGGGGCCCGGGTCTGGAAAGTAACAAATTTCAAAAAATTAAACATAATTTTAAAAATATACTTGCAAAGCTACGTTTAATTAAAACAGCGATTCTTTCCTGCTATGGGGGGGGGGGGGCTAA
Organism: Mesorhabditis sp. LJ9110; assembly: GCA_038088335.1. NCBI lineage: Eukaryota > Metazoa > Nematoda > Chromadorea > Rhabditida > Rhabditidae > Mesorhabditis > Mesorhabditis sp. LJ9110. The sequence continues at coordinate 308,636 of JBBGBA010000102.1, read as the reverse complement.
AATGTTTTTTTATCAAATCCGAATTTTTTTCAATATAGATACTGTTCAATACTGTTTTTTTGCTATTGTTTCAGTTTCTGTAGAAAATGTGAGGCATTTTGTTCAAAAACACAAAAAAAAATCCATTTTTTGGGCAAAACTTAAAACTTTCAATGTTTTTGGAGTCTTCAAATAGTTTTTCACTTAAAAAGTTAATGCACTCCTAAGAGAAGAACCCCCAATGTTTCCCGCAGTAAAAGAGGCGCAGAAGTCGTGAAATTTAAAGGTTTCATCGCAAAGCGTCGCGAAAGGCTAGGCAATATTTTGAATTAATCGTCGTGCACAGTTTCCTTTGCAAATATAACATTTTTATTTAAAAAATAAAACGCCGTTAAAAGTTGTGATTTTTCACGAAACCTTGGCGTCAGCATTCTTTGAAAATTTGATCAACTCACTCATTCTTCGGGTCGCGCTCCTTCAGCGAGAAGTCGGTGGCGATGTACGGGTTGGGCTCGGGCATGCGGAGGGCCGAGTTCTTCTCCAGGAGGGCACGATTTAGCCGGTCCAGTTGGTCCTGGAAAATTATCATTATTTGACAGGAGCTCTCAAGACAAGACATTTTAAAGGCGCCTATTAATGCATGGCCCTTCTCGGGCTAAATTAATTAAGCCATCAAAATCAACTATTCACCTTTGTCATATTCTCGATGCGCATCTCCGTTCCGTACACCGGCTCGTTCACGTTGTTCGGGTGGCCCTGCAAAAATAAATGATAAAACCTTTTATCGCGTTTTCAATTTAATTTTACTAAAACCAAACTTAAAAAATTTAAAAAGTTAAACAACAAAATTTTTGAAATCAAAACGTTATCAGAAACCTGTGTATAAAACGAACCGCATATTTCAGCCCGGTCACCCGGCAGATCATGTTCTCCGGGCGGAGCAGCTCGAGCAGTTCGGTGATCCGTTCTGCAAAAAAAACGTGTTTTTCAAAAGTCGGTAGTCAAGATTTATAAATATTTCCGTATTGATGGAAAGGTTTTCTCGAATTACATGAATTAGAAAAGGAAAACCACTCAAAACCGGGCTCAAAAAAAAAGACGAACCCGGCCTCCACTCGGTCATCAGGTAATTCGCGGAGAGGATGTGCGGGAATTCGGTGTACTGCAGCTCGCCGGCCCACTTCGTCACCGTGGTCATGGAGCCGGTTTTGTCCTGGAAACGGATACGGTCAAAAAGTATTGGCAAGGTTCAAAATTAAACCTTTAATAAGATTATTATTTTAAATTAAGAACTAAAAATAATTAATCAGAAGCAATAAACTTAAAAACGCGACTTTCGCAACGGATTCTGAATTTTTAAAAAAAGTGTTTTTTTTTAAAACCAGATCCAGGGTTCGATTTGATTGGGTAAATTTGGGGGTGGGGGCCTGGAGGTGGTCATTTAGTCCGGAGGTGGTCAAAAAGGTGTATTCTTTTGGCGGCGTTATGGCCGGTTCCCTATGACATATATATGGCAGAGGGAACCCAGGAAACGATGAAAGGGAAATTATTTCTCGCAACCAGTACCTGTTTGTAAAATAAGAAATCTAATATTTAGCGGAACCAGCAGTATCTTTGAAGTTTTCCGGACACATTATTGTGCGTTGATTTTTTGTCTTGAAATAAATATTTTGAATAAATGTTGTTTATTTGTTAATATACCACGCGGCAGTCAAAGCAACTCCGGAAAAATGAAATGGCGACAGGAGGCAGAAGAAGAAATTCCCTAAAAATTCACTCTTGCTATATTCACAACGAATTCTTTGAGAACGGATTGACTTTTCCGGTCAGAGCTTTCCGGAAGCTGCACGGACGAATTTCTTACCTACATTAATCAATGCGTCATCCTCTTCCGCATCTGTTGATACCACTCACTAAATCCATAAGGTTCGTTTGACAACCTCCTCTCCACGATTTATGCAAATTGCAGGCAAAACGCACATTTCCGGCCATAGTTTTCCGGAACCGGCACGGATCCTTCTAGCCTACACCAATCGACGCGTCTCATCTTGCGCATCTGGTAACACCCAGAAAAAGCATGAAATCTTTTAGAAGCCGCTTAGGCTCCTCTACCAAGGGAGGTGGTCAGCCCCGCCCTAGCTCTTAAGGGGGAAGTGAAAAACATGATTGAGGGTGGAAAATTTTTCCCCAAAACCGGGTGTTTCCGGCTGGTCAAAACAAAAATACGGTCTGGAGGTTGTCTAAACACCTTCCCATGCTTAGTGAGTCATATCACCAGATGCGTAAGGATGAGACGCGTCGATTGGTGTGGGTTAGAGTTGATCCGTGCCGGTTCCGGAAAACTGTGGCCGGAAAGGTGTGGTTTTTGACTGAAATTTGCATAAATCAGGGGTTGGAGGTTGTCAGACAAAGATTTCATGGCTTTTTCTGGGTGTTACCAGATGCGCAAGGATGAGACGCGTCGATTGGTGTAGGCTAGAAGAGGATCCGTGCCGGTTCCGGAAAACTATGGCCGGAAATGTGCGTTTTTGCCTGCAATTTGCATAAATCGTGGAGAGGAGGTTGTCAAACGAACCTTATGGATTTAGTGAGTGGTATCAACAGATGCGGAAGAGGATGACGCATTGATTAATGTAGGTAAGAAATTCGTCCGTGCAGCTTCCGGAAAGCTCTGACCGGAAAAGTCAATCCGTTCTCAAAGAATTCGTTGTGAATATAGCAAGAGTGAATTTTTAGGGAATTTCTTCTTCTGCCTCCTGTCGCCATTTCATTTTTCCGGAGTTGCTTTGACTGCCGCGTGGTATATTAACAAATAAACAACATTTATTCAAAATTTCAAAAATACCGGTAGTTCTTTTAAATACCAAATATCAGATAGAAAATGTCAAAAAAATTTTCGGCCGCTTCGCGGCCCTCTGGAGGTGGTCGGTCCTTCTGGAGGTGGTCTTGGGTTTTTTTCCCATCAAATCGAACCCTGACCAGATCTACGAATAGGACTCCCATTAATTCGTTGGTTTGCGCCGAGACATTTTCACGAAATCACAAAATGATACCTGGAAGCGAAACTGGTTGGCGCCGACCTCGGCCAGCTCTTTGTGCACCCATTCTTTCGGACCCGTGCTGAAAAAAACAAACCAATATAAATTGCTTTGATAAGACCAAAAACATCACAACAAAAACGCACCGCTTGATCAACCCGATCGCCTGGAACATGAGCACCATGATCGCATCAATGTTCTCGATCCCTTCTGAAAATAGACAAATGAAAAAGTCAATTTTCCAGACAAAAGAAGCAAAAAAAATTTGTAGATAATCAAAAACCTAGTTCCATAAAATTTAAATTTCCCCATGAAAAATATTAAAAAAATCCAACGCTACCTGGAGATAAATCAACGGCCACCGCGAAGCGGCCAAACCCGTTTGCGATTGTGTTGCTGCCTGCAGAGAGGCTGGATACCTAAAACTCGAAATTTTTTGAAGCAGTAACTTAACAAAAAAATCTAATTAAAGCTATTAAATCTTCGCTCACTGGGTGCCGAAAGTTACGTGACAAGCCAGGAACGCATGAAACTTATTTTTTTAACAAAGCGCGAAGCTCCAAAAAAAACTACAAAAAAGACGGCAAGCGTAATTTGGCGCCCGGCGTAGCTTTCGACGCCTAGCTTTTCGTTAAGCTCCGAGGATCTGCTTTTGGTGCTTCATAGCCACTTTCAAATAAAGAGATCTTCCGACAGAGATGAAAACAAATCAAACTAAAAATTACCCATCCGCGGCGTTTCAGCTCGGAGAGCAGACTGCCCGGGCCCTCGTGGCCGAGAAGATGTGCTAAAAAATCGTAATTAAAAAACTAAAAGGATTTTCAAAGCCTCTGGCAGTAGAAACGAATAAATTGACGCTAAAAAGCTAATCAAGAGCGTGAAAAATCGAGCCAACATGTGCAAAAACAAAAAAAAAACGTACAAATATAGTGGTCGGCCTGGGACTGGTGCTCGGGCCGCAGGTCGGGGAACGCGAATTTCAGCTCCAGCGAACGCGAATCCTTGACGGGTACCATCTGAAAAAAGGCACAATGAAAACAAAAAACTTCAATTCGACAAAGTACTAATGAACCCCAAGAATTATGTCGCCAAAAAAAGGCCTTATCCTGGAAAATGTTTAAGCATCAAAAAATACTAAAATTTTGTAGAGAGTAATTTTCATTTTATGCCAAGCATACCAGATTCCTTTGTACTAAAAATTAAAAACCAGTAAAAACGGTATTGAAACCCTACCAAAATAAAAAACAAAAACCCTAGCCAACTTTTGTGGAGATGAAAAAGAATTTCGCTCGTTCTACAATTTGTAAAAATTTTGGCCGGCGCTTTAATTTTATAAAAAATTTGAAAATGGAATACTGTCAATTCTACGCTTTTTAAAAGAACGCCTCTTCTAAAAGCTTCGTTTTCATTTTACCAACATTTTGAAAACGGACTAATCTTAATTTCAGCGTTTCGAAACCAAAACGTCTTTTGCAAAAAGCCGTGCAAAAACATAAATACAAATAAGCATAAACAGTCTCAGCCAAAAACCCACATAGACAATTTTTCCCTGCTCCTCCGGGCCGTAGGGGTGCTCGGGCCAGTGGGGGCGAGCCGTCTGCTTGTTCTCGATCTCCCCTAAAAACCTCATTTTTCAAAAACAGGAAATCCTTACCAAATCCCATTTCAGCCACGTAGCTCTCCAGCTTGTCGAGCGGCTCGTTGCCCAGGATAGCCAACGACATGCTAAAAATAAGCAATTTAAACAGGATAGTTTTTCAGGGGAATTTAAGCGATCTTCGGTGAAAGTGGACGTGGCCTATGCGAGCCGGTGGGCAGGCCAGCAGAGGCCATTTGAGCAATCAGCCGAACTAGGGCCGAATTGCCAGCCAAATTGAATGAAAAACGTTAAACCTTACAAAAAAATTGCTAAACATTTTCCGAAAATTTTCTGGCTGGTCGAGACAAGCATAAACAGCTCGGCAAAATGTAGAATTCAAAACGATTGGCTTAAAGGTCAGAATTATGACACAACGGTCCACAGCATATAAAGCAACATATATAACATTTTTTCTCACGTAGGGTCGTAAAGCTTTGGAATCGGCTCCCCCGGTCAACTTTTCGTGCGGGTACTACAAAAATTTTTCGGCGAAACTTGCAAAATATGGATCTGCAGAGCACCCCGTTCAGCGCCATATGACCCGGCCCCATATTCCCCCTTCTTTCATTTTTATCCTGCTCTAAATTTTGATTTCAAACCGCTTATTCAATAATATGAATAAAGTATACAATATATAACTATAGATTCTCCGTCAAGGCGCCCCAAAAGCGAAACATGTATTTAAAATGTGCAAAGTTTTTGTTTGATACCTGGCCGCCAGAAAATTGTGACGAATTTTGAAACGTGCTAGCCTCGGTACTGGACAGTGTTCAGGAAAGTTATGGTTGGGTGAGAGTCGGAGGTCCCAAAAAATGTTGGTTTTGGAAAAATTCCGGAGGTCCCCCGAAAAAACGGTGTTTTGAGGGGCGAAATCGCGTTTTTTTTTAGTAACCGGTTTCCAGCCATAACTTTGCCATTCGGTTTTCCGGAAGAACCGGAAGTGTGGCAGGGCCGGAAAGGATCTCAAAATGTAGAACGGGAAGTAAGCTATCGAATGATGGGTCGGCGGTGGCGATAGGTGGCCAGAGAAAATATTTGGAGGGGAAAAGGTGTCGAAAAAACACGGGAAAAATGGAGGCCAACCATAACTTTTTGAAAGTTTTTCCGGTTTTGCGGCCCAAAAAACCGGAGATGGAGGGAAGTGATGTATAGCCGAAAGGAAGGGTAGGATTAGGGCTACAGAATAGCGAAAAGAACGGACGAGAGAAGCCTGGGGTTTGGGAGAGACAGGGCACCGAAGAGAGCACCAACCGCGACGGCAGAAGTTGCGGATGGGTTGTGGCGGCAGTTTGGAGGTCCGGGAAGTAAATGAAAGAAGAGGGTCATGGCAAGGTGCGATACACCATTCGACGCAGAATTCGATGCTGCATCTTTTCGTAATATATTGTCAGCCAGAAAAATGGGCGTAAAAAAAGTTCTGTGGGAAATAGTGGAAAAATAGCAGTTTTTCAACACGGAGGTCCCAGCATCTCGAAAACTAGCCGATTGACCAACCTCCTTTTTTGCAGTTTCTAATAGAGAAAGACAAGACGAACATTTTTCTAATACATTGCGTCAAGTGATGAGTTGTGTTTTGAGTTTAAAAACCCTAAAAACCCTTCGGGCCGAAACCCGGAGGTCCTTTCACCTAGCCCGAGGTCCCGGAGGTCCCAGTTACGTAACTTCGACCACTTTCCGAACACTGGTACTGGACTGTTAGCGGGAGGGGAGCAAAAGGGTGTTTTTCCGTCTACCTGTGTAATATTTAGTGTATTTTTACAGCGCTGTTAGTAGATTTTGATTTTAAAAACGTTAAACAAATAATCTGAAAAAATTTGGAAATTCGGAAATACGGACTTTTGTCATTTTTAACCCATTTTTGCCAAAAGCAAAAAAATTATAATTGTTAACGAAATTCTTATACCCCCACCCCCGCCAACAGTCCAGTTGCCAAATAAATCCAAACCCACATGCTGGACGAGTAGTGCTGCTTGTGGAAGCGAAGCAGGGCCTCGCGGGGCTCGATCCCCTTCTCGCGCGCGTCCTCGAGCAGCGTCTTCTTGTTGCCGGTGCCGAACTTGCCGTGGTCGTGCCCGGGTTTGGACATGTTCCTGGAAAAGAGCCATAAAAATGGGTTTTCTCGTTTTTGGTTTAATTAATAAGGTTATGGGAACTAATCGGACGAACAAATTAAGGCTATCCAAAAAATCATGGCCCGATTTTGGTCAAAAACACAGATTTTTAACGTCCGGCTAGAAAAGTAATAGTAAGTATTTTAACAGAATTTTGGTAAAATTTCAATATATTCAGTGGAAAAACCGACAAAAACGTTCAAACTTAGTTTTGATCGAAAATCGTTTAATTTGCTGGTTTTCCAATTTTTTAAATTTTCAAAAGTCAGTATTTTCGTCTTCGTCTAACCCTGTCTAGAAATCATTATTTTCGGTTTTTAAGGGCGATTAAAGCTAATTACTGGCCGCTGAATTTTTCCCATGCTCCAAAAAAATTTTTAGACAACTCTCTACGCCGCGAATTGAAACGGTTTCGCATACCCAAAGCCTAGTTTTCGGGTGAAACATACATTTTTAACTTAGGGTGGCCGGCCAAAAAAATACTGACGAATCATTCGTAAAACGTATAAAACTCCTTTAAAATATAAAGTTCCATGGCGGAGGGGCGATTTTTGGGATATCTCTAGTCCTCCTTTTAAAATAATTTCCCAACCGCGGAGAAGGGTACATTCCATTGACTAAAAATTCTAAAACCCCGATTCTTAAGTGAAACTCATCAATTTTCCCGTCAAACGTGATAAATTTTCGCCAAGAAAATTTATTCAGCAGGTCGGTAAACGCTGCAGAATTTCAATTTCGAAAACTATATCAAAATTAGACACAGAGAGAGGCCACTAAAAAACCGGCACGAATATAAATTTACCGATCAATCTGCATGGCTCGCCAGACGTCTTTGTTGAGGTTGTTGCTGTGCTCGCTGTCAACGGCATTCACCTGGAAAAATTGGCGGATTATCGAAATAAAAAGTTGCAAAAAGATTTCATCACCTCAATTAATTGTTGACTACCCATTTAAAAAAAACAAAGTTTCAAGAAATTAAATGGCATTGTGGTATAGGAAAATGTCAATACACGGAGAGGCGGTTGCGGTTTTTTATCCCCCAATCTAGCTCCAAGAACACGAAAAATCTACCTAACCGTCAATAATTTATTTTCAAAATTAAAATAGAAAAAATGGACAAAAATATGGGTAAAATTCAATAAATAAAGGAATTTTTAATTGATTAAAAATCTACCTCCTTTTCCGTGGCGTCGGCCGTGAAGAGGGGACACAGGAAGAACTGCACGAATCGATCCAGGGCGCCCTAAAAAATTTTTCACAATAATTTATGGGCAAAAATCGCACCGGCAACGCGTCGGGCTTGATGTTAAAGTGGTAGTTGGTGCGGTCGGTGGACGTGTACGCGTTGGTCATGCCGCCGTTCTGGCTGATGAACTTGCCGTAGTCGTTCTCGACCGGATACTGGAAAAGGGTTATTAAAATTGGATAATTTATCTACAAACTTTTCAAAAAAAAAGATATTATAAATATATTATCACTTTAAATTTCTTTATACCTTTTCCGAGCCCAAAAACAGCATGTGCTCGCAGAAATGGGCGACGCCGGGCAGCTCCCACGGGTCCATCAGGTGGCCTAAAAATTGGGTTAGTTTCGAACTGTCGAAAATCGTGAATTCGAAATCTCATAATCTCTACATTTCCAAATTTCGATAGTTCAGAAGCTCAAATTTCAGACTGCCGAAATTTATATAAGCCAATGTCCTGGAAAACCACGTCAAAATTTGTAAGTGTTAACATTCTGAGATTTCGGCATTATGATAGCAAACCGCTAAACCAACTAAAAATTTTAATCGAATTTAAAGCAACTTCAAAACCACAGAAAATCGGCTAACGGCAGAAAAGCGAGGAAAAAAAAATTACGAACCGACATTGACGTCGAGGGCGGCGGCGCTCTTGTCAGTTTCCGAATCGGAGACGAGCAGCACCCGCAAGTCATTCTTCAGGATCAGACCGCGATACTGAAAAATGTATTAAACAACGGAAACTTGGCATAATGCAATTTGTAGAACGCCTTTTCTCCGTAAGTATCTTATACACCTCATCCCACAAAAAAACTATAAAAATGTTTCAAAATTCAACGGTATTCCCGATTTTTCAAACGTGGACAATTCGTGATTGAAAATGAAGCCTACGATTATGAAAAACGTATGAAAAATCGATAAGCTTTATAAAATTTTACGTGGGAGCCTTTTTTTAATAGAGAATGTTTCGAAATTTGACGGAATTCGGATTTTTTTAACAAACCAGTCAGAGGATGATCGAGAAGCAAGCCAATAATCTACCGAAATGCAAAAAATACCTTGCGCTTGTCCTCGGGGCTGGTGATGATATTCTCGATGCGCTTGGCGACGACATCAACATGGTCACCGGCCGCGTTCACCTGATGCATTATCCTGATCGCTGTCCGCGGGCTATTTCTGAAAATGCAGGGTTTTTGAGGGTGGTGCTACTTTAGAAACGATTTCTCTATCGACTTGGCAACGATTTTTTTGAAATAACGGGGAGATCGGGAACGAAAGATCGAAAAATTCCGAACCAATTTCAAACGATAAAAACGACGCTATCCGCGTCTTATTTTAAATCTAAGGAGAATCTAATTTTTTAAAGTTCTCAATTCCCCCAGATGCTAGGCCGGCACTTCAAAAAGCGCCTCTTCAATTCCGGTGGCATCCCCCCTCCCCCAGCAAAAATTACCCGAAATGACGCAAGGCGCCGGGGGAAATTTCCAGTCGACAAAAAGCAGCTTTACGTCCAAAAATGCGCCGTGGCCGCGGGGGTCACCAAAAATGGGCTTAATTACCGGGAGGCGCTTCCTGCAATGACCTACACCACGCATTCATCCAATCGGGAATTAGGAAAAATAAAGAAAACCCGAAATTCGGACGTTTGAATTATGCGTAGAAGCGGCGCAGGGTGAAACGCGAACAAAATCGTAGTCGAAAAATTCCGAGAAGACTATGATGTATTATCCAAGAAAAAGTGTTTCAGCTATCAAAGGGAAAAGGCTAAAAAAGTCAGGCATATTACGCCCAAGGTAGCTTCTGCGATTCCCAGAAAGAACTAAAAATCGGCGATCTTATTTAAAAATACTTTTGAAGGGGTAAAGTGAGCCTTCGAAAATCACAGATCTAAGAAAGCTCCTAAAAATTAAAATAATTTTATTTCATAGTTGTGCGATCACCAGACCCTAGTTACTTCCCGGATTTTTCGTGGGCTTCAGCAATGGAAAAGGAGAACTTTTACAATTTACGCCGGTTAAGGCAAAGGACAAGATTTTTGGTCAGAGAAACTGGTGACCTTAAAAATTTCTGAAAAGTGCTTTCTAGAGCCCGAATCTAGTAGAGTACAAAAATATTAGGCGTCAAAAAGGGGGTGTGAGAAACGACCGGTCAGCACAGGTTTAGATAAGGCTCTCTGGCGTGGCCTGCTGTTACCATTAGATCAAATTTCTGATAAATCACGGAAATGAGTAATCGTTCATTATTCCACCTGCCTTTCGAAATTTACAAACGCTAAAAAAGCCTGGTATTTTAAAATTTAAACGATCGAAGCTAGTAGTTAAAAAGTAGGTTTCACGCTTCCTCTCTAATTTAGGCGCAAAACTCGAGATTTTTTACCCATATTTACCAAAATTTCGACATTTCCAAGTTTTCTACGTCAAATAAAGCTAATAATTGACCAAAAATAAGATTAATTTCTTCTAAATCCGGGAAATGCTAACCCTGAGCTTTTTACCTTCCAACCGACATTTGAACACACGAAAAAAGCCTAACCTATTAAAATTTCTAAACGAAGAAAAGAATATGAAAAACACCAGTAAGTCTAATAGTTAAAGCGTAGAATTTTCGAGCGACGTAGCATGTTTTAGGCCGAAAAATCCGGATTTTTTTACAAAAGATGGCCAAGATCTCGACTTTTCTCAAGTCTTCTACATAAAATATAACTAAAATCGGCCAAAAATCAGATAAAAACACTGATAATCGATATTTAAAAAATAGAATAATTTTTAATTCTATACCTATTCAAAATCGAGAAATTCCTAGTGGCCGCCGATGTCAGGCAGTGCAGGGATGATGATGCTTGAGGGCTGTAGAGGCGACAGCTCCTTGTCACGCGTAGCCACAACGACATACACCTGGAAACGGACGATTAGATTGTGTTAATGCCAGCGCACGCCAATGTTATAATTTGCAGGCCACGAGCGATGAAATTAATTTAGCGCCAAAAATTCCAAAAATCGCCAATCCAAAGAAATAAATATAAGTAGGGAAAGCATACTTCAAAAACTACGAAAGCTTCACCCGACGCCAAGTTCGTAGAGCTATTGTGGTGGCTCTGAAAAAAAGACGGTTATGAGAAGGACATTAAAAGAAAAAAAGCGAAGAAAAAATGTTTCAAAAAGAGACCTGGGGTAGATACAGGAAATGAGGGTAATTTGATGCCGGCATAATGATCAGAAAACCTCATAATTCAGAAAAATGGGAAAATTAGAGGTAGTTGGTATAATCATAAAAATTAACCAAAAAATAGACGAGTTCCGCTGAAAAGCATAAAAACAACCGAAAACCTCGAATTTTTGAGCTAAATTCTGAAGTTCTAGGGTGAAATTACGGGCTTAATAGGTATAGGTTTAACTTAACAATCCTTTTGCCAGGATTTTACGCTACGTTTCTGTTTTTCTAAGCAGGTCCAGGTTGTTGTGGACAATGAAGTCATAAAAACAACTAAAAACGTCGCGATTTAAAGCTAAAATCTCGCCGCTTAGGGTAAAATTTCGCGCTTAATCAGTATAGGTAGGACTTAATAATCGTTTCCCTAGGATTTGACGTGTATTTAGGCAATTGTCCAAAGCCGGCTGTCAACAAAACGTCATGGAAACGGCGATTTCCAAACCAGCGGGTGATGACTGGTAATTCTGGCCTTTGGCGCGTATTACCGCACTACTTCCCGGTGGCGATAGAACCGCCGTGTAGCCGCCAAAAGAAAAATCGGCCCGTCGTGGTACCACGGGTTTCACTGATAAAAATCGGCCGAAAAACCCCCAACTGATAGCCATTTTTTTTGCGGCGACCTTCGGCGCGATGCTGGCGTTTTTTTGGGTGGTTCCACATTGGCGGGAACGGTCGTTTAGGGGCTAAAAAGCGCCATAAAATAATTTATTAAGATTTGTTTTTATTTCTATTTGTTTTACTATTTTTTGTGCTCATTTTAAATGTTTAATTTCAGGAAATGGGCTCGTTGTCCGCCTTCGAAATTCCGGCCTCGGTGCAGCAACTGATCGCCGGGGATTACGGTACGAAAACTTTGATTTTAATTTGCGGATTACTGTAGCTACAGATTTTATCGAATTTTATGGCTAAAACATAGCATTATTTTAATTTAGACATTTTTTTATTCTCAAAAGATCTCTGCTGATTTGCCCAGTTTTAGGCGGTTTTCTTTTAGCGTGTAGCAACGGTTTACAAAGAATTTCTTGTAATTCTGTTCCTAAAACCTCGCGCTACCTTAATTTAGCTGTTTTTAAAATTCCCAAAAGGCCTCTGCTAGTTTGCCCTGTGTTTCTAGGCTATAGTACTGCTTTAAAACTTGGTAGAAACCTAGAAAAATCTCTTGTTTTTAGGCGACAGCCCCGCCAAGCCGGAAAACCTGCAAAAACCGTAAGTTTGGTCTTATAAATTTACATCCATTTTTTCCTAGAAGCTCCCAGCAGCGCCTTGAAAAGTTGGCCGTGCCCAAGTCGTACGAATTGACGCTAAAGGTGAGGGTTTTATTGGACTTTTAAACGTGTATGAAAACGGCCCATTGGCTGTTTTTACGCATGAAAAATGGCGGAGTAATTCGAAACATGGTTTTTGAAGAAACTTATGTATTTAGGTAAATCTGCCCGGCTACGGCGTCGATTTTGACGAGAAGGAGGTGCTGAAAACGACGGGATGTGTCGAGATTTCGTACGTTTCAAATTAATTTAATTGTTATTTATTAATGATGAAAATATTCGGAATTTAATTATTAAAAAAAAGTAGGCGAAAAATGGCACTACATCATTATAAAAATGGCCCTACATGATCTGCTCTAAAATTTGACCAGGAAGTGAATACTGCTACCGGAAAATAATAAAGCAATCCTGACGCGCGCATTGCTTAGCCTCGGGAGCTGTAAAATACCTTATTCATTCAAACATAATTTTTTCAACTAGAAGAATCTCAAAGTATTTTTTTTTTGCACCATTTGATATTGGATTGTAAACATCAATAATAATTTTGACCCCTTATTTCTAATATTTTACATAACTAGCGGATTTTGCAAACGTCGTTCGCTAGCGCCTTGAAAAAATATCCCGAAAGAATTGATTTTTCAGCTCTAAAAACAGTAGTCTAGCGTATTTTTTCGGTATTTTCAGTATTTTCGATATTTTGAAAACCTGAATTGATAGCAGAACGAAACATTTTTATAGCCCGTAAAACACTTTATTTAAAGCTATTTTTATTGCGGAAAAATAATTAGAATTTAGAGAAAAATGCTCAAATTTAGGATCTCCATCCCAAAAGCCACCTCCTACATCGAGCTCCACGCCAAGACGCTCACTTTCCATCGTGCCGCACTGAAGAATGGGGATGGAGAGGTAGAAAAATGAACACTTTTGTAAAATCAGTTATTTCCAGCGCGTCCTACACGCGGAATTCGACACTGAAGGCAAAGTGGCGTTGAGTGATGGGAAGGAGATTCCGGCTGGAGACTATACGCTTACGGTAACCAATTTTTTCTAAGGATCCGACTTTCCTTTCCTAATATGGATTGAGGAAGTGTGTCTAAACTGCGTTTTACTATTCGTAAGCGTACAAATTACAAATTACAAATGTTAAAAAATCTAAAATTTCTCATTTTTTGACCAAAAATTGTCGATTTTTGGCCCAGATTTTATTTTGAACCTTTTTTTTAAAGTGTTTTAGATGGTTTTTGTAGTTTAACTATACGAATAAGTACTTCCTATTAAATTACTAGGCATTTCTAGGCTTAAAGAAATTGGTCCTCGTCGATGATGGAATTAATTCGCTTGGATAACGCCTATGTAGCACAATTTCACGTTTTCCAGATCTTCTACACGGGCGCGGTGTCGAGCGGCCTCGGCGGCCTCTACCAGGCCCATTTCAAGGGGCAAAATGGGGAGGATCGGTAATTTTTGGAAATCTTATTGATTGAAGCGTTTACCAAGGTACGATTAGCGCAATCCTCACACTTACCGGCTGCTTTTCGCCTGAAACATACGAAAACAAATATTCCTGTGAAGTTGGAGTTTTAAGAAATTAAGATTTTTGACGGATTTTCTCAGGCCTAAAATTCCAGTTTTCAATCATGTAATTTGTAGTTTGTTTTGTTACAAATTTACAAAATTGCAAAAAGGCTTTTGTTTACGTTTACTGATTAATTTACCATTTTCTCTCGCCGCCTAGAAACTAGCTGAAACACATCTTTAGAAATACCCATTTTTTTAAAGGGCTTGATGTCTCTGAACATATAATTGTTTTTTTTTTGTAGCGTTTTTGTAATTTAAAATAGGGTGAGCCGTTTTAAGCTTCAATTTTAAAATTTTTAGAAGTTTGGTGCTTTCATACCACTGATTAATTTATCATTTTTATGGCAAGCTAGAAATTTTGTGAAAGTTTCTCAATTTTGCCCTTAATTAAAATGTCTTAATTTGTGTTTAGTGGTTGCGTAAATTTTTATTTTTGATTAGTTTAAGTAAAAAAACGTTCAATTTTCTAGGGTTCTGGCGACGACCCAGATGTGCCCGATGGACGCGCGGACGATGGTGCCCTGTTTCGACGAGCCGGCTTTTAAGGCAAGGAATTATATAGTTTCTAGGAATTAAAGATAAGCTTTAAAACGTGAGGAAATCGTTAGATTTATGCTGTAATTTTCGAAAAGTAAGAGAAACGTTTTTAATTGAAATTATTAGATTTGTAATGTAAATTATATTTTTCAGTGTGAATGGAAGCTGTCAATTTTGCACCCGCACAAGTCGAGGGCCATCTCCAATGGCAGCGAGGAGGCCGTTGTCGAGTCGGTTTTTAAAAAGATTTTTTTTGGCTAGGCAACGAAAATTAGCAGGGAGTTTTTCGAATGCGTTATCTATTGAGCAAGCTAGCAGGGATTTTTGAGAAAAATGAGAGGACAGGCTAGCAGAGATTTTTGAGGAAAAGGAGAACGCAGGCTAGCAGAAATTTTTAAAGGAAGAGGGCAGGCTGACAGAGTTTTGAGGAAGACGAAAGGAGAGGGCTAGCTAGCAGAGATTGCATAGGAAAAGGTGAGGGCAGGCTAGCGTAGATTTTTCAGGAAAAGAAGAGGGGCTAGCAGAGATTGTTGAAGAAGAGAGGGCAGACTAGCAGCGGATTTAGCAAGTTGCCCGGGTTGTCCGGCTGGAAGTTGACTTCATTCGAGCGTACGCCCCGGATGTCATCGTACTTGTTGGCGCTTGTCATCTGCGATTTCACGCCGATTCAGGGACATACAAATAGAGGAACGCAGGTGTGTTTTTCTGCCGTTGTTCGGTCGAAAGGAAATTACGTAAATATTGTCGACTATGGATTTTTTTCAATTTTTTTCCCTTATTCGATACGCAACGTACCGCGAATTAGGCGTAAATTACCATTCCATCGCGTAGAGAATTGCGAATAATAAGTAAAAAATATTTGAGACGCATGCGAGAAAAAAAAAGAAAATCCGAGAAAATGGAAGGGGAAACCAGTTTTGTTTTCTAAGAGTCGAGAAATACCTAGTAAGGTAGTGTTTAATATTTTAATAATGTTTTTTTTGTAAATGTAACTATATTTTTTGTGGGAAACAATCAATAAAAATTATAACAAATTTTTGGATGAAATTTTCGTCGAAAATCGATCATTTTCATGGAAAAATCGGAATTTGTAGCATTTTTACAATTTGTATAATTTTTACGTTTATGCATAGTAAAACACAGCTTATCCACCTCCCCTATTTCGATAGCAAAAATTTGATCCTTCCAAAACAGTTGGTTGCCCCTGAAAAGGCGATAGAACCAACTCCTATGGACATTGGATTAAGCGGTTGCAGTGCTTACCGAGGTTACTTTGCCCTAAAACATCGAATTTTACGAATTCCGGAAAATTAACAAAAAATCCAATATAATATTAATCATCTGTATTTCTCTATATTTTTGTCTCTTTCAGTTCCGCATCTTCACGCAAGAGGGCATGGGCAATCAGGCGAAATTTGCCCTGGAGGCGGGCGTCCGTTGTCTGGAGTGTTACGAACATCTCTTCGGCATCCCGTTCCCCCTCAAGAAACAGGGTAATTTTTATGGTCCTGCAAATTTAAGTTTTTGAAGAGTGCACAAAATATTAGTGCGAAAACCAAATTACAAGTTAAAACATTTTTTTCGTAAAATTTTTATTCAATTTTATTTTTTAAAATTCCTTGTTTTAAAAATTCTTTTCAATTCAATGAGCATCCTTTCACAAACATTTAATTTAGACTTTTTAACGTTCAAATTAATAAGACGATAAACGTGAATTTATCGATTTTTAAAATGGCTAAATTTGCCATTTTTCGGCACTACCGAAATCGATCAACCAATTTTAAATGGCTGCATTTTCTGAATTTTTAGATTCTTTAAAGTGCTAACATGATATTTAAATCCCAATGATAAAAATTAGTTTTTTTTGTACGATAAAATGTTTCACCAGCATTGGTGGAGAAATTGGGAAGAAAAGAAGTTAATGAGCCGGAGTGTTCCACGGGTTGTAATATACAAAATATATTACTCATAGGCGTTTAAAATATTTATTTAATTTAATTGCGAATTTCTAGACATGATCGCGATCCCCGATTTTTCGTTCGGCGCTATGGAGAACTGGGGCCTCGTCACCTATCGAGAAACGGTACTTTTTGCATATTAATTTTTTGTGGATAATAATTTTAGAGCGCTCTACGCATTTTAAATTGTTTAAGTAGAGTTCCTTTTAATGTTCAAATGCTGATTTGAAAAAAAGCTGCAACTAATTTTTTTTGGATTAATTTGGATACTTTTTGGATTTATTTAAAATGTTTCCTTCAAAAATACATAGTTTACAATTTTTAATGCCAAGTAATGCTCTGAACCCCCTTCTCCGATTTTTGCATTTAATTAAATCGTTTTCTAAATTTTCATTTTTTGAAATGCGGCTTTTTCTATCATTAAAAATAAAAATAAAATTGGTAAGAGTCTAGAAACCCCCAGCCGGCACCAACTTTTGTATCTCGGCCCCCCTTTGTGCTAGCGAGCTCTAAAGTATACCAAAATGTTCGCCGTAGGCTAATTAGTAAGACTACAGTGCAGTTCAGTCGAAAAAAGTAGTGAAAAATACAAATAAGGAAGGTAGAAAAGTTGAAAAGTCGGCTGGGGGGTTTCCTAGACTTGAGCCATAAAATTAACTGTCACAATTTATACTTATTCGGCGTGCATAATCTATTGTAATGTAAATCTTGTAAGGACTTTGAAAATTATAAAACTAGAGAATTTTGAAATTTTTAATTTTTTAAAGTTTAAATTGTTTAGATGCTGCTCTTCGACGACAACGTCGGCACCTCATTCGAAAAAGACCGCGTGGCTAGCATTGTCGCCCATGAGCTGGCGCATCAGGTAGTTTTTGAGGGTTTTTAAAGGAAAAAAACGATACGGCATTAAAGATTTACCTACATGGCGTTACCACAAAAATAGAGGAAACATCTTTTTCTTAAGCTCTTCTGTTATTAGTATGAGGCTTTTTCCGCCTGAACTGAAAATAGCGCTGATTTTTTTGTCAACACTTTTCACGTTATCTAGGATTTTATATTATATTAATAGGATTTAATACTAGGATATTATATTTGTAAAAGGCATTATACTTTTTAATATATTTAACTTGAGTGTAAGGGGTAGGTAGTTCAAATAAAATTTAGTTTTACGTTTATTAAAGTCAGAATTTAGTATTGCGTTTAAATTATTTTTTCCTACTGCCATTATTATTACTATTAATATGAGTATCTTTTACTTTTTAATAGCACTTTCCAGTGGTTCGGCAACCTGGTGACGATGGAATATTGGGATGACGTGTGGCTGAACGAGGGCTTCGCCACTTTCGTCCAATATTTTGGCCTCCACGCCGTCGACGCTGGGTTCCGGAATGTAAATTTTAATTTATTTATATGTTTTTATAGGTTAAAAATTAATTATATTTATATGCATTCTACGACTTAGAAAGTTAGAATCTTTACGATATTTAAGCATCTTAAAAAAAGGCGAGATTTCCTGAATTTTTAACTTTTTAACTTTCAGGATTCAGTTAAAAATCATTGGGTTAAAAAATAAGTCCGTAGTTTTTCAACTTTTAATTCACGCCTTCCGGGTTCCTTTAAAGGTATATCTACCAATTTTTACGTACCTTTTTTGTAGCACGATATTTTAAGACCTTTATTGCGCTTCTACTGAATTATCGTAATTACTGCCGAAATCATCCAATTTTAGTGGGAAACATTCCTCGGCAACACGCAGAATATCGCCTTCGACGTCGACTCGCTCGCCTCGGCGCATCCGCTGTCGTTTAAGGTATGATCTCTCTTAATATTATCTTAAATTTGGCAAATCCATCACCGGGAAATCTTGAATACATTACCAGAAAATTACTTGCACAGATAATGGAAATTTTTGAAACATTTTTTGCTTTCCGGTGCCGTGAATACAGCTTTAGGCGAATACTTCGCGCGGAAAGAATTTACTATTTTAAATGCCATGTTTTTTTCGTTTATTAGAACTTTTCTACAAGTTTCAATAGTCGAGTAAAAAATAGAAATGTAGCAAAAAAGGTTTAATTTAATTTTCTAATATTATTTTAGTAGTTTGGCTATGAAATTCTGAGAATTTAAAGAAATTCTGGTCGGTTTTGAAAACAGTTAGATTTGTTTACAAGCTACGCTAATAAGATTGCAAGGCGCGGCTTAGAGGAGGGAAGTATTGAGAAAAATTTATATCCACCGGGTACCAAAACTTGGAAAACATCATTTTTTATATTTTTTGGAAAAATGAAAATGACATTTTTTCGGTTCTGGACTCTTAGCGGGGGGGGGGAAGCCAAATTTTGCCGAGCGCTTCTCTACTGCCCTATCACAAAATGTAAACAATTTTTATCGCATTTTGCATCAAGGAATATAAAAAATTATAAAAATTCTCGAAAATTGTTAACTTTTTGGTCAAAAAATGTAAGAAAATGAAAAAAAAACTACGAAATTTTCGAGTTGTAAAATTTTTTTCAATGTTTTTTTATAATTTTCTGGCAATCAAAAACTACTAAAAACAATATAAAAATACATGATATATCACATAACAGGTAGTGGAAAACCATTTTTCCAGGCCGACTCGCTGCAGAAGATCGAGGAGAGCTTCGACGCGTTGACGTACAAAAAGGTACTGTAATTTTGTGTTTATTATTTCTGTATTTCAGGGCGCCTCGGTGATCAAAATGCTGTGGCACACGCTTTCCCACGAGAAATTCCTCGAGGGCCTGCAGGTTGGCGATTTTAAATTCAGACCCTTATTTTAGTTAATAGGGATTTTTTTATCGAAATTCGTCTAAAATTTCCTTAAACAACTTGGGTAAAATCGTTTTTAATGATTTTTCCTTTGTTTGTAAGGTTTTATCATCTTTAAAAAGTTCGTGAAAATATGGGAAATTTTTTTTTGTAAATACGCAGCCCAGAATGAAACATATTTTTGCAAAAAAAATTTCGAATTGATTTTGAATGAACATTTTGTGAATTTTGTATATTGCAGTGAATCATATATTCTTGTAGACTTTTTTATTTATCCATTTAACGATACTTTTTTAGAACTACCTCCGGAAATACTCCTACGCGAACGCCACCTCCGATCAGCTGTGGGCCGAATTTGCAAGTGTTGGCCGTGGGGATTACGGTGGAATTTCGTTCGTGGAATTGGCCCGGCAGTGGACATCGCAGGTTTGTGTTTCTCTCTCTCTCTCTCTCTCTCTCTCTCTCTGTTTCTCTCTCTCTCTCATGCGCGCTCTCTCTCATTCACTCTCTCTCTCTCTCTCTCTTGATATCTTTCTCTCTCTCTTTCTCTCTCTCTCTCGCTCTCTCTCTCTCTTTTATGATGTGTGAGAGGATAGATAAATATAAATAGTAGAATTTCGATAAGTAACATTTTTTTAATTTGTTTATCTGTGGTTTTTTCAGATCGGCTACCCGTTGATTACTGTAGATCGTGTGGGCGAGGGCCATTTCGAGCTGTCCCAACACCGTTTCTACCTCTCCAAGACGCTCAACCCGAAATACCCGCAGGACAGTTTTGAGACGTCAGTTTTTATTTTTTAAAAGGGTTTATTTGAATGGGCCGTTGAGGTAGTATCTAGCTGAAAACACCATTTTCTTAAGTATAAAAATTTAATGAAATTGCTACTATGAAGTTTTTGGTAATATTGATAAGCGGTACTAGTTCAACAAAAATTAGCATGCAAATTTCGCCGGCAGCGCGCTGATTTCATGAAACTCGTCTTTATTTTCCAAGAAATAGCGTTTTTTGACAGATTGTGGTGCAAATACAGCATTCTACCGTATTGGTAGTAATTTGGGTTCTGGTTCGTTTTCGGGGGGGTGGTAATCTTTCCCATTAATTCCGCACAGCTCTACAACCAGTCCTCTACCACTTTGGGCAAAAACCGGCGGGCGCTGGTCCCAAAAACGGTTCTGAGCGCTGGTCTAAGGGCTAGTAATATCGCATTTTTTCGGCGCCTTCGGCGCCATTGATCACCCCCTGATTAAAGAAGGCCCCTACGTCATTTATTTTCGATTTGTTTGGATGTATTGTGAAATAAATATTTTTACAAAATTTTGTGTTGCATGTTATACCGTGGAAGAATCCAATTAAACTGAAGAGGATGATGGCGAAAACCGAACGGAGAAAGTACATGGACGACAATTCCCTATAATTGATTCTTGCTAAACTTCCTATATATTCCTACAGACTACAGACGTATATATTCCTTCCACGTCAACGTCAGCTTCTGATTCATTCCAAATTTTATTTGACGGTTCCGACCGACGACGATGACGCTGCTGCCGATGACGTTCGCACTACAATTCTGGAATAAAGACGGTGGAATACAAAAATCTTACATCATCCCCGCCTACACTTCTCAATTCTGCACCTGGAATTATTTTAATCTCAAACTTCAACTGAAAAAGCGGCAAAAATTTAGAAATCGTCTGCTACTGCTGCTAATCAAATCCAGAAAAAAATTTGGAGCCGTTTGGAGTATCGTTTCGGAAATCCCTACCCCGGAACTTAACGAAAATCAGTTAAATCCCGTACTCGGCGCTCCTCTGGGCGATTGCCTCCAAAGTCGTCCTCATGAATGTCCATGGTACCGTACACCTTAGGTAAAAATATCTAAGCGATCCGATTCGTTTAAGGTACCCTCCGGGACCAGCGAATGTTTACCTTAAAAATCATCGACTTTGGGCATTGGACATGTTTTGGTCCCCGTTGACCCGGCCAAATTTGGCCTCAGATACTACAGAGTCTGCTTTGTCGGATCCCACAGCTATTTGCCCCATTAGTCTCATAACCTCGGAGCTTGGGACCAGCGAATTTCGAATCTTTGGGCGGACCTTTCGGTTTTCCTGTCTAACAAGGGAAGGCACGCTCACAGGGTGGAGTTTCGAAAAACGCTCGCGGCTACCCGGGTAATCGACTACGGAGAACACGATGCCGCTGTCCGATTTTGCTACGGAGGCCTGTGGACAGAGATACAGCACTTCCGGAAAATGATGATTTGCATGCGAAAATTAGCATTCGGGGAAGCCTTATTAGGGTCTCCCATGACTATGGAACCACCAGTTGAATGGCCGAGTGGTAAGCAACTAGCTTGATAGGATAGTGGCCAGGGTACGGATCCTCTCACGATTTTTTCGTTTTGCTTTTTGACAACTTTTTTGCACAGGTCCAGAACCTTGTCTAAATGTGTGCAGAGCCACCCTTGATGCCGTATGATACGTTCAGCGAACAAATAAAAACTTTCGAAAAATTTTATTTTCCGCCCTGCCACCTATCTGCCCATCGGTTTGTCAGACGATCCAAAATTTAACAATTTTTTTAAGAAGGTTGTCTTACCAATTTTACCGGGACCCTACAACAGTGGAAAGTGGAACAAACCAAACAAGCGGGCGGCCTTTGGCTTCTGCAAGAAATTGGTCCCCCACAATTTTTTTGATGATTTCACAAGCCGATGGGTAGATAGGTGGCAGGGCGGAAAATAAAATTTTTCGAAAGTTTTGTTCGGCATCAGAAATCCTCACACTTAGAAGGTCTGGACTGTGCAAAAATTGTCCAAGACAGATCGCCTGGCCCTTCTAGCTGTGCTACCACTCGGCCATTCAACGGGTTCCAAGTCATGGAGACTGCTCCGAATGCTAATTTTGCGCATCATTTCCGAAGTGCTGGCACTCGTACGCTCCGGGGAGCAGTCCCGATACGGGAGCAGCTCGACTCCTGTGAGCGTGCCCTTCCTTAGTCTTATTCGGATCTTCGTCGCCTTCTCTCATCCATAGAAAGCTTTTATTTCTCTTTATTTTGATATATAAATCATAAAATTCGGCCTCGAGTACGCGGAGCTACGGACCGGCGACACTTTGGGCGGGGTCCTTTTCCCCTTTTTTTTAAAGGGTTTAGCCCCTAAAAAATCATAACTTTTCAGTTTCTGCATGGATCGCCCCCAAAGTCGTCCTCATGAATGTCCATGGTACCATACACCTTAGGTAAAAATATCTAAGCGATCGGATTGGTTTAAGATACCCTCCGGGACCAGCGACTGTTTACCTTTCACACCTTTATCAAGAGTTTAGCACCTCAAAATTCATATCGCTGCGGTCCTTGGCTTTATCGTCACCAAATTTATTAAGCATGATTAGCAGGCTATCGTATACAATGTGTAAAAGTTTCTAAACGTTCCGAGCTCTGTAAGCCACTCTTCGGGACCGTGAAAGGTAGGTGAAAGGAACCAAATGGGTTATGCCCAAAGTATCGGCGGTCCCGGAGGGTACCTTAAACGAATCGGATCGCTTAGATATTTTTACCTAAGGTGTACGGTACCATGGACATTCATGAGGACGACTTTGGAGGCAATCGCCCAGAGGAGCGCCGAGTACGGGATTTAACTGATTTTCGTTAAGTTCCGGGGTAGGGATTTCCGAAACGATACTCCAAACGGCTCCAAATTTTTTTCTGGATTTGATTAGCAGCAGTAGCAGACGATTTCTAAATTTTTGCCGCTTTTTCAGTTGAAGTTTGAGATTAAAATAATTCCAGGTGCAGAATTGAGAAGTGTAGGCGGGGATGATGTAAGATTTTTTGTATTCCACCGTCTTTATTCCAGAATTGTAGTGCGAACGTCATCGGCAGCAGCGTCATCGTCGTCGGTCGGAACCGTCAAATAAAATTTGGAATGAATCAGAAGCTGACGTTGACGTGGAAGAATATATACGTCTGTAGTCTGTGGAATATAGGAAGTTTAGCAAGAATCAATTATAGGGAATTGTCGTCCATGTACTTTCTCCGTTCGGTTTTCGCCATCATCCTCTTCAGTTTAAATTTGGATTCTTCCACGGTATAACATGCAACACAAAATTTTGTAAAAATATTTATTTCACAATACAGACGATGAATGTTATCGGAAGGACAGAAAAAGTACGGGTTTACATGCCATAATGATCCATTTTCCTCATTTTTCTCCGAATTCTGATCGCGTTTCAAAAAACTTTGCGCCGCTGTCGCGGCGCTGGTCTAACCCCCAGTCAGCCGCCGCCTGGCGGCGGTCCATTTGGGCACTTTTTCAAATCTCTAGCACACTGTCTACAACCAAATTTAAGCGATTTTGCCGATCTTGACTCGGGATTTCGTCAAAAAGCTCCTGCATAATTATAAAAATTTCCAAAAAGTTTTACGTTTTGTTAGGTTTCGGTAAAAATTGGCTGGTAATACAATCGCCATTGATTTTTTTCCAGGCAATGGCACATTCCGCTGTTCTACAGCGCTGACGGCAAGGAGCATTTTGCCGTGCTGGCGCCAAGTGAGCAATTTTTTAATTTTTGAAGGGCTTGGTAATTGTCATTTTATCGATATTATTCAAAATATGATTACTCTACAAGAATCTGCTTTTTAAAAAAAATTCTGCATTAAACGAGACTTTCGCAAAAATTTAATGTTTCAAAATATTTTGTCTGCGCGGATTTTTTCGGTAAGCAATTAATTTGTGTGAGGAACGGGAATGTTCATTAAATTGGGCAATGAAATTCGAAAATTATGACGATAAAGAAAAAATCTATTAGGAATTAATCCCATTTTTAGACCAGAAACTACGCGTCGATACTACGGACGGGCAATTCCCGATTGTGAACATCGAGGGGCGAAGCTTCTGCCGGGTGACGTACGGGGTCGACGGATGGGCACAGATCAAGCAGAGGATTCAGAAAGGGGTACGGTAAATACCTTTTTAACGATTTTAAAGGGGGCTTGACAGCGGGAAAACTGGTTCTTTCGCGTTTTTTCCCATTATCGGGGGGGGGGGACACACAATTTTTTCCTAGGATCTAATTTTTCGAATATAAATAGTGGACGTGTTTCATACAACGTTTTATTAAAAAAATTTCAAAATTATCGATTATTCAAAAAAATTTCGATTTTTTCCAAACTCTTTGAATGTTTTTTTTTTAAAACATTTCGTATTAGTTATTCGAAATTTTTAAGCACGTAAAAAAAAGTTAGATCCCCCGATAATGCAAAAGAACCGGAAAGCTATTGCGAGCATCAAGGGATTAAAATTATGCTGCCCGCAAACGATCGCACCATTGATTTTGCTAAAACATTTTTTCAATAATTTGAAAATTAACTTTAAAACCGCGAAAAAAGGAAAAAGGTTTGGTTCTTTATTCTGTACTTGGTTTTTCCACTCTAAGAAACGCGTAAAGTCGTGAATTATTTCTTATGAAAATACCGATTCGTCTCGAAATATTAAAATTTCAAGTAGAAGTACAGTATGTTGATAGAACGCAAATAATTGTAACTAAGGTTTGATTCTCGTGTTCTTTCAATTTATTTAACTTTTTATTTTAATTCCAGGAGCTCGACACGCTGACCCGTTCGCGCATCATCAACGATGTGTTCGCCTGCGCTCGCCAGGGTGCCGTACCGTATGCCGTGGCGCTTGGGTCGGTTTCTAATTATAATTGTAATTTTACTTTAATTTAATTTAATTAATTTTTGTTTATCTTTTTTTAAAATAGAATCTTTTCTAAAAAATCTTCAACTTCCACCATACTTTTTTCAAAATGTTTGAAAAAGCTTTGACTCCAATGACGATGCTAAATTGCGAATAAAAACAAAATTAGAGCACTCAGGTTAAAAGGAACATGTTTTTTTAGTAATTTGGTAGGATCTTCTTTTTAAAACGAATTATTTTGGGTAAATGTTGCTTAACGGGGGGGAGTGGAAGGCAATTTATGTTTATAAATAGAAAATATGTTTCCCCCACCGTTAAGCAACCTTTACTTGATTTTGGTGTGTTTTATTGAAAATCACGTTTACGCGCATCCAGGGGTGGGCAAGTTTTTGCAGCGGCAAATTCCCGGCAGTCCATTTTCCGGGGGTCCGGCAGTCCATTTTGGAAGGGAAAAAGCGATTTTTGGCGGGGCGGCTACGCCGCCATACTTGGGTTACCATTTTATGACGCAATTAGATAGATTCCAAGGACTTTCACGGTCTGGGAGTGACGCCAAATTGTGGGTCTCATTGTTCCGCGTCGAACCATACCCTATATGTCCCGTCGGCAGTCCGTTATCCTTGAGCTGTTCGAACGGCTATATGGAAATAGGGTTATTTTATAGGGGTTTCCGCTCTATTTTCGTAATATGTTAATTTTTCACCCTGAAAGTGACACCAGATTGTAGATATCGTCATTGCGCGCCGAACCATACCCAAGATGCCTTCGGCAGTCCGACTTCATGGACATGTTGGACTGCCGGAACGGAAAACTAGTTTTCGAGGTTTTCCGGCATAATTCGGAATACGGTAATTTGAGGGTCTGAGATGGCACCCAATTGTAGATCTCGTCATTGCGCGTCGAACCATACCCTAGATGTCCTTTCGGCGGTCCGACTTCGAGGAAATGTTGGACTGTCGGATTTGAACCCGCGTCTGCAAAATGTCTGCAGAATGTAAATAGCTCTTTTTCCCTCCTAAAACGGACTGCCGACGTTTCGCTTTTCCAGGCCTTGGATAGAACAGCTGACGGTCCATCTCCTCCGAAAATTTGAGCCAATTCCATCGAGAAATTATCGAGATATGATTCTTAGAAGAAACTCGTAAAATGTGCTCCTGCAAAATGGCCTCAAACTCGGCAGTCCAGGATCTCCGGCCTCCTACGGTTTCTTAAGAAGACTGATACACCACCAGATAGCCCCAAGCCTGATCTACAAAATGGGCTGCCTACCGTCTCGGTGCGCTGTTGGGGCCCCGAGATATGGGCTCCTAAAGGGTCGCGACCCGGTCCTCAAAAACCCGTTTTTTCATTTTGCAGACGGGGTTCAAATCCGGCAGTCCAACATTTCATCGAAGTCGGACTGCCGAAAGGACATGTAGGGTATTGTTCGACGCGCAATGATGAGATCTATAATCTAGTGCCACTTTCAGGCCCTCAAATTACCGTATTCCGGAATTATGCCGGAAAAACTTTGAAAAACCAGGTTTTCCGGTCCGGCAGTCCAACATGTCCATGAAGTCGGACTGCCGGTGGGCCGTGTGAGGTATGGTTCGATGTGGAATAACAAGCTCTACAATTTGATACCGCTCCATAGCTGAAAATCATCGTATTCCGGAATTAATCCGGAAAAACCCCTCAAAAAGGCACTTTTTTCATTTAAAACCCCCAAAATGTCTCGAAGACGGACAGCCGGTCGGGTATGCAGGATATGGTTCGATGTTCGATTCTACAATTTACCCAAGAGCCCCAAATGCTTACTACATACAATAATTCAATTATTCAAACAAATGCTTCTCTCCGTTTTCCCGATGAAATACTTGTTACCTGCAATGTTGCATTGTTAAAAATCTCAAATTTTTTCCGGCGCTCCGCGCCGTTCTCCCCCCGCCCTCCCGGCAGTCCCTGCCCCGCCACCAAAATCCCGGCAGTCCCCATTTTGCAGATCTACCTACCTTGCCCACCCCTGCGCGCATCATCAACTTGAGTATTTTATTTTTTAGCAAGGACTTTTTCGAAACACATTTTTTTCCGCCGCGAACCTTGGGACTAGATAGGCTGCATTAATTAAATCTGATGCAATATTTCAATAAAATCTAATTCTATCACATAAATTAGCGTTGCTTTAGGTTCGATGACCTGCTGGCCGGGGAAAGGGAGTCGGTGCCGATGCGACAGCTCCTCAACGGCCTGCTGTCCGTCTACCAGCGATTCCCGGGAGAACAACAAGTTCAGGGCCATATTCAGGTACAAATTTTTTTTATTTTTAGCTATTCTTAACGTTGTTGGACTTAATTGATAGCTCTGGTACATGGCAGTTTAGTTACACTTCTGAGCACCTTTAAAGGACCTCGGAAGTCAACATTCGCGTAGCGGGGATTGAACGTACTGATCAAAAAACGAAAGGGTCAATGCCGCGAAATACCAGAAAAGTGATTACTTTACTGGTATTTCTCGGCATTCGTGGTGAAAAAAATGCAAAAAAAAAAATTGAGAAAAACCGAAATATTTTCGGGGCGAAAACACCTTTTTGAGTGGCCGGCGATTACATGTCGTAATGCCTTATAAGACACCCAATCTCTTGATCTCGATGATTCTCTGATCACTTTTCACCTTTAAAAAGTCTAAAATAACCAAAATTCGCTGAGCATTCTAGAAAAAAGCGTCAGAATTTTCAAATTACGTTTACACGTTCAAACAGATCATGCGGCACGGTCGCGTTGCGGTCGCATCTGGCTGTTTGCCAGGAATCAACGCTGGGGGGCGGGGTGGGCCAGATTTCAGAGCCCCTTTAAGTCATCTAACGTTTTTTATTTCAGAAAGTGCTGAACCGCGTGCTGGGCCCACTACAAAAGGAGATCAACCTTGACGACGTGGCCAAGCTGGATCGAGAAATCTCCACCGCTTTCCAGTCGTACGTTTCGGCGATTTGTCTACAGGGTGTACTAATAAAGAAAAACACCACCCTCTAACTCGATGCAGAAGTATCGGATTGGAACGCTAGTTACACCATTCGAAAGCCCCTGAAACGGCCAGTTGGAAACAATCTTCAAAATCATGTTCTAATCTATACCTGCCATTTTAAAAGTCATTTTGTAAAATTTTGCGGTTTTTCCGAGTTGGATACGAGCTAAATTGCCTCGTGTTTCTCAAGAATTCCAGTCGTAATCCCGACAGCCAAAATCCCGACAGCAAAATGTGATATTTTCGGCCATTTTACCCATAGATTGTTTTAAAATTGCGGGTTTCGGGCTGTCGGGATTTTGGCGGTTTCCCGTTTCTCAAGCAAAATGACCGAAACTAGCCGTTAATTAGATGTAGTCGTTCTTTAGTCTTTTTAAATGCGTTGTAAAATGGCTGATTTAACTAAGAACTTGGTTTTCAAAATATTGTTCCAAACTAACCGTTTCAAGGGCTTTCGAATGGTGTAACTATCATTTCGATCCGATACTTCTGCGTCGAGTTAGCGCGTGATTTTTGATTGGGACACCCTGTAGATTAATTTTCAACTTTGTGATGGTCAACAAATTGGTGTTCAAGCGTCCTTCAGTACACCTTGTAGTCCTGAAACATACTTTAAACATGGTGCACTTCTCGGATTTTTCTAGCCCTTTTGGCGCTTTTTGACCCTATTGATAGAGGGGGACGGTAACTAAGGAGGAAAATCCCATTTTCGGTACTGGACTGTTATCAGGGGGGCGGGGTAGGTTTATCCGAGGCGGAAACTAAGTTTGACGTTTCCGTCTCTTGATTATTATGTAGTGGTTTTTTATAGTGTTTTTAATGGTTTTTGATTGCTATAAAGTGTAAAAAATTTTTTGAAAAGTTTTGTTGTTGTTTTGTAAAAAACATTTTGAAATGTGGGTCTTTTTTGGTCATTGTTCATACATTTTTGACCAAAAAGTATAAAATTTTTGAGGCTTTAAAAATGTTTAGACTCTAATATATTGGCTAGTAATTCGGTATGAAATTTGTAAACGGTTTTTTGAAATGAATTATTCCCTTTAAATCATGATAAAACCTGGTAATTTTCGTATTTTTTTTTTGGTAATTCTGATGCAGAAAAGTAAATAAACTAAATTTTGAAGGTCTGTTTTCAAATTAGGTTCTTAAAAAGGGTAAAATCTCGATGTAAAATGATGGATTTTTCTATTGACGATGGAAAATTTTGCCCTCCCCCGCTAAAGATTAAGTACCGAATTTTTTGTTACAATTTACAAAATTTATCGAGGCGGCCTTCTTGAAAATCTAGCTTATTTTTTTGTATTTAGACAGTACGCGACGCGACTCGTCGAAGCCGAGTGCGAGCTGAACCGGGCCGAGTGTACGGGACGCTACGTTGACGCGTATCGCCATGGCGTACTCGAGACGGCGGCCGACGGGAAGATGGCCAGCCAGGCGAGCAGGTGAACTTTATTACTTTGGAAGGGCTAAAATTTCTAAAACTGTCTTTAAACAATTTTTTAACGTGAATTTTTAGGATCGGGCCGATCCTGCGGAATCTCGTCTACAACACGGCCATCTACGGTGGAAATGATGAGGACTATGAGAAGACGTGGAATTTGTATATGAGAGAAGGTATCTAAATATTCAAAAGGGTTCTTTGGCATTATCGGGGGCTTTTCGTAAGGATCCAATTTTTTCTAAATTGTTTTTTACTATTTCTAAACGTAATAAAAAACATTTTAATGTTTTGCTTGAAATACAAAATAAAAAGGTTTTTCAAAAAAATCTGAAATTGAAAAATTAAGAAATTCTAACGAGTCATTTTCCACCGGAAATATTGTTAAGGTGCTACTAAAAATTAACAAAACTGCTAAACTAAAACACCTTCGAAAATTTTGTGATTTTTTGATCGATTATGAAAAATGCTGAAAAAGGCCAGCCTTTTCAGAGTTTCAACATGTTTTTACAGCTTTTTAGCGATCAAAAACTAGTAAAAACACATCACCGTTTTATTTTATTTTTTAAAAAAAATTACTATTTGAAAGATGCTATTTATTATGGAAAATTGGTTTTCCCTTCAAAAATCCCCGTCAAGAAATTAATTTTTCGTAATGTTAGCCGAGCCACAAAATAAAATGAATAAGTAATCGATAATATTAATCCCTTTTCCGAACGACATTTTCTGCGAATTTACTCGGTTTCGAAGCGGCGTAGATTGTAGAATTATCATTTTTAGCCTATCTATTTTCTGTTGTAACATCCATTTTTCCAGCGAACCAATCGGAGCGCGTGAAGCTGTTGACGGCGTTGTGCTACAGCAAGGATTTGGAGAAGGCCAGGACGTCGGTTTTTAGATGTTTAAAATTTATTTAGTATTTTATAACAATTTTTATTTGATTGAGAATTTCCGGCTACTCTAAAGTTTAATAGTTTGTTTTAATCTTTTCTTCGCATCTTTCGTTTTGATATTTCACCAAATTCATAGCTTGGTGCTAATGCACTTGGGGGGGGGGGGCAGTCCGGATTTTGACTACAAGACGCTCCAAATGCCGTTTTTAAACTCGAAGCCTCTGGAAAAGCTAAGCTAAGCCTAAGCCTAGGCTTAAGTTGAAAACCAAGTAGCTTAAGCGGAGCGTCTCGTAACCCCTTACTACCAATTTCGGACTGCCCCCCAAGTGCATTAGCACCCATAGCTTTTTATAACAGCCAAATTTCGTTTTGAGGCTTTGATGACTTTTTGAGAATACAAGGCTGTTTTAGAAAAAGTGAAATAGTACAATTAAATCAATAGGAGTAGAAAAAATAAAAATAAAACACAAAAATCTTCGACCATTAGTTTGGCATAATGGTGTTTCACCGAAAATGGCGCTTTTTTGATTTGACGCGAGCGTAATCGCCCTCACAATTGCGCCGAATTGTCCATTTTTTCAGGCTGCTCCGCAAATCCGTCGACGTCGGCTCGCGCGACATACGTCAGCAGGACATTAAGGTCAGATTTCTGGAATTCCTGGAATTCGATTTCCTGCTTTCTAAAATTTAGCGATTAAATGGAAGGAGAAATTTTCATAGAAAACCAGTGTTGAAAAGCCGCTTCGCGACTTTTCAACCCTGGCCCCGTCTCGGACACCATAATATTCTGTCCTTTGCGTAATTGTTCTCCATTCAGAAAACAAAACAAAAATGAAAAGAACCCTTTCTGCCTCTTTATATAGGCGCCCACCTACTTCCGCGCTATGCTAATTATTCCTAACAAAGAGGTTTTTACAAAAACCTAAATTTAATAGCGAAAATGGCTAATTTTGAAAAATCTGATATGTGTGCAGTCATCCCTAGACCATTACGCACCTAATGACGTATCATACGTAGCTTGATACCCGTCCCTTATTGAGATATCCTCCGGACAGACAGACGGAAGTGGATGCAAAGTGGCACACACACACACACAAACACTATTTTTTTATATATAGTAGGATTACGCGTCACGGCCGCTAAAAAATACATCGGGGAAGCATTGCCTTGCCAGTCCCTTTAAGTTGTTGAAATTCGACATTGTGGGGCTCTAAAAATCGTAGAAGGGAGCGGCTTATCTACTAGTGAAGACGGTTCCGCTATCAGTCGGATTTTCGTAATTTTTTAAGGCTGTTTCTTCCCTCTAATGATTGACACGCAGCACGACCTGACCTGCTAATTCGCCATAACATCCATTTTCCAGATCGTCTTCGGCGCGTTCACCGAAAACCCGGCCGTTGCCCCGAAACTCCTGGACCTCTTCTTCGAGGAGTACGACTTCATCTACAAAAAGTGAGCGTTTTTGGGTGGTGCAAGTTGAATCCAGCATATTTTTTTGCAAGTAATGCTGCTTGCTTATATTGAGGCGCTTATCCTATAAAATTCAATAGAAGCGATATTTCTATAGCTGGCTGAATTATTTTTGATCAAGATAAAATAATGTGGAAATTCAGCTTGTCGACGTCGCCGCGCGAGCTGAACGACGTGGTGATGGGCAGTTTGGAGTGGCTGACCAGGGAGCAGGTCGAAAAGGTATTTTTATGGTTTTCATTTAGATAAATTATATTTCGCTTAAATGAAAACATAATTTGAAAAAACATGAAAATTCTTTTTCATCGTATTTTAATGGCATTTTTGAGCTCTTTTCGAGTAGTACGCAAACCCTAGTTTATGGTATTTGTAATTAGATTAAACAATTTCCCTAATTTTTACATCTTATCCTGGCCAATTTCAGCAAGTTTTTTGCCTATTTAGACAGAGGTATGGGCCGGGAGCCATTATTATTATTATTATTGAAAATTTGACAGATTTTCACCAGTGGAAACCAGAAACATTTAATTTCCATATGAAAAATCTTTTTTAAGGGTTGCAATTTTTTTATTCGACCATTTTCAGGTGAAATCCTTCCTGGCCGCCCATCCGGAAGTGCGTGAAATTGGCTCCTTCGAGAAACAGGTTACTTTTTAGCTTCCTGTAAATATCACCTTTTAATCTTTTGCGCAAGAAAGACCAGCAAACTTAATTGCGTCCAAATTTTCTTTCTGACGACTTCATTTTATTGGAACATTTATTTTTTCACGCCGGTTTTCTCTTGGTTTTTTTATGAGCAAAATGGCTTGCGGCATCATTTTTGCTGGTAAGGTGCATTCATCTTTTGATGATACGATCTTAATGGGTAAAAATGGAATTAAAACCTTTGAAATAAATTAATATATTTCTTTTTTTCAGCTCATTGCCACGGCCACAAAGCTGGAGTGGAAGGACAAATTCGGAGCCCAGGTGGCCGACTACTACGCCAAAAAAGCCGCCGAAATTCAGTAGAATCTTGTTTTAGAATTTTTTTTTTCAATTTAAATATATCTGTGATTATAAACAAAACTCATTCTCGCGGTGATTTTTAATTAATTGGACCTTCTATATCCTGATTGATCGATTTTTAGAGCAATTTTCCGATTCGAATTCGTGTAGATTCAAGCATGCCAAATAAATGGCGGATTAAAATATACACTTTGCAGCAATTAAGTGATGATAGTAATAATTTTAGATAAACTTAAGTGCAACCTTCAGCTTTTAAAAGAGTGATTTTCCGGAAATGTTAATTTAATTTCAAAGATACGGTTTGAATGGTGACGATAAGAAAAAGGAAGAGTAACCACCACGGTCTACTATCACGGTACGTATCGCTAATGCGCCGTTCAACTTTTTGTTTTTAGTGGGGACCTTCCGCTGCTGCTGCTCAAGGACAGCGACCACCTCCCGCACAGCTCCCAGGTGAGGGTGCGGATCGGTTTTTTGGGAGACCAAATGGGGTTTTTGGGAGACCAAATGGGGTTTTTGGGAGACCAAATGTGGGTTTTTGGGAGACCAAATGGGGTTTTTGGGCGACCAGATTGGGTTTTTGGGAGACCAAATGGGGTTTTTAGGAGACGAGATTGGGTTTTTGGGAGACCAGAGTGGGTTTCGCATTTGGTCTGGTCTCATCTGATCTGGACTGGTCTGTCTCATCTGGTTTGGTCTCGTCCACATCTGGTCTCCCAAAAACCCGATCTGGTCTCCCAAAAACCCACTCTGGTCTCCCAAAAACCCAATCGTCTCCCAGAAACCCCATTGAGATGATCATTTGCAGGTGACACCAGCGACGAACGCGAAGAAGGGCCATGATTTGCCAGAATAATCCAAGATTGTCTTCCCGAAGGTGAGATCCGGTTGTTTTAAAGGGTCAAAGTTATGGTCGTTTACGGGGTGGGACGAAATATCTGTTGCGTTGTTGATCTTATTTTCATTTTTTTAGGCGCAACAGCCGTTTGCTACCGGGCCGATGGGCGATAGAGTCCCTTCCGATAGATGAACGTGCAGGTGAATAATTTACCGAATAAATGCCAAGGATTAAATACAAGCACAGTCTTATTCCTCTAAATATATTTTTTCAGTTGCGGCACTAGAAGGGATGAAAGACTGAAGAAGAGGCCACCTCCTGCTAGCTGGCGGAGCTGGCAGCGAAAACACGGCCAGGCTGATCGAAGGCGCTCACCAAAATGAAACATAACAAGCACCTCGAAGGCGCTCACCAAAATGAAACATAACAAGCACCTCGAAGCCGAAATCTTAAAAAGTGAGAAAGATTCTTTTCCGCCTCAGCTTTCTCCTGCCTTTAGACGTTCGACTCCGGACGGCATGCTCTATCCACCTGGCTGGTTCTCGTGAATCCATCGACAAGCTAGCCCAAGAAATCGCGACACAGGCTGAACTATTCTTTGCCAGCCGACCCGCCACATTTCCTATGGTAATTGACAATTCTTGAAAATTTACGGCGATAGTGTTTAGAAAGCGCGAAAGCAATGGCATCTTCTCAAGAAAATTTGCCAAGGAGTCTCCAAATGCACTGACCACGTACATGCCTAAAGTAAGAATTTGTTGTATTGTCGAAAAACACGTTTATAGGAAGTTTTCTGCGCTCCATCTACGGATGCTGTCTACGAAACCCAGCGAGGTCAGGACCGATGCAACACCGGAGAAGTCACAGCCACGAGGAAGATTAACATTTTCTACTGTACGATTCTTCCACCCTAATCAACCCGTATTTAGATGGACTGGCTGACTCTAATTCCGGAGCCCTACATGCTGTAGAGCATATGATCTGCCTGGGACTCCACCTACGAGGCGATAAGGGGTAAACCACTCCACTCGGCACCATAAAAGAAGAATTTGTATGGTTGGTTGGTTGGTTTATTTATCCGATTATGACTAAAAAACTCGGTTTAGGAACTTCGCAACACGCCCCGAAGTCCCTCGTAATGGCATTCTGCAACCCAAGCCTGAAATGGTAATTATTTCCTTTCTCTGTAATGGTAATTATTGACTCATCTATCAAAAATAATTGCCCGGCCCCAAACGAAACAAGCATTTTATTGAATTATATAGTAACCGAATATTCGAATCTTTCGATTTACACAGAAATGCTGTTACTTGCAATTGCGTAGCTTTTGGCATCTTTAATGAGACAGCCAGGGATTGCGAGGGAATCAGTTGATATAGAGCAGTAATTGAGAGTAGATATAAGGACTTTGCAAAACTCACGAGGACTTTTCATAGAGAAAATTCCACTGTCTAGGTGAACTGCTCGGAAAGCGGCAACCTGCTCCGCAAATTGATGAAATGGTCCTTCGCGCATCCGGGCAACATCCACGAAAAAGGAAGGACGAGCCCACAAAAGGAATGCCTAGTCGCGGATTTCGCATCGGAGGTCTGGAGCGCCGGACCCACCATTTCGGGAGTCGTCACACAAAGAGGGTCGCTATTCCACGAAATTTTGCGCGATCCACCGGATATCTTTGCCAAACTATTCGGGTAAGCCATCACTTTGTTACTAGCGCTGGTTTTTTTAAGAAAGTCGTTGCAATCTTTTAAATCTCTAGTGTTCCGTTATCAATCGGAAATTTAATGCCACCTTTTATAGATCACTGGCCAAGGTCATCTACCCAAAGCCCCCCCCCCCACATCCAATACGACGCGGGAGGAAAACCGGATATGGACCCGGAGCTGACCGTAAATAAGGTATTTATTCTTTGTATGCGCTGAACCCGATCATATAGATCGAAGGGGTGCTCGGGACCATATGCCGGCCGCACAATGCCTGGTCATTGGTCGAAGGAAGCCTTTCCGACGACATCATCGCGGAAATCAACAAAACGGTATGTAGGAGCGTGTTCAAATTATGTCAGAAGAAGTGTAATGTTCGCAAAATTCGCTATTCAATCGAAATCCTTCTAAATTTGAAATTCGAATAATATTTTTCTAGTTTTTTTTATGTGAACATTTTTCAGGCTCACTCTTACTCGGTCAAAGGAGATGTATACAAGCAAACCCTCGATACGGAAGACCCGCCCAAAGGTTGCCCGCCAACGAGGGCTACAGAAATCGCGGGGATGTGCCAGCCATTCGTCGGAATCATTGCCTGGTACCGTTATTAATCTTAGACCTAGCGGGCTAGCAATCGATAAAACTATTGTAAGAGATTTTTTTGTCGAGAAAATGAAAATCTAAAGGAAAGGAATGGACCCCTTCTTTAGGGGTCGGTTAATTGAGGTTTCCATTTTTAAGCCAAGTGAATAATCTTTTTTAAGGCTATTGCCCTCCGTCCAGAATCCGAAAGAGCGCCTGGCGATCGAGCTTCTAAGCAAGGAATTTGAAGAATGGGTCAATCGAGGTAAATTCCTGGCACTTCCTATAACCCCTCACGATTCAGACAACGCCAACAATGACATCAAGGTTGAAATCAGCGACTACGGCTTCCCCGGCTGCGCAACGGCAAAATTAGAATGTGTCGACCAGGACGAATTCGAAGAAACGAAGAAAAGGTACAGCAATTACCCCAAAAATATTTCTTTGTTTAGGGTTTACGAACAGGCGAAATTATTCATACCGTTGCGCGGAAGGGAGGCGACCAGAAACGAACAGCAAAGTTATCAGGTGAGGGTCGAGAAGTATTTCAACATTTATCTGAAAAATTGATAAAGGCTAGTTAGACCGCTAAACGTTTCGCTGCCGTACTTTCTCTCAAAATAAATAGTTTATTTAACCACAATCGTTCAGAAAGAAAGGAAAGTAAGACAGACTAAGATGTTCTCCAAATTCAAAAATGACTAGGGTCAAGCTGTATCTGATGCTTTTTGACATTTTGCGCAGTTTTAGTCTAGAATTTCGGCATGTAGTCCTTTGAACAAGTTGTTTATAACGACCGGAAAAATGTGCTATGACACTGTGAATTTAGAGCCCTGATCACCGCGCCACTCGCCGCTACCATTTGTGGCGACGTGCACGTGCCCATGGTAATGCAAAAGTCCAAATCGTGGGATCTATACTCGATGAGGTAACATAACGTTAGTCTATTTAATTTTCCATGCCTAGGAGAAGTGGCTCGCCGAGCTGGTAGAGCTTCCCGACGCCACATGGAAGGAAGCTACAAGGAAGAACCCCTATTCGCACATACACTCGCATATGCTGAAACAAGGCTAACGGAGGTTGGTTCAAGTGTTTTGTCAAAACACGAACATTTTCAGGTGATTATCGCAATTGGCCTGGAAAGCAAAGAGGAACACGAAGAAGGGCCATTATTCGCCCAAATAATCCAAGATCGCCTTCCCGAGGGTGAGATCCGGTTGTTCTAAAGGGTCAAAGTTAGGGTCGATTAAGGGACAGGAACGAATTATCTGTTGCTGTTGTTTCTGGTCTTATCAAGATTCAAAAGAAATGATTTAGGCGCAACAGTGGACTACAACCCGGGCGATGGCCAACAAAACGGATTACTAATGATCAAAGCGCAGGCAAGATACTTTATCTAATATACAGATGTCCCAAAAAAGTTTCTCAAATGGCTGTCAGAAAGCTGCCGCCGGTTTGCCAGGAAAAATGTTTTTTTTAAAGAAAATTTGATGTTTAACAAAAACTTTTCTCGGGAAAAGCAGCCAAAATGCGGCCCATTTCGCAAAAATCTTCGTAAACGTCAGAAAAATTCGAGAATTTAGAAAATCAGAGAGAGCATTTCTCCTCGGCTCGTCGATACCTAAATATCTATACGGCTCGAGGTTTCGATAGATACCTAAACCCCTAAAAATAAAACACGGCTCGGACCGCTAGAGGGGGTCTTTTATGGGAAACGCTGTTTATGGTTAAAAGTATAGGCGGCTGGTTACTTCGCGAAAATCAATTTTTTTTGTCAGCTACCCGAACCGGAACAAGCAGCCGCAAGAATACTCCAGATAATCGAAAGATTGAAATTGGCCGAGTACGCAGGAAAACCGGAGTGAGTTTTTTTATGCCAGGGGTTTTATTGATCTTTATGGAAGGAAGCCTAGGCAAGAAACTGGGTGTTCAACGGCTAATATTCTGTTGCAGAATCCAAGGCTGCATCGAAGCACTGAAGGAAAGTCCGTCTGCCACAAGCGTTCTTGAGGAGTTGGCAGCGAAAACACGGCCAGGCTTATCCGAGACACTCCCGAAAATGAAACAGAACAAGAACCTACCCCATCTCATCAAACAAGTAAGAACGATTCTTTTCCGCCTCAGCTTTCTCCTGCCTATAGATGTTCAAATCGGCGCTCCGGACGGCAGTCTCCATCCACCTGGCTGGTTCTCGTGAATCGATCGAAAAGCCAGTCCAGGAAATAGCGAAACAGGCCGAACCCTTCTTTACCGCACGACCCGCCACATTTCCTATGGTAAGTGCAAATTCCTGAAAATCTACGGCGATAATGTTTAGAAAGCGGCAAAGGAATGGCTTCCCCTGAAGAAATCCTTGAAGAAAGTGCCTCGAAATGCACTGACCTTCAATATCTTTAAGGTAAGAATTTGTCGTATTGTTGAAAACACTCTCATAGGAAGTTTTTTGCGCTCCAACTACGGATGGTGTATATGAAACAGCTGTCTTCGCAATTTCACAAGAACAAGGACCGCTACAGCGAGCGGTGCGCACATCCCTTCGTCCCTTTAATTTTCCATGCCTAGGAGAAGTGGCGCGCCGAGCTGGTAGACCTTCCCGACGCCACCTGGCTCGAATATTCACAAAAAGTATTCGAAGGACCTTGTTGGGCCGCCTGCGCCACGCCCATGGACGCCAAAGACAAGCCAAAGGCGGAGCTCAACTACAGCAAAAGCGGAGCCGAGGAACGAATCAAGGTTTTCTTTCTATGGTCTTTCGCGTTATCGGGGGCGGGGGGAGATCAACTTTTTCGATTTGAAGTCCGGAAATGTCTAGTGATGCTATGGGAAGTAATTTAATGGTGTTTTTAGTAAATTTAACCATATTTTAGATGAAAAAATCAGACCAAATAAGGTCGGAAAAATTTGGTTTAGACGTAAGGGCGCCAAATGCGGGATGGGTCCTTTTTTGGGGCGTCTGTATTTATTGTCATGTTTATAGGGAGCTGCTCGCGTCAATGTGACCAAGACCCAGCACGAAGAGGTGAAGCAGGAAGAAGGAAGCAGGAAGAGAAGCGACTATGGCCTCGGACCTGACCGTCAATAAAGTATTAATTTTTTTATGCGCTGAACCCATTTATTTAGATCGACGGGGTGCTCCGGACCGCATGCCGGCCGCACGGTACGTGGTCATTGGTAGAGGAAGTACCATCGGATGAGACGTCGGCGCCGCAAAAAAAAGGAGGAGACCAAGCGCACGGATGGACCTGCTTTTTCGATAATTAATTTAAATAAATTTATTGTTATTGATTTTTTTCATATCAAAACACAATGCGATTTTTTTGGTTTGTTCCATCTTGGCCGTTTCATGATTAGATGCGGAATATGCGATTTTGATGCCAGCAATATGGAAGTAATTTGTTCAAATCTGATGGCTCAGTTTTTGATTTCTTGAAATGGTAAAGACGGCGCAAAAGAAGATTTCTCGTGTTTCCTCGTTTTCTCGTTTTCTTCGCCTGGCCGGCCTTTTTAGCTACCTAAATTGCCACTAGCAGGACGAAGGAATGGAATCAAACCGTTGCACTTTGGGAAGGGAATTAAGCAGACGTTGAAACTTTGGCTTTGTTTTATTCTTTCACTCACTTTACAGACAAAAAGACAATATTCGATCAAAACAGGGTTTAATTCACCGGAACTGAATGGTGAATCACAAGCGATCGATTTTATGAGAATGTTATCACAAAACGGGGGAATGGGATATGCACGTCGAATCGTATCAGATTTTTGGGAAAATTGTAGTGTCTAAGCCCTTAAAAATGAAACGTTTTAATCTAAGGAGTTACACTAAGTATTTGGTGTTTAGATTACTTGTAGAGTCCGTGGAGAACTAGGCAATTTCATAGATCTTGGTAGGTTTCAATGGGTACCCGAAGGTTCTCGTGAGTTGTGGGAGAAATTTAATGTAGACTACTCGAAAGGTTTGATAACAAAATTGTGAAAACGCAGGTTTTTGAAAGTCCAGGAATCATGTAACATATATTTTTTGTCGGAAAGAAGCTAAAACCTACTTTTGGATTTTTATAAATAGGCTAATTTGCCAACAACGAATTACGTCTTGATCTTTTTCGTCAAATTAGAACTTTTCAAGGAGCGGCAATGGTCTGTGAGGGCCCGGGGGAGCAGGAGTGTTCGGAACATCGCGGATTCCTGGAAAAAGCTGAAGTTCTTGGTGTATCAAATTATTAATTCGGATTAAATAAGCCGTTCCCGCGTTAAGACAAGCAACTTGTTCATAATTTTTTGCATCAAAGGAAACCGATTTTTCGAGTTTAAGCTGTATATTATACGAATTAAAAAAGGGGTTGATTAGACAAATGCGGTACCTGAAATATTTGCGCCCATCCTCGGGTCATCCGGGTCGATATGGATGAGTCGGGGTTGGATTGGGGGCAGCCGGTTGGCGGCTGGCAGATAGGAGCCCGTGTAGCCATCTTAAAATTTAATTTAATTTAAATTAAATATTTGCTTTTTGGAATTCGCCCGTAAGCAAAAAAAACTGGTTCTGGCTCTTGTTAGCGCTGGGGGGAAACCACTTGTTGTTTTTCTACCCACGCCCATGATAATACATAAAAATTTTTTATTGTGTATTCGGTAGTTTTCAGTTGCTGGAAATTGATCAAAATATTTGAAAATATTTGAAAGTTAGGAAATTTTCTCAAATTTGTTACCGAAAAGTCAAAAAGTTTCGATGCTATAATTTTTGATGAGCTTTTTAGATCTGGAAGCTGTGTCAAATGCTATCAAGATGGTCTATATTTCGTTATCGGGCGCTACGGACTTATGGGAATTATAGAGCCTCCAGGGTTTCCCTACGTGCGCGGTTTGGAAACATATGAAATTAAACTGTCAAAATTTTTAGAACAATTTTTGGAACTTCTTTGAAGAATAGAACGACTGTGCAAATCTATTTACAGTGCTTAAAAGTCAATCAGCCATTTTACATTGAAAACTACCTTTATTCGGGTCCTCGCCGACAATGGGTGGGAGTGGCGGTCTACGGTAGGGGGCAAGGTTCGAAGAAGAATTCTGGCGTTCCCAGTTGCCGCTCGATTTTCGCCCTCGGCAGCAGGGCAGGCATCTAAATTCTTTCTCTCAGGAAATTTGAAAAACAGTGTTACGGTTAATTACAAGATTTAAAATATAACACGAATTTCAATAACGCTCACTCATCTCTCACTCAGAAAATCGCTTGATGGACCGCTTTTAATGCACTCGCTATAACAAAATGCACAGATCTTCCGAAGCCGCCGTTAAATTAATTTTTATTTACCGAAATTTTTTAAACTTTTTTCTGAAAACTATTTAAAATAAGGCTAGGTCTCGCTCTCGCTCTCTCTCGCTCTCTCCCTCCCCTGTGTCTCTCTCGGCTTCTCTCTATCTCTCTATCTCGCTCTCTCTCCTCTCGCTCTCTCGTTCTCTCCCTCTCTATCTCTATCTCTTTCTCACTCACGCTCTCACTCTCTTGCTCTCTATCTGGCTCTCTCATTTTCTCTCGCCTTTTTTACTACAGCATTTAGGAAAAATAATAGCTACTAAAAATTGGACACCCTTCCCTATAGCTACCAAAAAATTGAATGTTTCAAAAATGCAGCATTTGCGTCAATTTTTGAAATGAGAATTTTTGATGAGAATTGGTATGTGCTATAACTTCTTCCAGCTGTTAATAAGCTTGCCGTTATAAAAGTTATTTTTTACTTAATTGACCCTTATTTTCACCTTTCTTAATAAAAATTAACAATTTTTGTGTAAGTTGAAATGTATACCTTCCCCAGCCAAGCCCGTCCTCATAATCGGCGACGATTGGCTCGTCGGGCGGCTGGATTACGCGTCTAAAATATTGCAATTTTAAAGGGAAGCGATGCCCTTTAAGTTATGGCCTGTATTATTTATAGTTTGCTATATCTTTATTACTTATTATTATATTAGTTCATCATAATGCGAGTATTTTGCCTATTTTGAGTCTCGGACGAACGTTTTAGAAAGCAAGCTTTTAGATAGCAAAAAACATGAAACACAAAAATTTGGAAAAATAAAAAAGGGCTAAAAATCTATTTAAAATTATTTGACTAAATAATAAAAAAATAACCAGAACCGCGCGGTTCAAAAATGGCTGTTAAAATTTTGAAGAAATTTATCGTGTTTCGCCGAGTTTCCTCGAGCAACCCTCCACTTTACTACTTATTGTTCGAAGAAAATCTGGTATGTTTCTATCAAAAATTTAAAAAAAATAAATAACACCTTTTAATTTGCAGAGCGCCATAGCGAATTTTAACTTTTTTTTCTGGTAGCGAAGGTATAAAATCTTGTTGTTTTACTTTATTTTAACAATTCGGCAATATTTCAGATTGTAAAAGAACCATACTTTTTGTGCTTGTAGATCCAGCAGCAAATCCCTGCGGCCAGCGCCAAGAGCAGGGCCACCACCACGGCGATCATCCCGAAAATGATCCATTCGTGGCCGGCTGAAATAATTTCTTTTAATAATGCAGCTATCTGATTATTGTTTAATATGCTATTATTTTCAGATATAAAAAGCTATAAGAATTAAAATAATAAGCTCATTAAAAATTATAAAACGTTGGATTTGGTCAAAAAGGCCTGAAAAAAATAGTTCAAAAGCCAAAATTTTCGAATTTCCGCAAATTTTCAATTTTTTAAAAATTTTTAGCAATCAAACACTACTAACAGCACTTGAAAATATATATTATTTATTAAGAATAAGCTATAAATTAAAATTATAGCCCTAGCTATTACCAAAAAAATTGATAAAAAAATTTGTTTCAGGAAACGGCAAATTATACGGCAATTTTGGAGTAATATTTCTTCGATAAATTGCAGCGCAAATAATCGTCTTCGGTTAGAATAAAAATCGCTAAATGAATCAAATTGCATTAAATTAAAAATTAATTAAAGTTTAGATATAAGCTTTGGAGGAATGCGGACAGGCCTAAGATTTTAATTGTAAAAGTCCCTCAGCTTAAATCTTTAAGAATGGAGTAAGAATCCACCGACCAAGGTTTAATACGGGCCAATTTTATGGTTTTCACCGTTTTTTAGAGTCAGTTTTAGCGATTAATGAAAACAAATACTGATTTTTAAATCTCGATACCTAAATTTGATGGAAAATAATGTAAATACTCCGCTGATAGCAATTTTATATTTTCAAGGTTTTTTTAAAGGGACGTTGAAAATCATAATTTCCTAATTTCATAATATCGAAATTCATCGTCGAAATTTAATGATATCCAAATTCATAATGTCGAATTTTTTAGATAATATTGAGTGTTTTCCGGAAAATTTGCTCATGTAAATTTCGATGTTCTGAAGTATCGACGTGCTAAAATGTCGACATTCTGAATTTCAAGATTCTAATATGTCGACATTCTGGATCTCGACATTTTGAAATTAATCCCTCAGAAACCCCCCCCCCCCCCCCCCCCCCCCCCCCCCCTTTTTTTTTTTTTTTTTTTTTTTTTTCAGGAATTTTTGAGCCATTAGGACAGCAATACGAAAACAGTGACTACACTTGCTTTAAAATTCATGATTCTATTGCAAAAAATTTAATATTATACGGAAAGGCTTGAAAAAGTTGTTAAAATTTCGATTTATCAAATATTTGAACCAGTAAGAAACCAAGTTCTGAATTTCATAAAACATTTTTTTACCCAAAATTAACAAATATTCAGCAGTGGAATCTACAGCTTATTGTAGCGCGCTTAAAAAATTTTCGTGATGGTGTTCCACGAAACAAATTTTTCTAACCCCAAAATTTTTGGAACCCTTTTTTTTTTTTTTTTTTTTTTTTTTTTTTTTTTTTTTTTTTTTTTTTTTTTTTTTTTTTTTTTTTTTTTTTTTTTTTTTTTTTTTTTTTTTTTTTTTTTTTTTTTTTTTTTTTTTTTTTTTTTTTTTTTTTTTTTTTTTTTTTTTTTTTTTTTTTTTTTTTTTTTTTTTTTTTTTTTTTTTTTTTTTTTTTTTTTTTTTTTAAAAAAAAAAAAAAAAAAAAAAAAAAAAAAAAAAAAAAAAAAAAAAAAAAAAAAAAAAAAAAAAAAAAAAAAAAAAAAAAAAAAAAAAAAAAAAAAAAAAAAAAAAAAAAAAAAAAAAAAAAAA
Source organism: Mesorhabditis sp. LJ9110 (assembly GCA_038088335.1). Taxonomy (NCBI): domain Eukaryota; kingdom Metazoa; phylum Nematoda; class Chromadorea; order Rhabditida; family Rhabditidae; genus Mesorhabditis; species Mesorhabditis sp. LJ9110. The sequence continues at coordinate 264,515 of JBBGBA010000102.1, read as the reverse complement.
AAAAAAAAAAAAAAAAAAAAAAAAAAAAAAAAAAAAAAAAAAAAAAAAAAAAAAAAAAAAAAAAAAAAAAAAATAAAATCTAAAAAAATAGAATAAGACCCTGCTGGAAATTGCAAAAAAGAAATACAGAATACCTCGTAAAATTTCGAAACATGGATCCATTACTTTTCTTAGAATTTCCCTGGTGCTGGCCTGGGCCTTTAAAAGAGTTTATTAGCCTAGTTAGCCCAATTGAAATTGAATCAAATTATATTTAACAATTAAAACGACAAACCTGTGCTCGTATCGTTTCCCATCAACTGCATGATGGTGAACATTGTCGAGTTTTTTTTTTTTTTTTTTTTCCCCCCCCCCCCCCCCCCATTTTTCAGCAAGCGAGATTGAAGCGAATAAAAATCTTAAGATGTCAATGTAAATGTTAAAAATCTAATAAAAGGCGTTCAAAATATGAGTCTGGAACTGCAGGGTCTACTAATAAAAACACCCCCTCTAACTCGAAGCAGAAGTATCGGATCGGAACGGTTGTTACACCATTTGAAAGCCCTTGCAACGGCCAGTTTGCAACAATCTTCAAACCCAAGCTTTTATTTAAATCCGCTATTTTACAAGGCAGTTTGTAATTTTTTGTGGTTTTTCGGGATTGCATACGAGTTAATTTGCCTTAATTTCTCCCAGAAAAATGAACAAAAAAAAAAAAAAAAAAAAAAAAAAAAAAAAAACCCCCCCCCCCCGCTGCACACTGGCCGTTTCAAGGGCTTTCGAATCGTGTAATTATCATTCCGATCCGCGACTTCTGCGTCGAGTTAGAGGGGTGTTTTTTGGTCGGCCAGTCTGTGAAAGTACGCATTATTTGCATCATCCCATTGATTTTTAAAGAAGTGAGGAAATCCAAAAGGGATAAAATATTTTTTATCTAAAAAGTCAGTTTAAAGCAAATAAAAAAAAAAAAAAAAAAAAAAAAAAAAAAAAAAAAAAAAAATAAAAAAAAAAAAAGAAAAATAAATTTTGTTACTCTTGTTATTCATCTTAAGGCCCGAAAAATTGGTCTCGAGTTGGGTGGCGGCGACTCCGGAAAAAACATCGGCTGCCACCGGGTTTCCCGGGTTACGGTGATAACAGAAAGTCCAATTTGCCCCTCGGGGGCTTCCGGCCCACGCCTAATGACGAAATGACGAAATTATAGGGTTAGAGAGGGTGAGAGAGACAGAGAGAGAGAGAGAGAGCGAGAGAGGGTGAGAGAGAGGGGGAGAGATAGAGAGCGAGACAGAGGCCGAGGGTGTTAGAGATAGTATACATATCAGCTAGTGGCGATTTTCTGTATACCTTCAGGCTTACAAGCTTTATTTTAGTCCAAAATCGCGCAATACCATGTCTCATGTATCAATAAATGTTATCAAAAAATGTGTTCCTTTCTCAGAAGGGTCGAAGAGGAAAAAATTGTATGCAATAATCCCCGTTCCCCGCATCGCGCGATTTTAAGAAAAGGTAAGCAAGTTCGTAAAGCGTACTCCTGCGTACAACGTTTTAACAAGTTTTTACGTCTATTTAAAAAAATACCGTAAGGTCCTGTTCTATTGCGCGCACGTCAGGCATTAGAAAGAAAAAATATCTAACATCATACGCTTTAGTCTGGGACAAACGACACTGGTAAAAAGATGTTTCAGGGATGCTCGGAAATTATTGACAATTCGCATGGGTAATTTTTTTTATCCGCGCGATCTAGAAAGCAATAACTACTTTACCAGGAGGTGCTACCAAGCTAGTAGCGGTGCCGTTCGGATGACTCGGAAACCGCCTTTTCGCGCGCATCTTTCTACGGCAGTCCCAACGGGCGGCCGGCTGTACTACTCCTGTAAACCGCAAAAAAACCCTTTTGAATACCAGTACCAGCACCAGCAGTTAAAAGTTTCCGCATGCTATATACGTTTTTCGTAGGATGCCTTTTTTCCTAATAAAAATAGAGGAATTGTTTCTAAAATATTTTTTGTGATGCCTAAATGTAAAAATTTTTTTTTTCCTAAAATTAAAACCACACAAATTTTGATTGAAAAATAGTTTTTGGAACAACAATTGTAGGATTAAGTCACTGGGAAACGGGAAATTGATTGACTTATGCGAGAATTTTATTTCTTTTCAGTGATACCTTTTGAAATGCAAAATCCTAAAGAGTATTAGAAACAAAATTTTGCTTATTTATATAACGGGTAAAATATAAAATAAAAATTAGCCCTAGGAAGATTATATAATCGAAATTCCTCGGAAAATGCAGTAAATCCAGCCAGCTGCTTCGTGGTTAGGCGGGCTGTGTTCAGTTTTGTTGTTTCCGGAAGGAGATGAGGGAGAGAGATAGGGTGGAGAGAGAGAGAGAGAGAGAGAGAAAGAGAGAAGCAGATACCTCAAAGACAATCCAAAGTGACAGCAGGTCTTTTGGTCAACACGCGGGCTGTAATAGCCGCAGGGCCTATCTTTCATGCATCTCCGAATGAGGCCACGCCCCCTTTCCCTGGCCTCCCAAAATATGCAAAGAACATTTGGCGCCGCCGGCTGGAATTTGGAGGTTTTTAAGGCTAAAAAAGGTGTTTTTCGAGGTAAAAAACTCGGCTGGGCAAGCTAGCAGAGATTCCTTGATTTAATTTTGTATCAACTAGCGAGCCCGGATGTGTAAAATCCAGCGCTCAAAATAAATCAAAAGTTTTATTTCCACCAGGTTTTCAAATTTCCACTTTTGCTATTAGTAGGACATACTGTTTAATAAATTTGATTTTCTGTGAAACATTCATCCAAAACCATGATAATTCCCGTAAAAAAATAACATTTAGTGTTGAGCAGAAAACCGAAAATTGGAAACTGGGGGCCTCTAAGAACTAAATCAGCTTTGTAGCTAATTCATTTACCTGTCATATTAAGCATTTACGGGTTGTGAATATAAAAATTCGATTTCGGGCAGGTCAGGCCACGGGACATTTTTTAAGAAGCGAAACGAAACGAATCAAGGTAATCTAGCCGAGAACGAGTTGCAACATTTCTGAATCCTTTGTATTTGCTTGGAATGCCAAGTTCTGGAATATAGAGTAAGTCAGCTGATCACATTGCTTTCACCGCTAAACCGGCAGCTACGGACTTTCGTGAAACATTTTTTTGGGAAAAGATCGTGGAAGGTTTTCACTGAAAAACGACGAGTGGGCGATGCGACTCGATCCAATAAAAGTATCCTCACTAATACGGAATTTTCATGAAACATTATTTTTGGGAAAAGAATTCAAAAGATATGTGAAACGAACAGTCAAAAATCGGAATTGATTTTCTATAATTTTCTATTGAAATTGTACAGAGAGGTTTACCGGGTTAGATTACTTAAAAAAAAATCAAGCACCGTGTGACATTTTTATGAAACATGATTTTTCGGAAAAAAATCAAAAGGGATGAGGTAAACAGCGACCGATTTGGCACGGCATAGACCGAGAGACAGAAAACCACGAGTTGTGGTGTGAAATTGGGGGGATTATTCTCGGGAGGATAGTACACACCCAGTCAGGGAGAGAGAGAGAGAGAGAGAGAGAGAGAGAGAGAGAGAGAGAAAAGAGAAAAAGAGAGAGAGTGCGAGCTAGAAACTCTAGAAAAATGGTATAAATACGCAAAAACTACTCTGTCCTCGAATCCATAACCAAACTACCGAGATAGATGATAGATCAGAGAGTAAAATTGCAAAGAAAATATCCTGGCTTCGAAAATCGGTTCTATGGCATTATCGAGGGGACAAATTTTTTATGTAGAAGTGGTCAAATAAAATGCTTAACCGAATTGGAAGCGTTTTAGTGTGTTAAGAAAAGCAAACTGTACTTAAACGAGAAGAACTAGCCAAAAACTTTCGAAAAATTTATCAAAAAAGCGGAGTTTTGGTAAAAAACGGCCGTTTTTGGTCGATAAATCGATTTGTATTTATTTTTTTTCTTTCTTTGTATTTTTTTACTAAAAATTTGTTTTTGTAATTTATTTAAACATTTTTACGAAGGATTTTACGTTTAGGAATAATAAGAAAAAGTTTACAAACATCTTCGCTATTTGTATTTGAAAAACTGGATTTCAAGAAAAATTGGTGTGAAAAATTTAACGGGAAAACACCGATTGTAAGGCCTATTAGATGTTTGTGGTTAAAATTCATCAAAATTTTGACGAAACATAATTTTTTTACGAGATTGACGGCCGGCAAAATGCCCACAGCCATAATTGTCGGGATTTTTGCATTTTACGTGTATTGGGTACTGTGCAAGTGGGTATTGCGCCATAAATAGGCAAGTCAGAATCGTAAAATCTCAAAACACATTTTTGTCCAGAAAACGCCTATTCAGGGTTTGCGTTACTTGTTAGTAGTAGTTGTTCGTACTGGTGGCGATGGTGGGAGGGGGAACAAGCCCCGTTTCCGGGGGCTGTCTGTCTGTCGCTGTGTTAGTGTGTGTGTCCCAATATGCCCTGAGGGTATGTGCTGCTATGCGATTTGAGAGAGGCACACACTCGTTGCCAGGCAACCATTTCCCCCATAGAAAGACACCAGCCAACAATCCGATTTCCATACATTTCGTAAGGGGGGCGTGAAAATTAGCATAAAATGGAAGACGCGATGAGATTTCTGTCGGCTCGTCTTTAAAGGGGCGAAGAAGTCAAAATTGTTGATGAAGGTTGATAAAAATTAATGTTTCGGAATCGTGTCTATTTTGGGAAAAAACTAAATAGATAATCTAGACTCTTGATAGCGCGGAAAAAATCGTAATACTAAACGGTATCTATTATGGTTCCATAGAAATTATTTAAGTACGTAATCATCATCAATCAACTATAATAAAAAGGTAGGGGTGTCTGTCCGTCTGTCATGTCCCGGATTCAACTCGAAGGGGAAAGGAGCTAGAGCTTAGCTCTCTTCGGATTCGGATAGAGCGCCATCAGAAACCCCCAAACTGATAAAAAAATTACGAAAAAGTTTTTGTTTAAATTATTAAAATTAACTTTGAAAGTTTTTTCCTTGGTAAAAGGGGTGGGGGACGGAGGTTGGCATGATTTTCGCATAGTGAGCCAGGTCGCGCGCGTTTCGTGGATGAAAATTTTCACAGAGGATTTCATTTCTTTTTTTCTCTCAATCCATCCGGTCGGTCGTTATTTTCGTTTTTAAGGGGATTTCGGCTATGGGGGGTATCTAAAGCCATCAGGGAGGTATCTAAGTAGTTTTTGAAGGGGATTTCGGCTATCGGGGGCGGGGGGGTATCTGAAGCCATCACGGAGGTATTTAAGTGGTTTTAAGTAGTTTTTCAAGGAGTAGCTAATTTTGTGCAGGGGTGGCTATAGGGGTGTCTGAAGCGATTGGTGTGGGTATTGGTGAAGATAGAGATGTAATGTGGTGGCGTAGAGCATGGAGGGTAGCCCGAAGGCCAGCCGATTACAGTCGCGAAGCGGCTGTAATCGGCTGGTTTGTCAATAATTATTAATTAAACAACTACCATTTAAATAACCGGTTTAGTTACTTGTTTATTTATCCAAATGGATTTTATTAGGATTACATAGAAGTTCATAAATGTGGAAGTTTTGTCAGCGTCACCTTTGGTTACCCTCGACAAATTGGATTGAAAAAATTCGACACAATGGCAAGTTTTCATGAAATTTATTTTTTCTTGATGCTGATATGGAACCACTATGAAAGAGCTCAATAAATAAAATTTGAATGTTTTGGAATCGGGCCTAGTTTGGAAAGGGAAATTGATAACGTTTAAGATTCCCGACAGAAAAATAGCGGCCACCATATGAATCACCTTAAATAATTGCATACGATGTAAATAGCCCATATATTTATTATCCAAAAGAATTTTATTAGGATTGTATACAAATTACCCTAAAACCTCGTGTGTAGGTCCGGTACAATTTGGTTACGTACCAATACAACTGACGCCAAATAATGTGCGTAGGGGGCAATTCGCCGCAAAAGCTATACATATTAGGCTAAAGCGATGATTCTCAGGATCCCCACCATCAATTTCTTTCATTAAACCACTTAAAATATTGGAAATAGCCGAAATGCGATCAATAATTCAAACGAAATCGCAAAAATTCCAGTCGCCAAGCGAGATATTTGCAAAAACCCGAAAAACGAAACACACCAGTTTACGGTCATACGGAATTACGGAAGATTCGTATTTTCACCCGGACCTATACACGGGGAGGAACTATACACGAGGTTTTAGGGTAATAATTGAGGAAGCTTTGTCAGCATCGTCTTTTGGCGATTATCACTGCCGTGAATTGCAGTGGAAAAATTCGACGCATCATCAAATTTTCATGAAACTTATATTTTCTTGATGGTATGGAACCACTTTAAAGGGTCTAGGCAGCCAACAACCGAATGTTTCGGAATAGGGCATATTTTGAAAAACGATATAGATACTACCTAAAGTACCGCCAGAAAGGGGGTTACCAAAGGAACCTTAAATACCTTAAACGAACCTTAAACGACCTTAAATAATTGCATGCCATGTAAGTAACCCGTTTATTTTTTATTTATCTACTTATTTTATTAACATTACATAGAAATTCGTAATTGTGGAAGTTTCGCCAGCATCATTTTTAAATGGGTTCGCAACCCGACCAATTGCTCTGAAAAAATTCGACACAAGGTCAAATTTCCGTGAAACTTCTAATTTCTGGCCGGCGACGAAACCACTGAAACTCTAAAGTGTTTGTGAAAAACGAAAGGTATCCTGCCGAAAGCACCGACAAATTGTTCTGCGGCCAAGACGGGCAAAATACTTGAAATATAAGAAAAAATTTTCCGGAAAATCGACTTTTTTTGTATCGTAATGCCCTGTAATGCGCCTCATTTCTTGACCTTGGTGATTGCTGGGCGATTTTTAAAAACTGCAAAAGCGAAAGCTATTAGAATTTCCTGAAGATTCCAGAAATGGCAGCAGAATTTTGTAATTCACGAATTTTCGTGGCGGAACAGAAAGACAGGCGCATGCGGCGCGCGCGGTCGCGTTGCGGCGGCATTCTTGCCAGGAAGGACGCTGTTAGGCGTGGACCAGAGTTCTGTGCCCCTTTAATAACCTAACGGCAAATGCAGGGTATCAAGTTAAAGTTCTGAAATCGACTTAATCAGTGGATTTTACCATGGAAACCGGCGGAAATGGAAAAATGAACAATCCATTCCAGCTACCTCCAAGATACCATCCACGGCAATGAAACACACCATTAGAATCTGAAAATATCCGTAACGCTTACTAATAAAAAACTGCAAAAACTCCGCTACACGACCACAAATATCCTGAAGCTCAAAAAAGCAGAAAGCTGGAGATCACTACAGTCACTTTTTGGCCTGAAGATGAAGTAGTATGTAAATATTTCAGGTTCTATATGTCACCACCAATTTGAAAACCCTGACGATGTTCAGCATCATTGCGTTTTTGTGTTTTTGTCACTTTGAGGTAATTTTTTCGAGCAGCGATTTTCGTAATCGTTTCAGTAATTATTATTTTTCAACTTATTTTTAGCACCTAAAAGCGAATTGGTATCAAAGGTCGAAAAACATAATGTCGAAATTTCATAATGTCGAAATTTCGACATTATGAATTTCGAAATTATGAGTTTCGACATTATGAATTTCGACACTTTGAAAATAAGCCCCTAAAAGCTTATATTTTTATCTGCCCTCCATTTAATTTTTTGAATAGTGCCCGGAGGGGTCTACCATCTGAGAAGGGCCGATAACAGCCCTCTCATTCCTCGGGGGCAAACATGTTTATTATAGGCCCCCGCTTAGACCCCGACAATTCCCACAATTTCCTGCCTCCTCTTTTAGTCATTCGTAAACAGCTGTCTGTCCGAAGCAATTTTCGCTAATTTCAGATACCTATAAAACTTGTTTTGCAAAATTCATTTAAAGGGTCTGTCCTAAAATGGCGGTCCGTCGTTTTCGCGCCCAATTATTTCATCAATTTTCGACACTGATTTTTTGGCGGCATCTTACGTTAAAAAATCAGTGACGCCGCAAATGATCTAGAAAATAATTCTCTCTCTCTCTCTCTCTCTCTCTCTCTCTCTCTCTCTCTCTTTCACGCTCTTTCTCGCCCTTTCTCTATCTCTCTCTCTCGCTCTCTCTCTCTCTCTTTCACGCTCTTTCTCGCCATTTCTCTCTCTCTCTCTCTCTCTCTCTCTCTCTCTCTCTCTTCTCTCCCTGGCTTGTCTATACCATTTTTAATATTTTACAATTTTAGAAATAGCTTTTCAAAATGTTGCGACCAGTGTTGAGTATATTTTTTCTGTTTCTCCGCATCGACGCACTCGAGAACGGGTTGGCTAGGTAATCATCTAGTTCATCATTACAAGGTCCCAAGTTTTCTTGAATTATGCAAACACAAATAAATTAGCATTTTCCCCAAGCAAAAGGTAAAAAACCGTCCCAGGACACCGCCGATGGGCTGGATGTCGTGGGCGGCATTTTTCTGCGAGGTCGACTGCCAGAAACATCCACATGACTGCATTAATGAGAGACTATACGTGACGCAGGCCGATCAGATAGGTAGTGGCTTTAAATCCAAATAAAATGTCCATGAATATTCAGAAATCCTACTATATATAAAAAATAGTGTTTGTGTGTGTGTGTGATACTTTGCATGCAACTTCCGTCACCATTTCCGGAGGATATCTCGATAGGGCTTGGATTTTAAGGTACGTATGATACGTCATTAGGTGCGTAATGGCCCTGGGATGACTGCACACTTATCAGATTTTACAAAATAGGCTGTTTTAAACATTAATTTAAGTTTTTATGAAATTTTCGGGCACTCTGTTTGTTAGGAAACAATTAGCATAGACCGGAACCGGCGCAGCCTATATAATCGGGTAGAGAGCGTCGTTTTTCATTTTTGTTCTTCTCATCCGAATTCGAGAGAAGTATGCAGAGCAACGCATATTAAAGGGTTAGACGGGGCCATGGTTGAAAAGACGCGAAGCGGCTTTTCAACCCTGGTGTTTCAAAAAATAACAGATAACACGATGGAGATCCTCCATTAGTCGGTCGTATTTGCGAACGTAACTCGATTGCCCTTTTTCACCAAGAATGGTCAATTTCGAGTAAAATCCATAATTTTAGAATTTTATTAAAGCGTCTTCAATCGTTTTTCATTTTATTAGAGATAAATTTTAATAAAAGAAAAGCATGAAAAATGAAAAACGATGAAAAACCATGAAAAACCGAAGCTTTCTTGTAGTTAGTGCCGGCTTCCGCGAGGCGGGCTACACGTCAATCCATATTGACGACTGCTGGATGGAGATGCAGCGGACGGCGCTAGGTATTTTAATGTCGATCGTTATATAATTGAAATATAGTGGTTCTATGCTATAAATATGGCTGTGATATGCTAAATATGCTGTTTTAAATTTAAAAATGGGGTTACCGGGAAAATGTTTCATGGTTAAGTGTTAATAAAAAAGTATCACAAAAATTAGTGAATATCTTCAATGATGGCTGATAAAATTAGTTGGAAACTTTTCTCTTCTAATTCTCGTTAAAGGGGCCAAGAAGCCTGAGCCCCCCCAGCGTAGATTCCTGGCAAATAGCCAGATACTGCCCCAACGCGATTGCGTCGCATGATCTTCTGGACCTGTTTTGGTGGGAAAATCCATGATGTTTCAGATTCTGACACTATTTCAGGAGTTCGCAGACGATTTTAATATGTTGATACTTTGGTCACCTTTAAACCTACAGAAAGCGATCAAATGTTTCCTCAGACAAAGTATACAAAAAAGTATCGCACAAATTAATCGAATGCAAATCGAACGTAGATTTCGCTATTCTGAAATTTCGACAATAATTTTCGGTACGTTGAACGTACCGTTTGAACGAAAAAGCGGAATACGACGTGCAATCTCCGCACTCCTAAAGGCTGTATTTTCCCCAAATAATTTACATTTTGACAACGAAACTGATTTTCTGGCGCCTCCAATGCAGTACCCGTTTGTGTTTTTTTATAATGAGAATTTTAAATTTTAAGTACTTTTTTAAATGCGGACAAATTCGTGATAATGTTTCATCAAGCAAAGTTTACAAAAAAGTATTGCCAAAATTAATTGGCGTTTGTATCGAGCCGCGTTTGAACATACCTTGAAATTTTCGCTTCCAAGGCCCTTTAAGAAGATTGCCCACCATAATGTCCAAATTTCGGAATATCGAAATATATTACGAAACTTCGGCATTTCGAAAACATCCCCATTCAGATCGCCTGGCCGCCAATAGGTCCCGATTCCCCAGCGGCATCAAGAATTTAGCGAAAATGGTGGGTTCCCGAACTTATTAAATTTACATTTAAACAATTATGGAAAATAAATTGATTTTTACATCATTTGCTTATTAAGTAATTTCAATTTAAAAAATCATTTAACTTTTAGATGCACCAGCGTGGCCTGCAGCTAGGTATTTATGAGGATTACGGTACCTTGACGTGTGCCGGGTATCCGGGCAGTAAGGGATACGTCGAGGTGGACAAAATAATACTTTGGTTCTTTTGCATTATCGGGGGGATATCAGCGACGCGGCTTTTTTTGTATCCAACTTTTTTAAGTGTTTCAAAAATGGCTTTGATCTTTCCTAAAATAAAAATCTTAATTTTGCGTTCAAAAAAACCAAAAAGAATGATTTTCGACCAAATTACGCATCTTTTCAAAGATAGTTTTTCACTTTAAAGATGATTAAATTATACTAAAAATGCGATTAAAACATTGTTGCCTTTCTAGGCATTTCTTGTCTTATACGAACAGCTTCGGCAAAAAATCTAATCTTCAGATCGACGCGGAGACATTTTCCGATTGGGATGTGGACTACTTGAAATTTGACGGGTGTTACTGTAATATCTCCCAGGTGGCGGCCGGTATGTAAAATATACAAAAGATAAAATGGCTTAAGTGCAGTTACTCCCAGCCGGCACCCACCTACCGTATCTCGGCTCCCTGTTTATCTACAGGTGTGTAGACTATACCAAAATACTCGCCAGAGCAAGACGAACATTTTGGTATACTTTACACATCTGTAGATGAACACTGAAACTCGAGATACAAAAGTTTGAGGGGCCGGCTGGGAAGGTCACTTCCCACCTTATATAATTTTGGCGTGTATCTTTGTGTGTGTGTGTGTGTGTGTGTGTGTGTGTGGATGTCAGTTTCGAGGCCCGATTTGAAGGCCTTTCCGTACATAAAATGTCCGAATTCTTCGTCACTTGGGGGAATCAACTCTTCTGTTTCCGATGGCGTACTCAGAATTTCGATAAAATACAAGTTTACAAAGTTAAAGCCGGTTTTATTCATTTTTGGGGGTCTCTGAGGGCTAATTTGCATAATATGAAAAAAATACAAATTTCCTCATTCTTGCGAGTTGCACGCGCGCGTGTGGTGGTGGGGGCGGGGGGGCCGAAGGACCCGAGCTACCGGAAAGTCCAATTTCTCATGCAAACGCACATTCCAGCGCCCAAGGCCCGCGAAGCGGGTTTTGGGCGCTGGTTAACCGATAAATTATCAATTTTCTTTCTAAGGTTCCGAAAATGACTTTCAAAAAGAATGTTTTAACTAGGATCAATGGCAATTGGAAGCTCTAAATTTTAATACTTTCTCTTTTTGGGTTGCCGGTTTTAGCGTTTTATAGCACCCCACTTTTGTATTATAAATAAGGTAATTGGTTCTAAACTCTTTTCTACTATTCCTAAACTTAAAAACGTTACAGATTAAATTTTAAAAATGCAAAAAGATCGATGTTTCGACCAAAATGGGCGTTTTGATGAAAAATTCGACTTTTCGAAATTTTTCCAAGTTTTTAGATTGTTTTTCTTGATAAATAGAGTGATATTTGAGTGCAAATATAAGTAAAATACTTCCTATAAGCCACCAGGTATTTCTAAAAAAATACAACAAAAAAGGATGCCCCCCCGATAATGGACCAATTGTAGATATTTTAATTAAGCATGGAAAAGCAGAAGGTAACTGAAAAAATTAAAACGGTAGTGTATATAAGACAGTACGATAATGCGATAAATACAACCACTTTTATAAACGCAATAAAAAAAATTTTATCCAGCAAATAAGAATGTTTTGACCCAGGTACATCATAACTGGAAAATACAGATTCTAATGAAGTCCAAAGCAAGCCTCGGTTCATTTATTTTTATACTGTCGATTTCAAACTGATTTTTTTTATATATTTGAAATTACAGATCTTAGATATTAGCTATATTGAAAAACGGCAGATAATTTAATTAATTAAATTCGATACATTCCAGGCTTCAAATCGATGCGATACGCGCTCGAAAAGGTGCAGAAGAAGATGATCTACTCGTGTGAATGGCCGCTCTATCTCAAGCAGGCACCCGAAATGGTCGGTTCTCTAGTCGAAAGGAGGTTTTGAAAAACTGAGTTGCGAAAAATTGCATTTTCAAGAATCCCTGCAACCGATTAATCACTTTCATCTGGGCTCTTAATTGCTAAAAAAATGCTTGTTTCCCCACATTACCCTAAAACCTCGTGTATAGTTCCGGGTAAAAATACGAACCGTCCGTAATTCCGTATGCCCGTTAATTGGTGTGTTTTGTTTTTTCGCATTTTCGAAAGTAACTCGGTTCGCGAGTGGGATTTTTGCGATTTGGTTTGTCCCATTTCGATAATTTCCAACATTTTAAGTGGTTTCATGAAAGAAATTGATGCTGGGGGATCCTGAGAATCATCTCTTTGGCCTTACATGGCTTTTGCAGCAGATTGTTCCCTACGCACATTATTTGGTGTCATTTGTATTGGTACAAAACCAAATTATACCGAAACTATAAACGGGGTTTTAGGGTAATATGATTCGCTTCGATATTGGGGCGGTTGTACTTATTATCAGCATATCGACTAGCAAGCATTGTCGTTGGCCTGTTACTTTAGGTAATTTATGTAACATTCAAATTATTTTTTAAAACCTAAAAATAACATTAAAAAACCAAAGTGACCGTACCCAAACGTCCAAATGGTTTTTTAATGTTATTTTTAGGCGACGAAGTAACGACAATCTGTAGCACCGACATCCAAAACGCCGAATCTCAAGATGTCGAAATCCAAAATACCGATATCCCTAATACCGAGTGCCGAGCAGGAACTGGCTTTCGGTATTTTGAAATACTGTTTTGGCTTTCGGTATTCTTGATTTCGATATTTTGAATTTCGGAATTTTGGACCTCGATATCCGGAATTTCGGTATTTTAGCTTTCGGTATTTTCGCTTTCTGTATTTTGGTTTTCGTTGTTACGGAATCCGATATTTTGAATTTCCGTATTCTAGCTTAAGATATTTTGCTTTTCATCGTTATCGATTTCGATATTTTGGATTTCGGGCGTTGCAATTTCCGCATTTATATGTAACTTTTTCATTGTTTTAATATCATCTGAACAGCAAATGTTTCATATAAGAAACTGGTAATTGACGTGAATTTTAAAGTAATGATATCTCGTTGTTCCCTTTGAATTTTGTGAAATATCAGTGTTGTCTGAAACTCTAATATTGCAGATTCACTACGACGAGATCGCTGAGAACTGTAATTTGTGGCGGAATTTCGACGACGTCTATTCGAATTGGGCCTCAATTCTGTCGATCATCGATTTCCAGGCCGAAAATCAGGAGGAAATTGCGAAAGTGCAAAAGCCGGGCGCGTGGAATGATCCGGATATGGTAAGTGGTACACTGAGAGAGCCTTTAACTTTTCAATAGATCGGCATTTTCGCCATTTTGTTTAAAGTTCTGAAGAATTTCCCTGACAGCGATACAGTCAAAATCAAAAATTTATAGCAAAAACAAGACGTTTTCGGCATTTTCGCTATTTGTCGGTATTCCTTTAAAGCGTATTTCGATAGAGCCTCAAAAATAGACTCGGTGCTTTAATTTCCGTGCAAAATAGTGCAAAATAAAATTGTTATGGCCAAAACAAGTCACAATCGCAAAAAAGTGTTAAACAATAACCAGGGTTGAAAAGCCGCTTCGCGACTTTTCAACCCTCCCGTCTAACCCATTTTATCCTTCACTTACATAATTGTCCTGAATTCAGATGACAAACAATGAAAAACAACTTCTTTTGTGCCTTTATATAGCCGAATCACCACTTCCGGTCATGCTAATTATCCCTAACAAAGGAGCTTTACAAAAAACTTAAATTTAATGTCGAAAATGGTTGATTTTGTAAAATTTGATATGTGTGCAGTCATCTCAAGACCATTGCGCACCTAATGACGTATCAAACATACCCGTAACTTCATCCCCTATCGAGATATCCCCCGGACAGACAGACGGAAGTGGATGCAAAGTGGCACACACACACAAACACACACACACACAGACACTATTTTTTTATATATAGTAGGATTTAATTCTTTAATTTTTAATATACTTGTTTGTAATTTTCGGCCGTGGGTTGATAGCTGGGTCCTATGGCTACCTAATGGTAATCGTAATTTTGAGACTCGTTTACTCGAGCGGGGGGAGGTGCGAACGCGCTGTGAATTAGAGCAGTTGGCTCTGGAATATCTGTTGTGCAAACTTGAAACATGATTTTGTGGCTCACTATAAGCGCCAAATCCGTCGGGAATTGATCAATGTAGCTAAATGGCTTTTTCAGCTCGTGATCGGCAACGGCAATTTGACGATGGAGCAATGTCGATCCCAGATGAGCATCTGGTGTATTTGGAGTGCCCCGTTAATTATGTGAGTTTCAAAAAAAGCTTGGAAAGGTTGGTCTCGGTTTTTCATTAATATACCTGCATGTAAACTGCAAAAATTTTTACTGATTACGTCCCTAATTTAGTTTCATTATTTTTTAATTTTCGGTTTAAATAAAGCCATGTTTCAATTATTTTTATGTTTAAAAATTACGTGTATTTAAATTATATAGCATTATTAACGGTAAGTTATAATTAGCGTGGCTTTTTAGGTCGACAGATCTACGAATCCTGAAAGCGGAATACCGCGAAATACTTTTGAATAAGAAGGCGATCGCCGTCGATCAGGATCCGATGGGAAAATTCGGCAAGAGGGTGTATAAGGTGGGAAACACGCATATTTCTTATTATTTCTAAAATATATATTTTTGCTAAAAAATACAGTCTTCAAGCAAGCGAAAAATTAAGGAAAAGCCAGGCGCTGAAATCACGCAAAAATATACAATTTAGGAAGCGACATCGAAGGTCCTATTATTATTAATTTTGTCCTTAGCAACAGCTAATTATACAAAACATTTTTTTTACAAAAAACGTTTAAGAATTAATAATTTTTCATTTATAATTTTTGGAGTGTGTGTATATTTCTAAATTACTAAATTAATTTAAGAATTTACGAAAAAATTCAAAATCTGACTCTATTTTTGGAATTCTCAGGCGATTTTCATCATTTTGGGGGTTTTCAAGTTTCAAAATTGGCGCAGGAATCGCCAAAATCTAGCATCCAAAATTGAGCGCTTCAAAGGGCATTACGGCATGTAATTCACCCGGTTCAAAAAAAAAATTAGATTTTCCCAAAAACATTGCGTTTTCTCACAAATATTTTGAGCTTTTTTGATATGCACTGCTTTTTGGAAGATTATGTTCTCGGCTTTACGGAAAACAGCAATTCTCAAATTAGCTACCCACCTAATAGCAAAATTGGCGAAACACATTTATTTCGAAAAATATTGATGTAAATTCAGAATTTCCTCATCTTTCTTTGTTTTTTTTTTTGGGAAAAACTTATCTTTTCTACGAGGTAAAATTGGGTATGAACATATCAGCGAAATAAATCGTAGTTAAAGGCAAATTTTGAGATAGCAATTGATTAAAATCGATTCAATCTATGAAAATTCTGGTTTAATTTTGATTGCTATAATCATTTCGCCTAAAGTATTAATAAGTACTTGGTTTAATTTAGCTATTGATCAGTATTTCAGGAAGGCGATTTGAACATCTTCTCGAAACCCATCCAGCCGATTGAGGGCGAGAAGACATCATTGGCAATCGCATTACTAAATCGAAATCCCGATTCCCCGATTGTATGTTTCAATTTCTAGTCTGGGAAAATTCTAAAAAACCACCTTAATGGTTGGTTCATAGGTAACACTTTCAATTCAAAATTCCGGTACTGGAGTGTTAGCGGGGGGAGCGGGATTTTAGCGGGGGACTAATTTTTCGCGGGTTCCTTTCAAAATGTCGAGAATCATAATGTCGGAATTTCGTAAAGCCAAAATTCAGAACGTCGAAGTTTACATAAGCTAATTTCCTCGGAAAACCCCGAATCCTATGCAAAAAAAATTCGATATTGCGCATTTCGACATTATGATTTTCGGCACAAACCCCAAAAAAATGTAAAAAGTTTCGAAAATTCTTAAATTTTGGTCAAAATGGTTAAAAAATGCCCACGCAAGGCCAATTTTTCGATTGTTTTAAACATTTTCAAATATTTTTATACATTTCTAGCAATCTAACACTACAAAAAAGGCTCTAAAAACATTGTTAAAACTGTTAAAATTAAGCATAGGCAAGAAAATGAAAATTAGCCCCTTCCCCGCTAACAGCACAGTACCAGAAGCCCTTCAGGACCACACGTTCACTCTATCTTCATTGGGCCTGCACGAGCCGGTGAAGCTCATCGAAATTTGGAGCAACACCGAGTTCGGCAAGGTCAACCCGGACGCGTCGATCAAGGTAAGCAATCCACAACGGAGTATAGTACCATTAAAATCAGTAATTCGCGATCAGATTGTTACTTTGGTGAAACATTTTGTGGTTCTTCTCTTGAACGGACAAAAAGTTAATTCATGAAATAATTTTTTAAACCTGTATCCTGCCTGTTAATATGATTAAATAAGGAATTATTACAGTGAGATCGAGAAATAGGAAACCCACCCTTCGATATTGCCAAAGCACCGCGTAACACCTTCCCCGCAGTGATTTATCAAATATTTTACGGAGTAAATAAGCGGAAAATTATCGACATGCCACGACATCAATTAACATGCTGTTTTCCGGCCCTGACACACAAGCATTCTGAAACATTTTTCGATCATCTACTCCGTCTATGTTAAGATATAATAAAAAGGTTGTATTATGCATTAGAATAATACATAGTACAATATCAAAATAATCTTTAAAAATTCAAACAAATAAAAGTCTTATAATCTACCTCTTAAAAATAAACACAGCAAAGATTTTATCTATTTTTTAGGTTTAATCTTTTATTGTAATCCTAGAGGCAGGCAATGACTGTTAATATAGCAAGTCAATGGACAAGACTTTTTATTACAACATTGAAATTCAAAGTGAAGCAAAAATAAACAACAAAACAACGAAAAAATAATAAAATAATTCAAAATAAAGAAATTGATTTCAGGTGACAATCCACCCGGGCGGCACCCTCTTCTTCACTGCCAAATTATTGTCGGGTCAATGAAAAAATCTTTTTAATGCTCTATATAATATGTGATTTTCTTATTTTGTTCGTTAAAAAATTAATAAAGGTAAAAACACAATTTTTGAGGCGGCATCCTTAATCGAAGGTACTACGAAAAATTGTATGTTTCAGGTTTAAGCCAAATCAGAAATTTTTGAAAAAACCAATTAATGTTTTCGCGATTTCACAGTGAAATGGCTGCCGGGTTTCTGCCGGATGGCAGCCGGGAAAAATGGTTCTGCCGGCTGGTAGCCGGGATCTTGCCGGTTTTCTGCCGGATTTTTGCAGAGACATCTGGCAGAACCCGGCTGCCGGCTTTTCGCCGGATGGCAGCCGGGTTTCTGCCAGATGGCAGCCGCCGGCCGTTTCCCGGCTGCCACCCGGCAAGATCCCGGCATCCATGTCTCTGTGTTATGATGTGTATGATTCAGAAAAATGAGGTTCTTTCCCATTATCCGGGGGGGGGGACCAACTTTTTCCTAGGATCCGATTTTTCATAAATAACATAATCTATACTTTCGACGATTCCTAAACGGAAAACCTTTCCAAATTTATTTAAAAATACCAAAAATATCCATTTTTCGAACAAAATTCCGATTTTCCCAAAAAAAACCTTTTGTAATTGTAGATAGTTTTTGGTTGAAACGCAGTATATTTTCCGAAACACACCAATATAATACTTCCTATTACGTTACTAGGCGTTTCTGGGCTTATACCAAAATTTTTGTCCCCGATAATGCGCAAGAACCAAAAATTAACAAAGATTGTGATATGCTAATTTACCGCGGTCGAAGCTTCAAAAATGGGCAATCAGGGAATAGTCCAATCCAAATAGTGATCAATCCAAAGGGCCTTGCGCATTATTCGGCGACAAAATCTTTGGTAATCTTATAAAAATGAAACACACTTTTTCAAACGCTTGATTTTATTAGCTTCGAAAAAGGTTTTAATAATAATAGTAATAAATAATCATAAGATTCAATCAAATAGTAGTGATAGTATGCATAAACCTTTTTATAAATAAATTTTACTTACCATTCCTAAAAGATCACTGCTAGGTTGCGGTCCGGCGAAACAAAAGTGTCGGTTCTCTCTCTCTCTTCTCTCTCTCTCTCTCTCTCTCTCTCTCTCTCTCTCTCTCCCGCGCGCTCTCCGCGTTCCAAATAAGGGGATATCTCCCGGAACAGGAAAACAGCCTCATCATTTACCCGACCCAAATTGATTGATTTTTCCCAATTGCTACTTCCCTTTATTACTACAGCTTTTATTTCTATTTCATACTATGCAAAACGGATATCAGCTCCCGAAATCCAAGCAAAAAACGAGCAATAATGGATCGACAGCGGCCAGCCATGAATTATCTGATGAAGAGTTGAAACGACATCTGGAGGAGAACAGGTACACCTCTACATATCCGACTGAATATTACTTCGCTTCACCATACCCTATATTTGAAAATATACGAAACATAAGTTTTTTGCTGCTTCCAGGTTATCGGGGGGCGGTTATTTTAGCGCGGGGCCTTTGCGAGCTTTTTTCTATAATATCGTGCTTGTCGACTAATTGAAAGCTGAGCGTTTTTATAGACTTGTGCGCCATTTGAAGTGAAGCTGGGTGTTAGCGGGGGAGGAGAAATTAAGAAACACGATGAAAATTTGTGCTTTTTCGGTCTAACGTGTACGAAAATGGTGAAAAACGCGCTATACCCCCCAAGATTTCGTGACTGTAGGATAAATGTTGTTATAATTTTTGATTCTCGGAAACTACTAAAGACATTTATTAAAATAAACTACAATTTATCACTAGGAAACCTGGAAACGCCAGTGTCCATCACATTGGCTGGAACAAACTATTTTGGTTTTATTGAAAATTTGAAACTCACCTTTTATCGCCCAAAATGTGCGCATTTTTAGATGAATTGCATCCGCTTTTTAGATGGCTATCTATTCATTGCTTTCATTAGAATGAATTTTCTAGAGGGGTTTAATTTGTTTAATTTTCGGCAATAAAGTTTTTTTGGGGAAAATGAACAGTTGTTTGTTTAAAATTAAAGTATTTTAATTTCCGATTTTTATTCATTTTTGTTTATTTCAAATTATGTCGTAGATTAAAACCATTTAAGACACAGTTTTGGACAATGCATAAAAAGCAACGCATAAATAATAAATAAAAAATGAAGGCGATATTGGCAGTTGGGAGATCGAAAACGCACGAAAGAGATATTACTAAGCGTTTAAACATCTTGCTGTTGCCAAAAGTTGAAACTCATGTTTCGTACAAGGCAATACTTGGTGTGTAAATTTTAGCAAAATGTGTTTCAAAAAAAATCCAAAGATCACAAAAACTTTTTATCGGATTGATTGATGAGGTTGACGGTTTTAAGACGAGAAACTCCACTTTTCAGGATCAGCGCCGAGAAAGCGCAGCAAGCAGCAAAGATACGGAAGTTGTTTATTTTGCTGTTGGTCTTTGTCGCGTATTCTATTGGCGCCACTGGATATATCATTTTTATGTTTACGCAGTGTAAATAAAATAATAGAGTTATGGAAAGTGCTCGACAAGTACAGAGGCAAGAGAGAAAGTAAGTGGGAGTGAGTGCGAGAGGTAGAGAGCGAGAGAGAGGGAGAGAGAGAGAGAGAGAGAGAGAGAGAGAGAGAGAAAGAGAGAAAGACAGAGAGAGACGAGAGCGAAGCGAGAGAGCAGAGAGAGAGAGAGAGAGAGAGAGAGAGAGAGAGAGAGAGAGAGAGAGAGGGAGAGAGAGAGCGCGAGAGCGAGCAAGAGAGAGAGAGAGTGGTCATTGCCGAAAAATGACAAATTGGCCGAAAAACAGAAATTTTTGAACGAAAATCGACGTTTCAACGCATTAAACCTTGTAACTTTTTAGCAGCTGAAATGACTAAACTGATTACAAGTACGAAACGATTCTGGGAGTGGCGTCATAATGCAAAATTTACGCACTTTCACGAACAAAGGGAGCCAGGAGGACCGGCGGCGCGGTCGCGTTACGGCAGCTTCTGGTTATGCCGGAAATCAACGATAAGGGCGTGGAGCTTTTTAGTGCTTTTAATGGCTTTTGTAATTGAAAAAGTCCGATTTTTACGATTTAGGTATCGATCGAAAACTCCCGAATCAAGCGAGAAAAGTTTTTTCAGAACACGCAAAGCTCTTTTGCGACTTATTTGCATGCGTACCTTAAACATTGCTGCTCTCGGAGAGATAGAGTGTGAGATCATCGTCCGATATCGGATCAGGCCTCGATTTTGCCCATTTTTGAACTTTTCCGAAATCCCATACGTTTTGTCAAAATCCGCGCGGCGCTTCCAAAAATAAATCGACAATTTTCGGCCACTGCCTGTCAAATGAATCGGAATGTATGAATTTCGAAAAGTTCTAAGAAATGGGCAAAATTTAAAGGGGCCATATCTGGGCCATCCGATGTCCGATTTTGATGATCTCAACATCTATCGATATCTACTCCTCGAGAGCTAGCGAATGGTGTTAAAAGTATCGCATGCAAATGGCTCTATGCAGAGATAACTTGCAAAAACGCTTTTGCGTGATTTTGAGAAAAACTTTTCGGGCCTGTATCTCGGCCCACCTTGATTTTGAAAGTGTAGGACGCTCCTCCCAAAACGGTTCAGAGCGAGAGCTATAAAATGACATATTGCATGTCCAGAATGGAGCTATCTTCGATTTTAGCCAGCCTTCCAAAATCTCGGCGACAGGACTTACCTTCCAACCTGATATATGTACAGGGTGTCCAAAAAAAACCCCTCTCGGCATTTGGCCGTCTTCTATCGGATCGCGGCCAAATTTTACCAGTGATGGGGACCCATAAAAACTATGTGCAGCCGAATTTTCTAAGCAAAATATTGTAAAACAAAGAAGATATATCAAAATTTAGGTTAATTTTGCCGATTTCACTAGGATTTTGACGGATTTCGGCCTCGAAATGTTTAGCAAAAATGAAGAGGGCGCTCTTTTCTACCTGTAGAAATTTTTTGATTTACGAAAATTACGTTTAAATTGGGCCTTTCGATCACTTTTTATTATCGAAATTGCCAGAAACTGACCGAGAAATGACCATTTTTTGGAAAATTACTCAAAATCCGCATGCTAATTGCGAAAACATAGCCAAAAACGAGTACCAGCTTTTCCAAAAATAACTTTTTTTTTTTTTAAAATTTCACATAGTTTTTATGGGTCCCCATCACTGGTAAAAATTTGGCCGCGATCCGATAGAAGACGGCCAAATGCCGAGGGGGGTTTTTTTTTTGGGACACCCTGTATATTTATTCGCGAATTTTACATCCCAAAACGGATGAACGCGGCTGATTTCTGTAAGATCTGCATTCTAATTGCGAACATCTCATGGAAAAACTGCCCGCTTTTTTAGAAAAGGTTTGAATATGGATGGGATGCGATTAAATCTCAGAAAATGCAACCACAGGTTTTCTGGCCTTTTCGAGAGCTTTCGAATGGTGTAAAAATCATCCTGATCTGAGCTTCCTCCAGACCGCTAGAGGAAGGTAGTGTTTTTGGGATACCTAGAGGATCCGAATTGATTGCCTTAGCTCCATTTGTACTTGTACATCCAAATTTGTAAAACATTTTTTTATCCGTGAGAACCAACCCTGGTGTAGTTTTTGGCGTTCATGAACTGCGTTCTATTGTCGTGATTTATTCCGTCATCCGGTCTAGTGTGGTTTGGCACTTCATTCAACACTGCAAAAAGCAGCCAGCAGGAATTCGCGATAAGTGATGATAAAGGGCCGCAAGCATCGGCACCGGCTGTCTCTCTCTCTCTCTCTCTCACTCTCGCTCTATCTGCATGCACTTCGCATCTGCCGCCAATCGATTTTGAAGGTGATTTTTAATTTGTGCTTATGTGACTCGGAAATGCTTTATAACTAGAACCACTAAAAACCCGTTAAATTTAGCAAACCCTGAAACACTTAAATTAAACTAGCACCATGGCCACTTTTAACAATTTTAATTTGTGTTTTAACCTTTACACTTTAAACAATCTTTTTATTTTCCAGTACTAAAAATCGAAACTATCTTGACGCATGGCCCATTGATGTTATCCCGATCTCGTGATCCATAAAAGATGATAAAACATTTTTTGGTAATTTGTTGTCGCCCGGATTGCGTTTTAAACTACCACCGTTGTTAATTGTTAATATACAAAGAACTATTTTCGGATTTGAAGGCCATCAGAAAAACTATGCTAGCCATCCGGGTCGAATCACTTTTAAATTCGAAACATTTTCTTAAATACGTATTATACCTCGTGTAGAAGTACATTGAAAGCGTCGCGATAATTGGTTTGTTTTGGAAACACAGATTTTGCGTTTCGCTCAGGCAAAACTTGAACTTTTTTGAAATTATCGGGGGCTTTTTTAGCGATTCAGTTTCCTACCTCGGAAAATGAAGTGTTTCGAATCTGTCGTTTAATACTCTTCAGCGTGGACACTTTAATAACCTTCATAAAAAAAACAAAAATATTATTTTTCGGTCATGGAGCGGCTGATTTTTCGAATATTTAATCATTTTCCATGTTTTAAAATATTTTTATTTTTAATACAGTTAATTTAGCTAAAAACATTATTAAAACATTTGCCATTACGTTACCGGCCATTTCTGGACTTCTAGGAAACTTTTGGAGCCCTTCTCCGATAAGGCTAAAGATAAAGAACCTATAATCCACAAAATCTATAAACTTCGGGCAAGCTAGCAGAGATCACCGTAAGGAATACCTTATTTTTCTCAACTATCCATTGTCAATAGGCAATAAGCACTTGTTATCGGCTGTCCGGGGAGATGCATAAAGTGACGCATTTTTAAAAGCTAACGGCGGCACTTTTCGTTTGTTTCGATGGAGATGAACAGAAAGACAAACGGAAAATACAGAGACCGACTAGACAACACGAAAAATCAGATATCAAAGCTCCGAAAATCGACTGGGCGATCAGCGCAAAAACATGTTTCAAAAATTTTCTAAGTGCTGGAATTAATTTAATTGAATAATGCGTTTTCTCTTGCCATCGCTTTCTTATAAATTGCTACTCTGTTTTCTCGCTTTTTAATGAAATTAAATAATTACCCGAATTTTCCAAATTTTGCTAAATAGTAATGTAGTTGCTAATTTTGTTATTAAGAAATCAGGTGTTTTGGACAGTGGAAATAATGTGTTCCGACAATTGATGATCAGGATGACGCCATTTTCATGGAATTCGGCGTCAGCACAGGATTGGTTTCATAATAGCGCAAATAATATATTACTTTAATTTTTACATATCGGAGCTCAAAAAGCCGATTGCACTTTGAGAGAATGCAGCAAAATCTCTTGTGCTTATCGACTATCTATCGACTATTTGCCTACTTACATACAGGGTGGCCCGAAAGAGTGGTGACCGCAGCTTGCACACAGAATTTCTCGGTTTCCTTATGGGTACGGGCAAGGCGGGGTTATGGATTCTGTTTCCCGTAGATGTTGGCTGAATTTAGACAGGCGCCCAGCGCACACACATTGCATAATTCAACGTCTCGAATTTTTTCAATCGAGAAAATCTAAAATAAATTCCTGTGGTTGAAAATACTCAACGATGCCTTTTCCATCTCTTTAACGAGCGAGCCTGACCTTTCCGGTAAAGTTCGTGGTGCAGCTATGGCTCAGAACCCTGCAGCTTGGTCAAGTGACTGAGGCATTTGGCTACTCCCGATTCAATTTTGAATTCGCGCGGGAAAAGTCTTCGTCGAGTGATGAGCCAAATTCGGGCTGAGTGCCTGCGTGCCAGCACCTCCGTTTTCCATCCGCTTCCTCGCCAGTTTTTCCGAGTCTGAGGCAAACAAATAATAAAGTGGTTATACCATGCGGAAGATAATTGTTTCAGGAATATAATGCGCTGAAATGAGCTTTCCTAGATCTGTCGTTTTTCAGAAAAACGAAAAAGTTTCGGTCACCACTCTTTCCTGTAATTTTTTTAAAATTTAGCTAAATGATAATTCTGTGCTTCGAAAGCGCGATATAAATGAATTTGCGAAATGATCGAAATAATATGTTTCGACAGTTTATGATCAGGATGGCGCTATTTTACTGGAATTCGCAATAGCGCATGGAATTCATTATGCTACCAGAAATATATAACTTTATTTTTTGTTTATAACTGAACTTAAAAATGTTTCAAAAAACTGCTGGGCTTACTTCGGCTAATGAACGGGACTTCGCAGAGCGGACAAATTTCGAAATTTTATACTTTTTATGAACTTTTATATCCAAAATCTGTGTAAATTGCTGTGAAATGCTTTATATTGGTTATAAGTCCGTACGGAATTACTGAAAAATTACTGAATAAGTTTAAATTCATGCTTTCTAAACTCATTGCATGTTTTGATTTACCGAATACAGGGTGTCCCAAAAAAAACGACCCATCTGGCATTTCGCCGGGTTCCATCCAATCGGTCCCATATTGGGACGAGAGGTGTATCAGACCCTAAATAACAACAATCCTGACTTACAGCCCCATAGCTACAGGAGTTTTAGAGTTATAACGAAAAAACTGTTTTTCCCGAAATTCTGAACAGTTTTATCGGCTATCTTTTTGGACTTTGCATCGATTTGCATCGACTTCCGGCTGTGAATCCCTAATTTCGCTTAAGAACTTGGGTAATCTTGCGTTGTAAAATCGCTTAAATCGAAGCTTATTTAATTAATTTTAATCTAGAAAAAATTTCTTACGATAAAGAAGGCCTACCGGATCATTTTCACTTAATGTTTAGAGGGTCTAATTCCACGAAAACCCTATGAAAAACGGAAAATCAACTTTGTTTTTGCTATAACTCGAGAACGACTGTAGCTAAGGGGCTAAAAGTCAGGATTGTTCTTATTTAGGGTATGATACACCTCTGGTCCAAATTTGGGGCCGATTGGATGTAACACGGCGAAATGCCAGATGGGTCGTTTTTTTTGGGACGCCCTGTACATATCAAAGGATTAACAATTTTTAAAAACGAGTTTCTATACTACCAATGGGCGAAACATGAAATTTTCGAAATCTTACTTTGCGTTTCATAATTTTAAGCACGTAAACAAGCAAAATTCAGAAACCCACGAAAATACAAATAAACAGCTGAGAAAATGGACCGGATGGACCCAGGCGCGTAAGCTCCGCCCACCTTTTCCTTCATACCCGCCCGCTGCCCGCTATCTCGAATTTTGCATTCCCACCCTCCTGGAAAAATGCGATTGTATAGGGCTTTCGATTTTTAGAGTTTGATAATTTAGTTTGAGCAAAAAAAATAGCTTGGTTATCTTAAGTATGTTTCATGATTTAAAGTAGCTGAACGCAGGTTCAGTAGCGTAATGCGAGTATTTCCGCGTCTATTATCCGCTATAGACCACCAGACGAAATCCCGTTTAGAATTTTTAGATTTTTAGCTTTCCCCGAAACATTTTTTACAATAATTGTTCTAGTTTCTATTGGGTTTTTTGATAGTGTTCCAGATTGCTCTTTTTCCTTTATCGTTATTGCGCTAAATTTCAAATTTTTATTTTTTAATTTCCTTCTTTCGGTGCATAATGCACAATGTGGTGCTGTATGCAATCGCGTTCACCCTCCTCCTCATCGTCACCCTTTTTGAGGTGAGTCCGAATTTTTACCTGACTAGATGGAATGGTTTCTACTAACTTGCCCTTTTATCACTTTTAAGGTTATCTATTTTTTCCGGATTTTCCCCGAGGATCTTCTATTAAAAAATTCCGTATACGCACTTTCCTGGACACCTATTCACTTTTCGGGTCCTTGCGCATTATCGGGGGAGGACAATTTTTTGTATAGGGCTAGAAATGCCTTATAAATTAATGGGAAGTAATTTCATAATGTTTTAGTAGTATAAAAAATATTTTAATTAGAAAAACTATGTAAACACTTGCAATTTTTTTGGGAAAACGCGCAGTTTCGGTCGAAAATCTATTTTTTTTTACTGAAAGGTGTAAAGGTTCTACGTTTAGACATACTAAAAAACAGTTTAGAAACACTTCCGCTATTTATGTTTAAAAGATGCTCCTAAACAAAAAAATTCTCTTCCCCGATAATGCAAAAGAACCACTTTTCGAAGTCACAAATCTTGGGTCTCCTAAAGCATCGCTGCTAGCTTGCCTTTCCGGTTGGAGTTGTAGAAATAAAAAAAGGAATGTAAAATCAATGCTCTCACAGGATTCGGCGCACCCACTTGATCTCAAAATTTCAGTGTTTCAACTTTTCTGATGGCTTGAAACGATTAGCGTAAAATTAATCTTCGCACTGTATTGGTTGGCATTATGGTTTTTTTTAATTAATTTGGGCGTTATTTGAATTTTGCATAGCTGAAAAATCTATAGTGCTGCAGTACAGGTCTCTTTAAAAATGCAAGACCTTAGAAATGGGACCCTGCCCTGTTTTAATAAAATTCACTTTTTCAAAAATAGTTGGTCTATCAATTTCTACGAAACAATATTTTTCAAGTGGCACCAAAGTGGCAACATCTTTTTGTCAATGGCTTCTCGTATCTTAAATATAGCCGACCAACCCCCATTTTCCGGGTTGTTTTTGTTTAAGTTATAACTTTCTCAAATTCTTGTGTTTTGATCTAGAATTAAAATTGACAGTAGACTGTGTGATTATCGACCGGGTCGCGATGATGTAGTGCCCAAGAAATAGCGAAACATTGAAAAATCTACCGCATTACAGATGCGAAAATTTGTGAAAACACTATACTTGGCAGAAGAGCCTTGTTCTAAAATTATTACTCAATTTTAAATAGTTTTCGTGTTTTTTAAAGCATCAAATTTGGTCCGGAAACAGAGAATAAAATAGATTCGACGGGTGACCACGGGAATTTCAAAATCACGCACTTCCCGCCTTTGTGGCGTACAGAGGCCTTCGACGTACAGGGCCCCGGTTTCCTTTAACAACCCTTTTCATACTTAAAACCTTACTTTAATATACCGATTACGACATATAATTAATCCCCCGGCTGCAAATCTCATAATTTACGGTTTTTGTCATTTTTTGTTTTTGTAGGCGCTAAAATAGTTTTTATTACTTTCTTGAACCATCTATCCATTTTTTTAACCTCTGGATTCATTTTCCGGATGTCTGATTTTGACCGCAGGTCCCTTTAAAAAGGTGGTTTGATCGAATTAGCATGCCTTAAAATGCAAATCTTTGGATTTTGTTGAAACATTTTTTTATTAATAAATTGTTTTAGATGAGCGAGCTAATTGTCGATGCCACGAAAAATCACCTCACCATTCGGGTATGTTTTATGCATTTTTATCGTTATGAAAAGTATCGTAATTTTAAGCAATGATAACATTTAATCCACCAGATATAACTGTATATCTTTCAAATTCGTTCAAAACCCATAAATAAGATGGTGCGCAGTCAGGCACGGCTCCCCGAACTTTGCGGCGATCACTTTTGCGGCGCGAGCTTTGCGGCGCGAATTTTGCGGCCGAATTTGCGGCGCAACAAATAATAATGGAAATCATTTAAATTCAGAATTTGTTTTGAGTTCAGGATCAGATTTCAGAGGAATTTCAGAAATTCGGAATCAGAATCACTGCCAGTTTTGTTTTTTAATGGTTATATATGTAATTCCATACAAATTAACTGCAACTTTACGCAATGCCGTGACAAGAGACCTCTTGGGGGCGTCAGGCAAGGTGGGCCGTCGCTTCGGATGGGCTGCCGCTCCACTCTTTCGAAATCGAGGCGCCTGGGCGCTTCGCGCTGCTCGGCGCCCGATTTCGAAACCCTGTACGAGCTCGCACCCATCCGAGCGACTAGGCCCCGGGTGGCACGAAGCCTTTTTCTAGTCGCAGAGCGAAAGAAATAGCGATTAACTTCCCCAAATCGAGTTACTCCTGTCGCAAAACAGTCTTCTAACGTTTCTATGACGAAATTCGGATGCAGTGCAAAAATAACCAAAGGCCTGCGCCTAAGCATCGCGCCGCAAAATTCGGCCGCAATGTTCGCGCCGCAAAATTCGCGCCGCAATCTTCGGCCGCAAGGTTCGCGCCGCAAAATTCGCGCCGCAAAGTTCGCAGCCGCAAAATTCGCGCCGCAAAGTTCGCGCCGCAAAAGTACGCGCCGCAAAGTTCGCGGCACCGTCAGGCACGGATAATTACCAAACGCATTGCCCAGTAAAAACACTGAATTTCTTGAAACATTTACAATTGTGGTTCTATCGCATTAACGGGGGGGGGGCTATCTTTTTCGTATAAGTCTGGAAATTTCTAGTAACTTAAAAGGAAGTGTTTTAATATTTAACTATCTAAAAACTATCAAAAATTTTGAAAACCTCAAAATTACAGCGTTGCATTTGTTATTTTTACTATTTTAAGCATATTTTTGGTTTATTTCTGACCTTGCTTACCGTGAGAAAATTACGGAAAAATAATTAAGGTCGTTTAAGTATTTGGTATGAAACACATAAATTTCAATTTTTGTTTTCTAGGCCCTGGCAATCTGCCTGGGGAGTGCGGCGACACTCGGCGTGCTCGTCGTCGCCTACCGTAACCAGACCAGGCGAAAAGTGGGTGATCTGGAATATGGTGGTGGCAACGACAAGGAGATACAACGGTTACGGTAGGTATGCTTAGGCTTAGGATGAAGCTTAGGCCTAGGCTCAGGCTTACTGTTAAGTGTTTTTACTCAAGTTGGAGTTTCGATGCGGGACCAAGTGCATCTTGGGCAGAATTTTTCGTTGGATACGAACCCGTTTTCCAAATTTGCTGCGGACTTTGATTTAAAGAGTCATTTTTGGTGCAAATTAAGCTTAAAAAAGCCAAAAATTCGGGTTCTGGCCCACTATTCCTTCCTTGGTTCCATGGGGCCCGGGTGCCCTGAAGTACGCTCTCACAGCACTCTGCTCAGTTGGCACCATGGTGCATTGGCAAAGTGCTCGCATGCCAAGCGCAGGGCGGCGGTTCGACACCCCGCTCTGCATCACTCCTTTTGCTTTTTGCATAACAAGTCGAATTTTTTATCGAAAAAGCTGGTTTTGGCGTTAAGATGCCTGTCTAGCCAATTTCTATCCAATTTAGACGTTGGAGTTGATCAAGAAAATCGAAAACGATAACGGTTTCTTGATTTTGGTGAAAAACACTACCATAATTGCTGTATAACTTTCAAAATAAACGTCCGCAGCAAATTTGGAAAGCGAATTCGGAATCAGCAAAAAATTCAGCACAAGATGCACTTGGTCCCGAATCGAAACTCCAACTTGAGTAAAAACACTTTACAGTGAGGCTTAGGCTTAAGCTTGAGCTTAGGTTAGGCTTCGGCTTAAGCTTAGGCTCCGAAACCTCTGAAGAATTCCCATCGTTCCTAGGTTTTATAATATCTTCTCTGAATGAAAAGGGCAAACAGGAAAAACAGAGCTCATAATTCTCCACGAGCATGATTGGCAAAAATTGAATTGCCACCGTTTTGGAATTTTTCGAAACATGTAATTAGAAAACGGTTTTTTTTTTGTTATAAGCTTAGATACAAAAACAGTGTTTGGAGGGCGACTAATCTTTGTTTTCCCGCTTATTTGCCAATAATATCCAATGCATTGTTTACAATATTTTTAGCGGTTTTTGATTTGGTTTGATTTGATTGGCAGAAACTGACAAAAAAATTTACACATTTTTGCACTTCCAAAAAATCTTCGAATTTGTTTATTCGAAGAGAAAACGGTTTTTAATAGATTTTGGACCGAAAGGTCAAAATTTCTCAAGATCTTGATGGTTTTCAGATCTAAAAACTGTAAAATGCTATAAAAATTGTGATATTTTGACCTAGGGCTATGCAGGACTACTGGGGAAATCTTTGCCATTCCTCCTGTTACCCCCCCAACAGTCCAGCACCCCGGAGTTTTTATGACATTCACTGCGAAGGAAATTCGAGATGCGAAAAATTATCAAATTGGCTGAACCATAATCGCCCCCGATTTGAACTTTTTCGAAACATATAATTAGAAAATCGTGTTTTTTTTTTGTTATAAGCTTCTATATAAATATCAAAAAGATAAACTTTTCTCATATCGATTTTCAAAACCTGTTTTTTGTTAAAAAATTATTTATGGGTTCGAATTCAGGGCCGACGTGGAGCTACTACGAACGGAGGTCGACGAACTGAAAGAGCAGCTTTTAAAGGGACGAACAGTAACATTTACGCGCGACGGCAGCCGCGCCGGGCAAAAATGTGGGAATTTTTGACGATAATTTTATTAACCATCCTAACAATATTGATATTTATGTCAAAGCTATGCAGAAAACGTAAAAAAAATGCTTTTACGTCTCAAAAGCAAAACCAGGAAAAAAGCTTTTTGATGACTGAAAAGCCATCAGGAAACAACAATCTTCAAGCTGCTTAATAATTCAAAAGAATTGCTTTGGAACACCGTTTTTTAAGAAACATAAAATTTCAGTTAGGCAGGGCCGACTATACCCCACAGCCCGCGGTCCAAATAATCTCGAAATTGTCGGTATTTTTTGACAGTGTATACGCCATTCGATGCAGCATCAAAAATAGGCTACGAGCGCAACAAAAAAAATTAAAAACAATACGACAAAACAAAAAGACCCTTTAAAGATCGGGTCAAACAGCTAGTTTTCCAAGTAATTTCTTAATTTCGAGGGCTACTTTTTGGTATTTTAAAGACGCCATTCGATGGAGCGCTAAGAATATGCTTAGGGTTTTCATCACAGCCCAAAATAATGTAAAATATAATAGTTTTGGGAAAAACATGAAAAATCTGGAAAATCTGGCGCGCTCATTTAATTTGATAAATTTTAATATTTTTAACTTTTCGATGGTCCCGCCAATCTTTAGAAATTTACTAACATTATCTGTTTAATTCGTAACGCGAAATTTATTAGACAAAATATTAGTACGAAAGTTTTTTTGGGAAAGGTATGTTTCAAGAAACATTCAATAGCAAATAAGGCCAGCCGTGACAATAGTTCTTCTGAAGGAATGTTCATATTTCAGCGTGCCTAAAAACCGGGGATCTACGCGGCTCGGTGCGGATCAACTACACGTCGGATGACGATTATTATACGAGCGCCGATGAGGATTGGTAACTTTTTAAAAAGGCTATTTACCTCCGACATGTAAATTTAATCGGCTCTCAAATGCCAAAAAGTACCACAGAAAATTCGCTAACAATTTTCAGACGCAACTTCTATATTTTTTGAAACATGGCTTATCTAGAACTTTCAGCGTTGAGATACCGATGTTCGTTATGTTTGTCTTTTTGCAATAGCACTTATTTTTTTTAAGAATGGCTTAAATTTCCAAATAGGTTAATTGAATAATTGAATCTAAATAAAGCAATATTTATTGAATTTTTGGAACCTTACGACATGTTTTTGAAAATCAATTAAAAAACCTACGCTTGGCGCCGCCAAAACCAATGATATCGGTATTTAGAAAAATAACGCGTAGCTTTTGCATTATAAACGCACAAACTCAGCAAAAATTTTCTATGTAGAATTTTTCTTCGAAAGCCCTTAAAACGGCTTTTTTCAGGATCGCTCCGCGACGCGACGCTTCAGCGACAAATGGCGCAATTTTGAGCCAACCCGTTGCGCCAGCCGCCAGCGCCAAACGCCAGGTAACTCGCTACGTAATTTCTAAATTTATTTGCTTTCTTTTAAGAATTTTTTGGAACGTTAATCGATTACTTTTAAAAAATGTGTTCTATGCTAAGTAATGGATCTTGGCAGGAAAGATATGATATTGGGTGCATGTTGCGGAGTATGAAATCTCAGATTTTCATTAGGTGGCCTAGGTCGGGCGAGAGAGAGGGAGGGAGGGAGAGAGAGTGAGAGAGAGCGAGAGAGCCAAAGAGATAGAAGAGAGAGAGAGAGAGAGAGAGGGGAGAGAAGAGAGATAGAGATATAGAGTGTAGAGTGAGTGAGAAAGAGGGAGTGCGCGCGTGCGAGAGACGTTGTGAGAGATCGTGCGAGAGCGAGAGTGAGAGAGAGGGGCGAGAGATTTTTCGGCTCAGTAAATTCCAAATTTTTTTATTTTTCCCATAAGTGGCATCGAATTAAATTTTACTGAAAATGCATGATTTACCTGCTGTCACTTCCCTTTAAAAAGCCCAATCCCGGATGCGGGGGCGTGAACCATAAAATAACGGAAAGCAGATCCAGAACTGTCTAGCGCACGTGGGAGGGGACCGGTTTTCCCTCGATTTCCCTCAATTCATCGCTAAGGCCAAGTTCGCTCGGTTCAAACCCATTTTCCCGCCTTTTCGCCACGGCAAAATGACCCACACAAAAAACAGGGCACTCCAAAAGACGGGGGTGTTTCCGGAAAAATGGCTTTCCGGGGTTCAAAAAAGATGTGTCAATAAAAATTAAAAAATTATAAAGGGTTAGGGTTACAATCATGAGAATTTATCAACGCGAAACATGAAATGAAAAAAGCATTGCCAAAAATCGGCCTGTCAAAAATATGATTTAAAAAATGCCAAGCTCACTTCAATTTTAATTGGACTATTATCGTAACGAACTAGTGTGACTGAAAAAATCCGATTAAATTATCGCGCAATTCATCTATGTACTAAACTGTTAGCGGGGGGGGGTTACATCCTACTATATATAAAAAAATAGCGTCTGTGTGTGTGTGTCCGTGCCACTTTGCATGCAACTTCCGTCAGCGTGTTCCAGAAGTATCTCAATAAGGGGGTTAGTTAGGGGCATGTATTATACCTCATTAGGTGCGTAATGGCCTTGGGATGACTGCACAATAACAAAATTTTCAAAAATTATGTGTTTTCGACGTTAAAATTAAGTTTTTGTTGAAAAATCCAGGACCCTCTTTGTTAGGAAACCATTAGCATGCGCCGGAAGTTGTGGTAGCCTATATAAAGGGAAGAGAGGTAGCGTTTCTCATTTTTTGTCATCGAAAATCGCTAGAATTATGCAAAGTGCAGAATATCATGGGATCAGACGGGGCCAGGGTTGAAAAGTCGCGAAGCGGCTTTTCAACGCTGGTTTCTACTTATTTGCCTATACCTTCCTCGTTTATAATACGCAGTGTATTTTCATTAGTTTTTAGTTGTTTTGATCGCCAGAAACTTCTCCAAAATACTAAAAATTTGACCACTATTTTAAAATTTCAAATTTTCTGTGAAATATCGTCTTAAAATGCAGAATTGGCTTGCAAAAATCTCGAAAATTCACTGCACCTTTAATCTCACCGAGTGAATTAACGAATTACTGAAAAGTTTTACTGTAGCTTTTTTGCAACATATTTTTTTAACCAAAATATAAAAATACCGATGGGTTTTTGGGCAGTTCAAGTATTTGTCTGGAGTGAATAAGAGTGTTTTTATTTACTTTCCGGACTGTATTGCGGTCTCTATTTCTTTCTCTCTCGCTCTCTCTCTCTCTCGCTCTCTCTCTCGCCCCATTTCGTGTCCATCCCCGCTAAAAATACACAAACAAATCTGCGGGCCGAGAGGGCGATTCACCTTGAGAATACACTTGAGCTGAACCAAATTCGGGCGGCAAAAAAATGGATTAAACAGGGGGTTTGTAGAAATTTGTGTAAGGGTAAATTTTATAGCTAATTTAAGCGTGAAACTCTTTTATTAAATTTTATATGGTTTGTTTTTCTGGTTCGTCTGTGAAACTAATTCACTTGTATCACCCCACCGACCAGTAATAGTTTTTCAAAATATTTTTTCCACAAACTATGAAACATCGAAATTTTAAAAAATTCGAATGTCAAATTTGATGAGATTCACACCGAGATTCGAAAGGCAAAAATTCGACTAAGCGCAATGAAGACCGCATTATCATCCTAAAACCTTTTCGTAGCGTCAAAAAACAATGAAACATTTTCTCATTTTTCGGACGACTTATTGTAGGCATTCGCGCACTGCGACAAGCTGTTCGAAGAGCTGCAGGGGGCCGATGAGCAGTACGCACTAATGAACAAGGTATGTTTGAAAAATAATATTATTAAGAACCTAATCAACATTAAATTCCATTGAAAAACCACAGCTAGAAAAAATATGTTTTGAAAATATCAAGGTTCAGTGAGCTGGCAACCAAAATAGTGAAGTCACGGTTCTTAGGGGAATCAGTGGTTTTTATGTAGCGAACTTTACATATTTGTATTTAAATCTATTAAAACTTTATATTAAGAATATATTAACTTTAATTTTATATAGAAAATTAATTAGAATTAATTAAATTATATAGAAAACTTTAATTTTATATAAAAGCTATTAATTTCACTAATATCGAGCTTCAAAAAGCAAAAATTGCCAAAATATGTTTCAAAAAATGAAACTATCCTGAACGTTCCGTGGGTATGATTTGATTTTGTTAGCCCGCGTATCTGCACAGAAAGTATTTTAATAACTTGTTACAATTTTAATCAGCATACTCATGCGTAAAATTTGATAGAAATTCAATTTTCATAAAGGAAAATATACTTCAATTTAGTGGAAAGCGGACGAGGGCGAGGATTGGGAAGTGTTATGGCGACTGGCCCGTGCGTGCCAGATGCAAAGTGGCGCCTTTGACAAGAAGGACCCCAGGAAAAAGGAGAAATTTTTTGAAGGTATGTTTCGGGAATTCATAACAATTTCCAATTTTTGGAGCGGCTAATATTGACAAATAGCAATATATGGCCGCACGCGACTGTATTTAGCCCAGAAAAGGCGGAAATACCGACAGTCGAAATGTCGACAACCATAATCCCGAAAGCCCTGATACCGACAATCAAATTTCTGACAAGCCAATATCCCGACAGTCATAATCCCGATTTCATAATCCCGACAAACCAAACACCAAAATACGGAAAACCCCGACAGTCAAAATAGCGACAGCTATAATCCTAAAAGCCACAATGCTGACGGCCATAATGCCGACAGTCAAAATCCGGCGGAAAGTTAAAGACCTGGACTGTTAAAAAGCCGCTCGGCAAAAATACCGACAAACAGAATGGCGACTACTGTAATCGAGAAAGCTAGAATACCGACAACCAAAATCCCGACAGCCCTAATCTTGTGAGCCAAAAACCGGAAGAGCCACGAGAGGCCAAGATGTCGCCATTTCGGCTTTCCGCAAAAAAATGTGTTTCAAGAAAAATTCAGAATAAAAAATCAGTTTTTTTACTAAAATTAGTTTAGGACGCGAATACGGGCAGCGTGCGTGCGAGCTGTCGCCCGGCGATTTTGATGTAAGTTTCTATTTACACTAAATGCAACTGAAGTCTTAAAAAGTAGAACCAGAAAAACTAAGATTTTCGAAAAGATTAATTAAAAAAATCAAGTTACTTGATAAAAACATTTCTAAATTTCTAAAAATCAAATGTCTGTATTATTGCATTTTGCTGCAGGCGATAAAATGGGCGGCGGTGCTGACGGGCGGCGCGACGGACTATTTGGCCACCAAGGACCGCATCGAGCAGGGAATTGTGTTTAAGGTATGTCGTCTTCACACCGAATACTGAATATTGCCAAAAGCCACCCTCGATATACCCAAACAGATGTAACATCAAAAATCTAGGCTTCGATAAAAATGCGCTACAGTTGCAAAAATACCAGATTAAAATTTATGACATTAAATTAGTGTATAAAATAACATTAATTAAATTTATAAGTTAAATTTATATAATTTATTATAAGACTTCAATTAATTTTTTAAAATTACAGTATTTCGGCTAAAAATAATATCCTTAAAATTCGAAATTTTGCTCAAAGTCGATATTTTGGCCGAAAAATCGATATTTTGTTGTATTTTTGTGCAAATTGGTAAAAATTTTACTGTTAGGAATAGTAATAACAGTTTAGAAATCCTTCTCTATTTATGTTGAAAAAATTGGATACCGAGAGAAAGAGAGAAAAATGCGAAAACCTGGACTTATATAGAACTATCACATATAGATTAAAATAATAATATTAGATTAAATTAAATTTTTAGATTAATTAAATAAATCTTAATGAAGTTATTAAATTACGTAATATTTATTAGAAAGGAATTAGCCGCTGAAGAAATGGTGAATAACCCACACCAAAATGATCAAACCTGTAAAATTTATAAAACACACTTTCAGTCATACCTCGACCGCGCCCTGGCCATCGACCCGCGAGATTTCATGGTGCTCCATATGCGAGGACGATTTTCATATTCGGTCTCGCAGTTGACGTGGGTCGAGCGGAAGGTTTGTATTAATTAAATATAACAAAAATCAAGAGTGCCCCAGACTTCAGGGGCACGGAGGCTCGGAAGTCCGCTTTGCTGTGATTCCTGGCAAATAGCCAGATTGGACCGTAACGCGGCCGCGCCGCATGATCTTTTGCCCCTGTTTGGACGTGAAAACGCTTGGATTTTAAAATTCTGGTGTTATTTCTGGAATCCTCATCGAATTTTGATCATTCTGAGCTTTTTAATGATGAAAATTGAGTAGAGAATCAGCGAGATCGAGAGATTGGGTGTCTTACAAGGCATTACGACAGGCACTTTTCGGTTTTGCCTAAATGTTTTACATTTTTTTCGCAACGAAATCAGTTTTCTGGTAATTTTCGACAATGACCCTTTTGTGTTTGACCACCATTTCAAAGCGAGTAATGTTTTTGAAATCCAAATGTTTCATTTGTACTCCACATAAAGCCGGCGGAAAACCTGGCAATTCGGTTCGTTGGAGTGATACGAAAAGTTTTATGAGGCAGTCTCGATTTAATTAAAAGTATAAAGTCGTAAAGTATCAGTCGGTAAGTAGCTTTAGTAGAGTTCTAAACTAATATGTATTTGTTCCGACTTCCTATTAATTCCGTCGTGGGATTTAAAGACCGTGGAGAAAAAATGTTTTACCGAAATCGAGAGTGTAGCACATCACGAGTGCTATAATTCCTTGTTGAACCTTAGTTGACGCCCCAAAAAAACGGGATTATTAGGAACATTTTCTAATTTGAAACACGCGTTAAAATATAGCATATTTTAAAAAGGTCATTGACGTGGAAAAAGGTTAGAAAAATGAAAAGGGAAACGGTTGAGAAAAAATGTTTTTCGGAAATTGAGAGGGCACCACAGCCTGAGCGCTATAATTCATTCACATGAACTAAAAACCTTGTATTTTCAGATGGCTTCCACCTTCTTCGCCGACCCGCCAACCGCCACAATTCAGGAGGCCATTGAGGATTTTGCGGCTGCTGATAAAGTGGGTCTTATCCTAATAATTTAATTCTATTATTTGAAATTTTAAAAAATCCATTTAAGTTAAATCAAAAAAATCTTTTGAAAATCCGTCGCCCTCAAAATGCAGTTTCACCTTTTAAAAAAATAGTGTTTTGAACAATTGGTTATTTCGACGGATCTTACGTCACCCAATTTTTCCTGGTGAGGTGGTATTTTTGCAAAATGGGATGTGATCACGCAGGAATTTAACGTTTAAATGGAAAAAGCGTTTAAATCCATACTTAAGGTATTTTTTAACGTATTTAAAAAATTTTTTTTTTAAAAAAAACTTGTGTTTCATGAAATTTTTACTTCCAAATTCCAATAAAAACCTATAATTTTCGGATGTTTAGCACAACCGCAGTTTTCAGGAAAAGCCGGAATGGCCGGAGAATTTGCTGTGGTTGGGGAAGAGCCACATCGCCAACAAGGACAAGGTATGCAAATTGTTGCCCGTCGCTTTAGTCGTTGGGATATTTTCTCGGGATGTAATCGATGCAATCATCAAGCTTAATTACGAGAAACAATCCCACATTTTTTAGTAGTTTTTCCAAAACATCCTTCTTAAAGGCCGTATTTTCTCAATCCGCGGTTAACCCGTTTTTGTTTTTTAAGATCCAGCATTTTTTTCCCCTAACTAGCGCAATTCGATTGATGAAGACCGGCATCGAGTTATCCTTTTTGAACGAAAAACATCATTTTTAAACCGTTCATTATTTTTTGGTTATTTTCTTGGTTTGGTTCGAAAACATAATCGGGTTCTTTCGCATTATCGGGGGGGTTTATCGGGGAAAACATAATTTTTCTATCAATTTAGAAATGCCTGGTGATTAATTAGCCGATATTTTCATATATGTTTTTGGTAAAATAAAACGATATTTTCAATAGAAAAACGTCCATTTTCGATCAAAAAATGGAGATTTTTGCTTTTTTGTTACTGCAATTTTGTAAAGTTAGCGCGTTTACAAACAGTAAACAGGATTATAACACTACCGTTATTTATGTTTAAAAATTGGTTCCTAAGAAAAATTTCTTCCCTTCCCCCCTACTGATAATGCATAAGGTATGGCCATTTTTTTTTATTGATTTTCAGGCATCGGCGCGGCAAGTATTGGAGCCGTGCTCCCGATTGACAGCCCCAGATGAGGGTGGAATGGCCTGTATACGGGAGGCCAAGGAGCTGCTCGCCAAATGTTGAATTGCCATGAAACTTTTTATTTATTCTGGTCGGGAAAATCCAGGGTATGTCTAGTCGATGGTGTATCGGCCTTCCATCCCGTTTTTGCCTTGTAAAAATTTGCTTCCGGTTTTTTAAAAAGTCCGGTTAACTTTAATGATTCTTTGGCATTATCGGGGGAACGGTTTTCCTAAGGGTCCAATTTTTCTAATGTATAAGTGTTTCTAAAATGTTTTGACCATTCCTAAACTAAAACTTTACAAAATTTTATTAAAGAGTTACAAAGAGTAGAGATTTTTCGAGCAAAATGGCCTGTAAGATTTTTTCTGATTTTTGCGCCCAAAACATGGTTACATTTAACTAAAATTCTATTCAATTTTCGGGTTCCTGGTGCCCCCCCGATAACGCGAAAGAACCACTTTAATTTGCTCGATTTTGGGGAGGTAGGTGGTATACAAATGCCTCAAAAGTTACAACTATTTTCGCCCATCTATCTGTCCATACTGTCGCTTTACCTGTCCGGATCTGAGTGCAATGATCGTGATGTATTTGCCGAATCTATGCTCAATCGGAATTTGAATAAAAATTCCTTACATTCTCAAATACTTACAGAAGCGATCAAAAAGACCATCAACTATCAATGAAAATTGTTTACACTAGTTTCATTAGTGGAACATGTTTTTTTTAAAAGGCATTTCTAGGAAAAGATGAAAATCCCAAAAAAAATTAAAACAAAAATTGTTGGTCAGAAAAACAAGCATGGTTTGGAACCTAGTTTCCGACATTGTTGATAATTTTACACATGCTTTTAGCCCATCCGATAGAACATCAAAAATTTTACGACGGGATTGAATTTCAGCTCTAAATAATCGAAACTATGGAAGAACTGTGCAAATTATTGTTTTTTTCGCAGAAAGACGAAGCTTCATTATTTTTCAAATAACTATTTACACCGGTTTCAGCAGCAAAACATCTTTTCTTTAAAAAACGCGTTCCAGGGACATGAAAATAACAAATAAGTATAAGTATAACAAAAACGATTACCTATCATTATCTCGAAAATCAACATCTCGAAAATCAATATCTCGAAAACAAACATCTCGAAAGTTCATTATCTCGAAAGTTCATTATCTCGAAAGTTCGTTATCTCGAAAGTTTATTTTCGAGATGTTGATTTTCGAGATGTTGATTTTCGAGATAATGATCAATCCCCAACAAAAACATATACATGTTTTCCACCTAGGAAAAGCATAGTTTTCGACATTTTCGATACTTTGCAAATTTTCTTTAACGCTAATCAATAGAGCATGGAATAATGTACTAAGCTTTTTAATTATAGCCTTAAATAATGCAAATTAAACTCGTGATGAGAAAAATAGCCAAAATACGGAAGGCTTGTGTAAATTATTGACGTTTATTTGCGATTAAAAACAATTCGCTATTATTTATTAAAAAATTACTTACACGTTGTTTAGCAGCGAACATCTTTTCATGAAAAACCAAGTCGGGAGCATATGAAAACAACAAATCAAGTGAATGGGAAATATTGGAGATTGGTCACATCAGCAATGAAAAAAAATCGATATACGATTAAAATTAATCATTACAAAAAGAATTACATTTCAGGCTTGAAAATTTACAACAAAAATTAAGATACAACAGAAATAATAAAAAGAAAAAGTCATCTTGGTGAAAAGAATGCACCAAAAATCCCGTGTAGCGGACTGGGGGCCGGGGTCATGGATTTGCTTAGAAAATTAAGGTGATTTGCATAAAAGAGCATTTTTATAGATTAAATATTGGGGTAGGGTAGTCAATTTGGTAGGTTCGACTTTACAAAAAAAAGGAAAAATTTCGATAAAAAATTTGGCAAAAAAGTGTTTCACCAATTCTTGGTGAGCAGCTCGCTTTTGGGGCGTTAATAATTCCAATGATTTAGCGATTTTGTGCTTATTTTTATTACTAAAAATTTCTACAAATTTTCTTTTTAAACCAGGGGATATTTAAAAACCTTTCTTTGAAAACCAATTAAAAATTAATTTGAGCCGATTTATTAGGGTTATTCAGCGGGTTGCATAAAAACATT
Source organism: Mesorhabditis sp. LJ9110 (assembly GCA_038088335.1). Lineage (NCBI taxonomy): Eukaryota > Metazoa > Nematoda > Chromadorea > Rhabditida > Rhabditidae > Mesorhabditis > Mesorhabditis sp. LJ9110. The sequence continues at coordinate 223,556 of JBBGBA010000102.1, read as the reverse complement.
TCTTCAAATTAATTATTAGGATATGGTAGTGAATACGCTTGATTAAGGGTTACAACAAAAAAAGGAAAAGTTTACCCAAAAATTTGCAAAAAACGTTGCACCAATATTTGGTGAACAGCTCGGTTTTGGGCGGTTAATGAATTGCGGGCTTGACGTCCTTTGTCCTTATTTTTATTAAAAGTAAGTTGTTTAAACTTGCTTTTTAAATGAGGCATGGTATTTTCCAAATTTTGCCTTTAAAATCCCATTAAAAATCGAATTTTAGGCAATTTTTGTGATTTTGGAAAGTATGTTTCAGTTTTTGATAGGGATTTCAGTTAATAGAGTTTTTTCGTAGGGCAGCCGATCATGTGTTCAATTATTCCCCTGTAAAAAGTAGTATTCGTTGGCGTCCGGGGGCAGCTTCCATCCGGATGCGCCCAGCTCGAGGAGTAGCAGGATCATTTTTCTGTAAATTAAAGTACGTCATTTAAAAGTATTACTTTATTATAATTGTTATTTGAATTAAAAATCAATTTGTTAAATGAGTTTTATTATTAATTAAAAATCGTTGTAAAATAAGCTTTTTGGCTAAAATGAAGTCGCTTACTATAATATTTTACACGGTATTTCGTTTTTCCAAACAATAGGATAATTATTTCAAAATGGAATTTGTTCCCCTTATGACTGTTCCCCCCGTTAAGCAACATTTACCCTTGTTAACCTTTTTAAGGTTAAGTTTAAATTTGAATTTTAAAACTAACCTTGCCCACGGCTCGTGCACGTCGATGAACGCATCTCGGATCAGGTCTTTCAGCTGTGAGAGCCGATCCGGACAATCACGCTCCAATCCCCAGCCTATGCTCAGCAGCGACGCGATCAGGCATTCCAACTGCAAAAGAAGCGGATGATCTTACTAATCCATAAATTTAGCATTCGGCTCGTGTTCTTGGCACAACATTCTTTTTTCAAAATTACGAAAATCACTTGCTTTTCCATTATTAGGCAGCGTCCAATTTTTTATGAATTCGGAAATCCCTAGAAACCTAAAAGTAACTATTTTTTAAAAGTCGCCAAAAAGTAACAATATTTAAAGTCGAAAAACTGTCTAAAAACGTTACAGTGATTAAAAATCGAAAGTTTGGTCGCAAATTGTCCATTTTTGATGGAAAATTGACATTGTTGTCTATTTAAATAGAAAATTGTAAAGTTTTTACGATTAGTAAAATATAAAGAAGTTAGCAAGATTTCCTCGATTTATATCAGAAAAAAAGTGATTAAAGAAAAGTTTGCTCCTTGGAAAATTGGTATGTATCATCCATTCCTCTATTACCAATCTACCAGAATACACCATTTTTGGTGATCTTAAGAAACGCGATATGTATATACAATCTAAGGAATGGCACATTGCCCTCAAGCTGCTGTGCACTATTCTAACAAGGAGTTCGTAAAACTTAGCTCATTCAGACTTAAAAAAAGGCAGATGTTTTCCATTTCTGCAAAAACGATAGCGATTGATTTTAATAATTAAATTAAAAAATTAGCAAAAATTTGGGTGTTTCCCCCCTCGCGGCTTTCCTAACAAATGGAAGCAGCCCCGTCTTCCGTTCCCCGTAGCGATTTGGCGCAGTCGGCCTGAACTGAAATTGTTTTTGTTCCTGCCAGGATTGAAATCAACTGAGCGCCACTCGCGTCCTACACGCCGATCTTTTCCATTGCGTGCAAGAAGAGAAAATAAATCATAAATTCAGCTAACAAAACAGGTTTGGCAGAAGCGTACCGACTGCGCCAAATCGCTATGGGGAACGGAAGACGGGGCCTGGCTTTCCGCGAGAGGGGAGTCTTGGAAGGAAATCGCTCCGCGCGAGGGGAATCATGCCAATTTCTGCTAATTCTTTAATTTAATTGTTAAAATCAATCGCTATCGTTTCGCAGAAATGGAAACGGGATCTTGCTCCAGTTTTTCAAGCGCTTTCGAATGAGCTAGGTCTCGTTACGAAACTCCGTGCCCACCTAAAAACGTCTCCTTGTAAGCTAACTTTACAGGAATTCCACAGCTTAAATCTTTTGCTTTTAAATGTTTCATTTCCGAGCCACCCAGCTGAATTTTCTCATCTTTAATGCCTTCTTCTTTTTCTAAAAGCTAAATTTTTTTTGAAAGCCTGCTTGCCGTTAGAAGCCCCCCGATATTGTAAAAGCACCCGCCATTGATTTGCTCAAAAAAATTAAATAAATCCGCTCAAGTAAATTTGCTACCCCTTAATCTGCGTTGATCCTCCCACCGATTACCATTTTAGCCAAAACATCATTTTTGCAATCGTTTCGAGCTTGAAAAAATGACACGAAAATCTTCCATGCGCACGAAAAAAACCATAGAGAATCGATCGTGATGCTTCGCTCTTTCCTTTAATGCTATTCTTAAGTTAAGTTAGGCTTGGTAAGGTTTACATATTTTGCGCTGAAATGTTTCAAATTAGTGTAATTTGAAATCGGCTTTTCCACCTTTAATTCTGCCTTGGTTGCTATAGCATTTTTAAAATAGCCTGATCACCGTTAGAAAGCGAAAGGGGTAACTAGAAAAATATTTTATTGTGATAAATAGACGGTAAATTATTGGGTTGAAAAATTAAAGCTGTTCGGCTGACCTCCTCGATTTTGAGCGTCTCCAAGACGGGCGCCCTCAACAGGTAGTCGAACACTTGGAAGACGATGTTCACCAGCTCGCCTGGACAGATATTTTAGCCAATTCCTGATTTACCAATTTTTTAAATTGTTAAAGTTAATCTGTCCCAACTATGGAGGCTAAAAATACAGCAGCGCCAGTTACTGTCGAAACATTTTTTAGACTAAAAATGTGCCGTTGCTCACAATTTATGCATGTAGGTAAATACTATTTAAAAATGAGTTTTAAATACATTGCATTGAGCTGAAAATATCCTTTTAAAGGCTATTTTAAATTGTTACAAGTTCTAGAGTTCAAGCCAACCAAAAAATTTCAAATTCACAACGTACCACGGTCAAATTTTATTTTACCCCCACATACACCCGAAGGGTATCGAAGTTTTCGAATTTTGGCTATTTTTGTCGGCATTTTTGCAAATCTATTCGATAGAGCGTTGAAAAATATCCCAAGAGTTTTAATTGAAGCTTACAGTAATGTAAAATAAAAAAGCTATAGTCAAAAACTTCCAGCTGGGGGGGCAAAGTAAACCGTAGCCCTTACCACTCTGTGCGTTCCCGATATTTGCATAGATATCGGAGACGAAATTCAGGAACGAAATCCACATCCGGAAGTGCTCTTGGCGGAGCCTAAAAGATAGAATAAAATGTTTCAAAAATTTTCGGAGAGCGAGCGAAATTGAAAGCATCAATGGCTCCATATCCTGCTCTGGTTCCTGCACCCTGGTCTGGTCAAAATGGAAATTCTGTGCGTGAGATAGCGCATCATGTGCAAAACTTTTCGCTGATTCCCCGTCGTTTTTCAAAATTTGCAGTCTACAGTAATGGGAAAATCCAAAAAATAAGATATATTAAAAAATGTGTTACCGGAAAATTACGGGTTTTTCACTTGGGCTCTTCAGTAATAACTGTCCTTTGGTCTTACGAATAATTCTCTTACTAAGAACCAAAAACCTTTCAGCTAATAATACCTAAAACGCCACGAATTTCTTACGGTAAATTCTTCTAAAAATCCCGTGACATAATTTTGGGGGAAAGTAAGCAATTCCGCCTGTTAAAAACGTCCTCTTTCGAATGGGCTACCTCACGAACCCGTAACTCAAATTTGAAAATTCCGAAAATTGCCTAACTAGGGCACGGGTCCACAAAAAAGGTTTTGACCCCGGAAGCTGGCATACTTGCTCCCCCAAAAGTATCCCACCGACTTTTTAGAAGAATTTAAAGTAAAACTTTCGTGGCATTTTGGGGGTTAAAAATATTTGTAGCTTTTTAATCTGAGGGGTTCAGCAACTTTTGAAAACGGATTCGGAATCAGCGAAAAATTCTGCACAAGTTGTGCTATCCCACGTACCGAATTTCGACTGGACCATAACAGGGCTGCAATTACCCTAAAACCTCGTCACAGCCGTTTGCCCAAACCTGCAACGAAGACAAGTACCCCTCATTGGAATTCGTAAACGTTTGTGTCTATTTTTTCGCCGGGGGGATTAGGTGCGGAAAAGGCGCTGGGTTACGGTCAATGGGTCGCACTATATGGGTCAGTGGCGGGCCTTTCCCGAAAAACACCCGGGTGGGGAAATAATAAATTTTAAAACCAGGGAAAACCGCTTCGGACTTTCAACCCTGGCCTTGCCCCATGATATTTCCACTCCAAAGGGTTTAAATTGACGACAAAAAAAAAAACCCTTCAGTCTCTGCCATTATATAGGCCACCCGTCACTTCCGGGTTATGCTAATTCCCCCAACAAAGAAGGGACAAAAAATCCCCAAAAAATTTTTAAAATTTTTTTGGAAAAAAAAAAAGATTTTTAAAAAAATTATGCGTGCAGTCATCTTCAGACCGTTACCCCCCAATGACGTGCCTAGCTAAAAAAACTCCCCCTATCGGGGGGGCCCCCGGCACGCTTGAAAGTTGATGCAAAAAGGGTCACAAACCCCCCCCAAAAAAACACCATTTTTTTTAAAAGTGGACAGCCAAAAAAAGTTTTTAAACAGATTCAAAATTTAGAACTTTATAGGGAGGCGCATCTTTTTTTGGTAACCTGACCCAAAAAGTGGGGAATATATTCGGCCGAAAAAAAACAAACTAGTTATCTGGCCCACATTTTGAGGATTCCCGAAGTTAGGTTTTGAAATTCCCCGGGGTCTTAAAAACACTATTTTTTCCCCCTGGTTCTGAATTGGCATTTTTCCTCAGGGCCCCGGGTTTTTAAAAATTTTAAAAAATTTTTCCGAAGGCACCAAAAGGGGTAAAAAACGATAAAAAGTGAAATATAAAAAGAAACGTTAAAACCCTGGAGCTTCGTTGTTTAGCTGGGTGTGTCGTAGGTCCTACAATTTGGTTCCGTACCAATAAAAAGACACCAAATAATGTGCGTAGGTCACCTGGCCCAAAAGCTATGTAAGCCAAAAGAGCCGGTTCTCAGGGCCTCATGCAGCAATTTCTTATTAAACCACTAAATTTTTGGGAAATAGTCGAAATACGAACAAATATTCCATTAAAATTGCAAAAATACCATTCGTGAGCGGCGTTATTTGCAAGAAACCGAAAAAACGAAACACCCTAATGATTGGTTATATAATTACGGACGCTCCGTACACATGAAAATTTTCACCCGGAACTATACACGGGGAGGACCTATACACGAGGTTTTAGGGTAGCTGAAAGTTCTTGTGTCTCATCGGAGAGTTATTAGTAAGACCAAGGGAGTATGCCTTTTATTACTGAACAGCCGAAGTGAAAAATCCGTAATTTCTCTGTAACATATTTTTTTCGTATTTCTGAATGTTTCGATTACGGCCCACCGCGAAGTAACATGAAGTTTATGTTATGAAAATTATTAAACTATTAAAAAATTATCAAAAGCTATATTAAAAACAATATTAAATAAATTAAAATACCGTACCGTTCCCTGCAGTCGAAATACTGGGCAACGGATGCGTGCAGGCCACGTGAAAGTCCGGGGAAACATGGAGAATCCACCAGAAGACCGCATGCCTGCAATTAAATGGTTTATTAAAAATTATTTCTTGAATTATTTATTAAGATTATTTCTTAATTAGCGGAAATATATATGTAAAAGAATTCGAGTTGCGCATGCCACATCATATAATTTTCAACGAAGACTTTAACTAGCAATTGGTATTCTTAAAACCGGCCAAATACCAAGATTGTTTGCAACACCTTTTCTTTCGTTTTGGTCCTCACCAATCAAAGCTTACAAGAAGACGCTTTTTTAGTGTCCACGGAGTTTTGAAATAGGACCACGCCTATTTTATGTAGAATTTTGCGCTAATCAAAACGTACTTTTCAGAATCTGCGAAACGATCATATTTCAAAAGTTATGAGGCTTTAAAGTGTGAAAAATGCCCAAATGGCCATCTTTTGCCGTTTTTCGCCTTTTAAAGTGTCATAACTTCCTTATTTTGGTCGTTTCGCAGATTCTGTCAACGAGGTTTTAATCAGCGCAAAAGGCTGCATAAAATAGGCTTGGTCCCATTTCGAAACTCCGTGGACACTAAAAAACGTCTCCTTGCTAGGTATATATTTATCTCGAGTGTGAGCGCTAAGGATTGCCATGGTTAAAACTTGCGAAATACCAAGATCACCTGAAACACCTTTTCTCTTGTTTTCGCTAAATTCGATTTTGGCTTTTATAGGCTAACGAAGGGCGGGGGACTCCTCATTTCCCTGTAATAAAAATAGTTTTAAATACGGTTTTCGGAGGCTATAAAAAAAGCGCTTATATAAGCGGTATATTTTTGCGGCCTCCTATATAAAGGCATTTTTCAAATATATTGGAAAAATTGAAAACAAATCTGTTGCCCTCCCGTCACTTTTATATTTTTTCCTGCTGAGATGAATTGTCTGAATATATTTGCGGACGCTCCATCAAATGGCACTGGCGAAATCACACGCTAATTTAAAGTATTATAAAAAATGATTGAGCCCCGTTTTTTCAGTCACCTCGCTATCCAATGTGTACATTTCATCGATTAGTTCTCAGCCGCCGATTACCATCTCCGAAACCTGGCCAGCAGCAAGGTTACTTGAAACACCTTTTTTTCGTTTCTTCGAATTTATTTTTTGAACGAGCACAGTAGAGTTTTTCAAATTATTAAATTAGGCTGTAACAAAGCAAAGTGCAATTTGAGCACAGAGAATTATCATGAATAAAACATGCCAAATTCTAAGATTGCTCGAAACACCTTTTCTGGAGCGGAATGGTCCTTACTGCCCTGTTGGCGGCCGGGGAAACACTTTGTCAAAAATGTTTTCCTCAATAATCCAGCGCAGCGCTATTACAAATATAAACAATTTTTCTAGCATTTTACACAGTTTTTAGATATAAGAAACCCAAAAAACTATAAAAATTAAGCTATTTTTAAAGTTTTAAACAAAAGCAATGAAAAACCATTAAAACAATTTATAATCATTATATTTAATATTAACAACTAGACGAGGAAAAATAAAACTTAGCCCCCCCCCCGCTAACAGTCTAGTACCGATTTTTTTTAGTTTTACCAAATTGAATTTTTGCAAAATTCACAGAACGTCGCAGAGGGATTGTACCGGTTTTTACGCAACTTGCATTCTCGGATTTTGAACACTTAATTCCCAAAATTTTTTTGCAGTTTCGATTTGAGCCCCTAAATTGCACGAATTTCACCAATTTCGTTGTTCGTTTTTCGGTTTCATTTTTTGCAATATTTTTCCGGGATATTTGATACCTTTGTGGACTGTTTGCAGCAATTCGTCCCTCCCTCAATGGCGTGCTGGACGATGGCGTTTCCGACGCATTCCGCAGCGCCCTCGTCGCGGAATTCGCCTGGAAATTCGGGTTTTTACGTTGCATACACCCGATAAACTAAAATTTCAAGTTAATTAATAATGCGTGGAAACTCTCCCCGACGATTTACGGTTTTATAAAAATTTCTACGCACTTTTTAAAAAAAAGGGGTTTCGAAAAATTGCCTTGCCTGACAATTCAGATCCGCCTAATTTGTATTTGGCATTGTTCCGGAAAGACTATTTATTGCCCCGGCGTTAAAAATCGATCTAGGTTCATTTAGAAGCCCTTATTTTTCGCCTGCGATAATTTTCAGAAATGTGTTTCAGAACATATTGTAGCACCAACGATTAAAAAGCTATTAATTTCTTCGGTGCACCAGGTGGGAATAAAATAACGGAGGTTGACCACTATTTTTCAAATTTCAATCAGTGCGCGATTTCGCGAATGCCATTCGATGGAGCGTCAAAAAATATAATAATAATATTATATTTAGCCCGAAACAATGTAATATAAAAGTTTTATAGCGTAAAAACAGGTTGAACTAAACATAAAGAGCGTTTTATAGCCCGGAAAACGGCATTTAAAGAAAGACTTTGTATTTGCTTTTATTTATTACTTTCTTTTTATTTTAAAAACTTTGTATTCGCCCGTTATTTTTTTCAATACGTTATCCGACGAGCATTATTTATTTAGTACGTGATTTGAGGTATACTAAGAACATGTTTCAAGAAGGATTAAAAAATTTTTTTTTGGAGAATTGATGGTCCTGTGGGTGTCGTAAACAACTAACGATATGTATATGTCAAAGTATTATAATTGTATCTGTATTTAAGGAGTATCACCCAGAAAATAACGAATTTTCTAGGAAGCCAATTCCTGTTTCCCAAAATGTGTTTCAAAAAATTTCCTTTTACAGAATTTCACCAAAGCGCGAATTTTTTCGTGAAATCACAACAAAATATCCTACCTTATATAATTTGGTCGCGTATCTTTGTGTGTGTGTGTGTGTGTCCGGCGCCAGGAGGGCTACTTTGCATAATTCCAAAAAATAAAAATTTCCTCATTCTTGCAAGTTGCACGCGCGTGTGTGGTCGGGTGAAAGGAGGGGTCCGAAGGACCCAAGCTATCGGAAAGTCAAATTTCTCATGCAAAGGCCGCATTCCAGCGCCCAAGGCCCGCGAAGCGGGTTTTGGGCGCTGGTGTTTAAATAATTTCGGCCTTGGTTTGAGATATCTTCGAAGTAAAAAATAAATGAGAAATTCAACCAGCTTTTACCCACCCCCCACCCCTCGCTAACTCGAAGCACCAAATTAAAAAAAAAAGATGTTTTAGCCGGTTTCGGATTTAATTGGCAGCAGTGTATATGAGTTCGGAAATTTCAGGATATTTTTAGGAAACTTTTGAGTTTTCGAAATTTTTATCGTAATGCCGTAAAATGGAGTGTAACATACTTGCCACCAGCTGCTCCAACTCGGCAACATTGTTCGGGATATGCAAGGCCCGGAGCGCGTCGGCCGCCTCGCCAATCTCTTTCGGGCCCATTATCTGGAAAGCAAATAATGGTAACGAGGCTTAAAATGAAAATATTCTGGAGATCACCTTGCATACTAATTCTATCAATTTTACCTGCTAATTATTTTAATTACAGCATTTCTTTGTGTGCAAGGATTCGAAAAACCAGATGGATTTGCCCCAATCAATTGATTTCTTCGAATTTTCCGAGTAAACATTTTGGTTTGAAACTCATTATTTGAAATAATTCTTGGCGCTGTCTCTTCCTAACTCTCTCTCTCTCTGCTCTCTCTCTGCTGCCTCTCTTCCTCACTCTCCTCCCTCACTCCTTCTCTCCCTCCTCACGCCTCTCTGCTCTCTCTCCCTCACTCTCCCTCCCTCACTCTCTCCTCCTCTCTCACCACTCTCTTCCCTCGCCCCTCCTCTCCTCTCTCTCGCTCGCTCTCTCCCTCACTCTCCCTCCCTCACTCGCTTTCTCTCTTTCCCTCTCTCTCTCCCTCTCACTGTCACTCTCTCCCTCCCTCTCTCTCTCACTCCCTCTCACCTTTTTCGGTTTCTCCTTCGGCTGCGCGGGTCGAAGTTGTTGTTGCCGGGGGCGCGGAGCTTTTTCGGCTAGATTTTTTTTGTTAATTTTATTTTGTTATTTGCTTTATCAGATCTCTATCTATTATCCTTTTTAAAGTTATATCAATATTATAATTTAGACCGATTTATCAAATTCGTTACCTGGTTTTTGTTTCTCCACTTCATGATGACTGCCCGCGCCGGAGGATTTCTAAAAAGAAATTTAGAGATTTCAAAAATTTGTTTCAGTAAAATACATCAAACATTTGGGCAAACTTTATTTAATCGAGGCTGTGGGTATTTTTCGTAAACACGGATTTGCAAAAAAAATAAACATGTTGGGACGTGGCATTTTGAGAATTTTGCATTCTCGGATCCTTGAGTTTTCCATATCCAGGATTGACTGAATTTCGATTTTTTTAGTTTCGAATAATCTAAATTTACAAAAAAAAAAAATACCTGAGAAACGGCACTCTCGGTTGATAGACTGCTTTCCGTTCTGTTCAGCCGCTCCTCGGTTTTCGCGCGTGGCGGCGATTTTCGGTGGTTGTTGTTTTCTGGAAACATTCGATTTTGAATTCGATTCGAACGGACTGCTCAGTGAATAGATAACCGCGAAATTTTTTGATAAGGACGACTTTCAGAAACATTTTTTTTAATTCTATTTGTTTCACGGGGAGGGGCGAGCAGCGATTTTTTATTTTTCCGCCTATATACGTTTCCGCACTTTAATAATAGATACCATATTTTTATGGTTTTAGTAGTTTGATGGCTACGAAGTTATAAAAATATTGAAATATGTTTGAAAAATCAATTAATAAACTTTTTTGCTAATTTTCATACGTTTTGACCCAAAAGGAAAAATTTGCGTAAATTTGTTAGTTTTTCATTTGCTCTTTTTATAGATAAAAGCGTTAAATGTTATAAAAATTGTTTAAATGCTTCTATAAAGCCAGAGGTAGGGAATTAGGGGGGAGAAAATTGGTCTTCACGTTAAACGGGCAGCTCCTGGTTTGCAAAGTAACCAGGATAAAATAGATAATACATTGAAGATCAGTCCAAAGCAATTTAAAATCAATTTAATAATCATTTACTTTTTTGTAAAATGTTATGAATTAGTAGGCTCCATGGGTGGGAAATTCTGGATTTTGCGATGCACCACGCATTGTTTTGAGACGAAGCACATTTTTTTGAAAAGCCGTTTCCCGCTCGGAGTTTGGCAATTCCTTGCCGCCGAAGTCGATTTTCGTTAAATAACTAATTTTAATGGTCTAAAACATTCAGAATTAAACTTTGAACAGGATTTTTCGAATGCCTTGATAAATTAAAAGAAGCCAAACTGATTAAATGACCTAATAAATGACCAACTGAAGTTACCTTCAGGCCTGGTGGGCCTTGTCGTCGACGGCTTTTGCCCGGCCGTCTCTCCGGGATTTCCTCGTTGCATCTAAAATTGTTTTGTTTTTTACTAGTTTTTGCACCGATCGGAGATGAACGCATCAATTCCTTATAAATCCAGTCTATGTCTGGCAGCTACGAAACATATAATTCGAAAAATATTGTGCGGAACCAAATTCGGTGCTTATCTATTAGCGGGGGGTGCCCCCAGTAATTAATTTTCAGATGTTATCCAAGCCACGCCTTTTGTTAGAGTTTCACGTTGTTTTTATTATTAAAACGGAACAGAAAAATTAAAAATATTTTTCTAAGATTTTTGTTTTAAAATATTCTTCTATAATTCTACAGTTTCCAAAAAAAAATGTATAATTTGCTCGCAATAAGAAAAAAAAAACTCAATGATATATTTTCTTTTAGAAAGCGGGTATATGCGCACAGGGACGTAGCGTAATACAGGCCCCGCCCCCCCCCCGAAATCGGCTCGGGGCCGAAAATTTCATAAGGGGGGCCCTTTATGATTTTTATTTTCTCAAAAATTTTGCTGCCTGCGGCGCCTTTTTCCCGTTTTTACGGCTATTTGTAGAGCTATGCAACCTTTTTTTCAAAATTTTTGCCTGCGGCGCTGTTTTTTCCGCTATGTTTTGAGTTTTCTGGAAACAATTTTTGGGGGCCCCCGAAATTTTATTCTGGCTACGCCCTGTATGCGCAAGCCCCCCGCCCCTCGCTAACGCCAAAGCACCGAATTTCGCAAAAAATATGTTTCAGGCTATTTGGGATTGAATTTGCTGCACTGTGTATTAATTTCTTAATCTTAATGGCTCCTTTTAAAGGGATAGCAACAGGGAAATTTAGCGTTGAGAATTCGTATTAAAGGAAGGGCATCCCTGGCTGTTTTAATGTCGAAAATCCCAATTTTGTCATCCAAATGTCGACGTTTCAGAATTTTGAAAACTCAATAATTCGATTTTTTTGCACAGAATTTGCGGTTTTCCTGGCCATTCGCGAAGTAAATTTCTACATTCCGAAATCCGACATTCTGAAATTCGAAATCGGAATTTTCGACGTTTGGAAGCGGCATCGTTATGGCAAAACGATGGAACATTTTTGATGCTCGCGGCAATTGGCGCCCGAGGCCGAAGCACTGGATTTTCAAAAAGATGTTCCAGCCAATTTGGGATTGAATATGCTACGCTGTGTATTAGTTTCGACAAGTTGAGGAATCCTCGTAAAGCGGTATCACCGGGAGTTTAGGGTTGAGAATGCGTATGAAAGGGGTTAGCAAGGCTTCGACGTCATAATAACGAAAATCCTAGTTTCGGCATTCATAATGTCATTTCAGGATTTTGATATCCCATAGCTCGAATTTTTTGCATAGAATTTGGTGTTTTTCCGGGCGATTCGCTAACTGAAGTTCTATTTTCCGAAAGCGGCATTGCCAATTTCGAAATGGGAATTTCCGACATTTGGAAGTGGCTTCGTTATCAAATAACGATGTAAGATGTTTTGCGCTCGCGGCAATGACGCCCGTCCAAATTTTCAAAAAGATGTTTCAGCAAATTTGTGTTTGAATTTGCTACCATGTGTATTAATTTCCATATTGAACGTATTAACGAGAGCTTGTTAGAGTTGAGAATCCGCATGAACGGGATAGACAAGGCTCCGCTATCATAACACCGAAAATCTCAATTTCGACATTCATAATGTCGAAATGTCCGTGCTTTGATATCCCATATCTCGAATGAATTTTTTGTGAGGGATAGCAACCGGCGAGGTTGGGGTTGCGAATGCGCATTAAAGGGATTGGCAAGGCTTCGCTATCATAATACTGAAAACCCCAATTTCAACACTCGTAATGTCGCAATTTCAGAACATTTCGAAGTTTTTGCATAGAATTTGGGGTTTTCCGAGCCATTTGCTAAGTAAATTTCTACGCCTGTGGCCAAAGCAGCGCATCTAGAAAAAGATGTTTCAGCCAATTTGGGATGGAATTTGCGGCACTGTGTATTAATTCCAGACGCTTACTGACTCGTTTTGAAGGGATAGCAACAGGGAAATTTAGGATCTGTGACAGGCCATTCCCCTCCTTTGCGGCGTGGGGCGCCCCTCGCCCCCTCGCCAGGTTGCAACTGTGGCTGACTGGTATCCATCCGCGCCTCCCGAGCGTGGGGCCCGGGTTCGACCCCCGGCCGCGGCAAGAATCTTTGCTTCCCAAAAAAAACGTCCCTGAACGTGCCCTTTAATCAATTACGACTCGAGCGGTCGCGCGCGCGGTGCGTGTGGCGGCGCGGCAAAATTCCGACCCACCAAATCGACGTCGCCATTCTCGGGCGGAGAATCGGACGGCGGCGACGCGGCTCCTCCCGAACGAAGGCCTGCAAAATATATTCAATTAAATTAAGCTATTTAACTAAAGCAAAAATACGTTTCAGAACTTAACTAGTTCAAACTATTAAATTCAGTAATTAAATTAATTAAATTACTTTGCTAGATTTAATTGCCTAAATAAATGAATGCTAACGATTTTTGAATTGGGCGCGAAAAATTTAAATCGATGATCGTACAGGGTTACACCAATTAATCGCACCGCTAATTTTTTTGAACCAGGGTTGAAAAGCCGCTTCGCGACTTTCCAACCCTGGCCCCATCTGATCCCATGATTTTCTGCACTTTGCATAATTCTCGCGATTTTTGATGGCAAAAAATGAGAAACACTACCTCTCTTCCCTATTTATAGGCAACCGCAACTTCCGGCGCATGCTAATTGTTTCCTAACAAAGAGGGTTCTGGATTTTTCCACAAAAACTTAATTTTAACGTCGAAAACAGTAAATTTTTGAAAATTTGATTAGCGTGCAGTCATCCCAAGGCAATTACGCACCTAATGACGTATAAAACATACCCCTAACTACTCCCCTTATTGAGATACTGCTGGAACACGCTGACGGAAGTTGCATGCAAAGTGGCACACACACACACACACAAACACTATTTTTTTATATATAGTAGGATTTTTATCGGAACACCTTTTTTTAAACAGAAAATTCCAACCGTACAATACAGTGATTTTTTTACACACTTATTTTCGTTTATATATTTTTAATGCACCCACCGGGAGGCCGGTAAATTTGCATGGCGGGTCGAGTGGCGAGCTTCTTGGCGGCGTTTAGCTTCTGAAAGACAAATGCTATTAAAATACGGCAAAAATTGACGAAACGCAACACTAATAAACTATGTAATGAATGAACTAATTGTTAACTGGCAAAGCGAATTTATTGCTGGCCAGAAAATGTCTGACACCAATTACAAGTGTGAAACATTTTTTCGCCAGACTGTGCTTTATCATTTTTGGGATTGAATGGTACGTGTGAAATTAACATAAAACATATTATTTTTCAGTTCCTAGGCCACAAAATAATAGTAATCCAAAAATGGTAAACCTGGCCCGGAAATGGAAAAATAAAAATAAATTGATTAATTAAAATTCGAGTTGACTGGCTTTCCTGCTTTTACTTGGTTTTGGCATAACTATTTGAGCTGAAATAATTTTGAGTTGTCATAAAAGCTCTTCGTTTATTTTTCTACGCACTATCGACTGGCATCTTAAATATACCCGAACAATAACAAAGATGTCAACAATCGCTCCAAGCTATTTTCAACGACTATTCTGGTTTAAAAAAAAACATTTTTTATTCAGTTATTTTGCGCTGCAATTAAAGCCGTTGGCATATTTTTCGATACTTTCCCGAATGGTGTAAAAAATCTTTAAAATGACGCAAATATCGGCATTGAATTAAACGGATGTGAAGTAATCCGTTGCGCCAAAAATTATGTTTCAAATAAAAATCTATTTGGAGATGGTATAAACCAAGAATTTTGCGCTGTCGTTGGAAGTAATATCAAAAAGGTCGAATGTAAGGGATATATGGCTGGTATGGAAATGGTAGTATGTTTCTGTGGACATCGATATTTATTTACCCGCTGTGATGTTTGATCGCGGAATCGGCGCTATGCTAACATCACCTCCCAGCCCGTCCCAGAAATCAAAGCAAATTTCGCCCCAACCCCCGTGAGTGTCCGTGGCTTTGGCTGGTTGCCAAATTCGAATAAATAAAGCGGAAACCATGATTTTAAAGCTTTAATATAGCCAAAATTTTACCATACCTATCAATACATCACATTTATATAAACCGCGAAAAATAAGAATTTGTCTGGTAGAGCTGCGAATTCTCTAAAATCATATTTTTTCGGAAAGGCATTTTTGTGAAACATTGTTATTAATCATTTCTTGACCAATTATCTTGACGATTTCTTGAACAAGGGCTATCATTTTTCCTGTAATTCGAATAAATAAAGGCGGAAACCATGGCTATGAAGGTTTTTTATAGCCAAATTTTACGATAGCTATCAATATACCAAATTTATATAAACGATGGAAAATAAAGAAAATTTGTTACTAACTGGTATACTTCGTCGTCGTCCACGGCGAGGGGACGAGGGGCGGGAGGGGGGACTTTCGCAGGTGTGAGAACTATCTGGTCTTGTCTTGTCAAAGAGCTGCTATTTTTGATATAATACTAACACGGTATTACCAACTAACATACTAACTGGTGTTGAATATGAACAACCACATTTTTTCTCAAGGCATTTTTGTGAAACATAGTTTTTGTCCGCGTTTTCAAAAGTTCTCGTTGCGATACCATGACTAGGTATTTATCGTGGCATCCTAACAATCCGGAATAAAAGCACAAAAATATATGGAACCAGCGCCCCAAAACCCGCTTCGCGGGCCTTGGGCGCTGGAATGTGGAATGCTATCTTTGCATGAGGAGACTTTCCGATAGCTCGAGTCCTTCGGACCCCACCTCTCTCCCGACCAAACCCGCGAGTGCAACTCGCAAGAATGAGGAAATTTCTATTTTTTCACAATATGCAAATTACCCACAAAAATGAATAAAACCGGCTGTAACTTTGCAAACTTGTATTTTATCAAAATTCTGAAAAGGCCATCGGAAAGAGGAAAGAATTCCTCCTAGTGACGGAGAATTAGGGCATTTTATGCACGGGAAGGCCCTCAAATCGGGCTTGGAAAGTGACAGCTGCACACACAGACACGCAGATGGACACACCAAAACTATATAAGGTCGGATTAAAACTTAAATTAAAGTTCAAATGTTGGCACGTAAAAACTTAATGTTTCGCATTTTTACAAGGTTGGTGGCAGATAAAGGGGAAATTAGTGCGATGCAGCACCCAACTCCAAAAATTTGCTAATCAAGCTCATGTTGATTTAAGCAAGACTTTAATTGTGTTTATTTTTATTGGATTTTTGTGAAGCTGAATAAAGCGTCGCTAAAGAGAAGAGCGGTTTCTTATAATGTAAAGAATTAAATCATATTTTAAAACTATTTTACTGCTAAGAAAAGTTTCGAAAAAATTGCGTTGATCAAACAGCTATTATAACTTCCATTTGCTACACGCAGCCTTGCGTTTGTGAAACATCGAAAAATTCCGGGGAGGTTATGCTCGAATCTCGGCAGACAGAAATTGACTCCAAAGCTCGTGCTCAAAAATGACAAATAAACCCGAATTCAGACAAAAAAATATAAAGTAATATAAATCATATATAATATAAATTTAAAAATTCGACTAGAAAAGCGAACTGTCAAAATGCATAAGAATCGGCCCACCTTTTGCTCGTAGGAGCCGACGATCGGGTTCTCGTTCTCCATGCTTGCTCCCGCCTGAAAAAAAATCGCATTTGTTTTTAACTGGTTTTTGACCGGTTGAAAACCCGAATTTTGTAACAAAATTTCTATTTAGATTTCTAGTTTAAACACTTATTGTGATTTTGACGTTGTTTTAAAGTTAAGTAAAAAGATGTATTTGCAGTTTGTCTCACTAATCAACCGAACCTGGATATGGAGCAATAATAGATACTTAAACCTTAAAAAACGTAAAGACCTAAAAACGATACCTAAAGATTTACAATTTTAATATTAGCATGATTTCTGGAAGCATCAATTGACAATTGACAAGCCTAAATACAAAAATTGTGAGAAATGTTTCGGGTTCGGCTGAAGGCTTCTGGGAATTTCTATCGGTAATGATCATATCCGCGGCTCTTTCCATTCTTTTCAAGCTCGCTTTTTTGGTGACTTTCAACTTCTGTGAAAAACATAATGATGGTCGTTTTTAAAGTCGGGTAATTCCATAGAAATAAATAACACATTTTTTTAAATTGCGGGTACCGATTTGGTGCAAAAAAATATGTTCCAAACCAAACTAAAAAGCCGAAAAACTTTTGGGAAGCAGTAGTCTGCCATTATCTCAATTCTTTAAAATTTGCATTTATATATAGATAACCTTGGCATGCGTTGTAGCTTATAGTTCCTTTCTAAAATTAATAGAATCCAGATAATACTTGTCGTTTCCATAAATCAAAATTGAAAATTAAATAACCATACCGGAAATAACCGGAAGCTTTAAAAAAATGTGTTTCAAACATTACTGGAATTTTGAGAACAATTTGTGGTGCAATGCACGACATTGCAGTCGTAAGAAATAAAGAAAAGCTGATTGTAAGATAGGCATTGTTTTATCTAATTCCTTGCTATTTAAAATTAACGAAACTGCTATAAAACGTTACAGAAAACATTTAAAAATATATAAAGCATTTGCATGGGTGAAAAATAGAACTGAAAATCGGGAACGCGTTCCTATCTTTGGAAAAGCCATCGGGGGAACCGGGCGGAAATCCACCAAAAAAGAGCTCTGCTGGCACACTTTCTCAATTCCTCAATTGTTCGCGGGAAAAGCTGAGCGCGAATATCGCTCTATCAATTTGCGTTTATAGATAGCTATTTAAATTATTGTAACTTTCGAACCCTCACGATATTTAAATTGCCAGCAACCAGCAGGCCGAATCAAAAAATGAAAAGTTTCGGTACTTTCCTTTTAACGGGGGGGGGGCGTCACTGATTTTGTACTTTTGCTTATAACTGCCTGTAAATAGTATATAACATCTGTTTCTAGTCTTTGATAACTTTTGTTCGCGAAAACCATAAAAATTTTAATCTTTGTAAATTACAGAAATTTTGGCCTATTTGGTCATTTTCATTTTGCCGAAATTTCAATGAGCTGAAATTTCTGGGCAAAAAAAATATCGAAATTTCGTCAAATGGACCTTCGGCAGAATGAATTTCGAAAAAATCAAAATTTCATAAAATCGGATTCGACGAAAAGATATTTCGACAAAACAAAAATTCGACGAAAAGATATTTTCGACAAAATCATC
The DNA here is from genome assembly GCA_038088335.1 of Mesorhabditis sp. LJ9110. NCBI lineage: Eukaryota > Metazoa > Nematoda > Chromadorea > Rhabditida > Rhabditidae > Mesorhabditis > Mesorhabditis sp. LJ9110. The sequence goes on along the minus strand of JBBGBA010000102.1, from coordinate 205,338 downwards.
TTTTAACCAATCAATTCCGATGGAATTTATGATAGAGTCAAACGCAAACAGCTTATTTGTTCACCGCAACAAACGATGATGGGATTAGGCGATAAAAAGCTCGAGGGATCCTAAACTTTTCAGAAACACACTTAAAAAATTGCAAAACTTGCTGCAATAACTGTCCTCTTTGCAAAGATCAGGCTGTTTGTAAAGTACAGCCGGTACAGCCGGTACAGCCGTTTCGAGATTGTATGGAAAGGGGCGAGAGACGCAGAGAATTTGCGCTCTCTCCCTCTGCCCACTCTTTCTATCCGGCTGTACCGGCTGTACTTTACTAATTGCCAAAGATCAGAACCCAATCGATAATCAACAAATTAATTTGTCCATCTGTTCCTGCCTAAATATTTTTCTCGAAACATGCATTTTCAAAGCCTGATCGATAATCCGAAAATCTTTCTTCTTTTTAAGCGATTAATAATAAATACAAGTCATTATTATAACATTTGCACTGGAGCCATCAATAACTGTTAATAACATTATAAAAACACACCATCTATTTGTTATTAACAGGTACATATAGGCGGAAAATTAAAATCCCCCGTTTAACGAAAAGTACCGAACCTTTTAAGCTTTTACGCAACTTGAAAAACTGAACAAATTGGAAAAATTGCTGACCTGTATAACGTGGGATATCAGATACTTGTCGGGCAATCAGGGTACGGTAATTGTAGTCAGGGGCACTTTCTAGCGATTCTAGAAAGTGTCGTTTCGAGGTGTCGAATGAACGCCGACGAGCCGCCACGCGCCGCTGATCTGCAAAATATTCATGGGGTGGAGGGGGCAGGGGGATTATACAAATTTCAGAGCGGCGATAGAGAGGAAAAACCAAAGAGAGAGAGAGATGAGAGAGAGAGAGAGATGAGAGCGAGAGAGAGAGAGAGAGAGAGAGAGAGAGAGAGAGAGAGAGAGAGGTGCATCAACTTATAGATGGATGCATATAGATAAAAGGCGGTAATTGCTATTTCGAGACCGAAGCGGGGACATCTTGAAATTTCAGCTTTTCAGCTACAGTAAACAAAACTAAAACAATGCAAACGCATTTCAATGATGCGAAAAATGTGTTTCAAGCTCAGGTATTTATGGCCACGTTTTTCCCCATTTAATGGTTCCCCATCTGTAATCTGTATAATAATAACAAAAATAAAAAGGTAGGCGTGTCTGTCCGTCCGTCCGTCATGTCCCGGATTCAACTCGAAGGGGAAAGGAGCTAGAGCTTAGCTCTCTTCGGATTCGGATAGAGCGTGGTCAGAAACCCCAAACTGATAAAAAATTATGAAAAAGTTTTATTTTAAATTATTAAAATTAACTTTGAAAGTGGCGCCTTAATAAAACGAGTGGGGCCCCTCTCCGGGAGGCCACGCCCCCTTTCCCTTCGCCCCTCTTCTAAAGGGTTATCAAATTCAAAAATTGTTTGTTTTCAGTAGGGCATCAAGCAGTGATTTTTAGTGAAAAGCAGGAGTCGAGCGATATGGGCAGGCTACCAGAAGTGATTTCGTTGCTGCGTGGCAAGCGCTGTTTGGCGTAAAATTCCAAAAAAGATGGATGTTTCATCAAACTTACAGAGTCAAAAAATTGTGGAACGCATTATAAATGCATTCGATCTAAAAAAAAATCCAAGACACACTCAACATTTTAAAAAAACATCAATAAACCCGGTTTTGAAAGAATACGTAGTTCTGGGCCAGTTCCATGTTTTCTCTAGATAAATAGATTGGACGTTGTTACATTAAAATTCCGTTTTTCAAAACGTCGGATGACTTTTTTCACGGAAATTAATAAAGCCCTAAAAATACAACCTACAAAATAACTTTTGAGAAGGAATTAAATTGAAAAACGAAACTCTAATAAGAATTATAAAATTAACATGTTAGTAAAAACCGTGTTTCATAAAATTTTTCGGTTTTTGGAGCTTTTGCGCTAATAATGGATGGATGATAAATTGGTTTAAAGCCATTTTGGAACAAATTATAGTTTTTAACCTTGAAGTTTAAATTGCACGATTGCTAAATCAATGTTTCATTAAACTTACAGACTTTAACAAATCTGTGGAACACACTGGTAAGCGCGTTCCGGGCCGTGGCCAGAAAAAAATTTTGAAAGAAAGGTTACAATAGCTCTATAAATAGCCGTAAAAATGTGAAAAAGGCAGCAAAATTTTTGAGAAAATAAAAATCATAAGGGTCCCCCTTACGAAATTTTCGGGCCCCGGCCGATTTCGGGGGGGGGGGGGGGGCCCCCGGGTCGGTATTACGCTACGTCCCTGAGCGCGTTCCATCCAAACCGCAATCCAATAGCTTTAAAAAAACACTTAGCATATAAAAAATATTAGTAAACCGGTCTTGGAAAAATATGTTTCTCAAAATTGTCCTGTATATCCATATTTTAACTGGCTAATTGGATTTGCGTGAAAGATAAAAAAGTCCGATTTGCCGGGAATTCGGACCAACATTTTTTTACATTACCGGCAGTTATCAGCAGAGCCCTAAAACAATCAAAAAAAAAAACACAAAATTACGGTGAAAAAGAATAAATTCAAAAACGAAAATCGCGAAGTCAAAGAAGAATTTAAAAAATCATTTTTTTTGCAAAAAACGTGATTCCTAAAATCGCTAGGGTTTCGAGGCTTTTGCGCAAGTAATAAAGCTTTAGTGAATGGTATTATAGCAATTTTGGAAGCGCTGAATTTTTAAGCTTAGTTAGAGTTTAACATACACGATGGTAAATCAATGTTTCATTAAATCTACGGAGTCTAAATATTTCTTAGGGCACAATGGTGGAGTGCTATGCGTTCAATAAATATTCTTGAATCCTGAAAAACATTAAATCATGTTTTGGAAAAATCTACGTCTTGTGAAAAACCACAAGTGAAAGGTGGATCCGAGTTTTTACAGCGATAATGATTTCCGGGCAGTTTTTTTGCAACAATTACTGGCATAAAATTAGCTAGATTTCTTTGAGGCCCAACGAATAAAATATTCAAGGTTTACAATAATTTTCCATTTAGAAAAGCAAAGATACGAAAGCAAATCAAAAACAATACTAGAAAAACCGTTGTCGGGCTGTATTTTCTGTATTTTCTGTATTTTAGTTCGCAAAATTAAAAAGAAGTTATTAACTATGCTTAACAGGTTCTTTAAACTATAAAAAGTATTAAAAACCACTTGTCATAATTACTACAAACGGGAGGGAAATTGAGTGGTGGGCCAAGAGGGGGGAAGGCCAGTGAGGGCGTGCCCAATTACACATTACAACAAGAACGGAGAGGAGAGGGAGAGCGAGAGAGAGAGAGAGAGAGAGAGCGAGAGAGAGAGAAAGAAGAGAGAAATCTATGCCCGCAAGCTAAACAACCGCCACCCGACTGCCTGGTCCCATCAGGGCCCAGCTGAATTTCCCAGAAAAAAAATATGTGTTTCTCAAAAAATGTTATCAAGCTCAACTACGATGCAGTAATGTGATGTGCTTGGACATCCTTCAAAAGACGGTACGTCTAAAATATTACTTCTTAAAAAATTACGACGTATTATAAAGTCATTGTGGGTGCTATTGCAATATCGGGGGGGGGGGGGCAACTTTTTCTTTACATTTTGTGTCCAATTTTCCTAATATAAATCGAGGTAGCTTTTCTAGACGCTATTTACCATTTCTAAGCGTTATTACTCTACCTAAACTTTAAATTTTTATCAAAAATTCAAAAATATAGATTTTCGACAACGATTTCAAAGTTCTAATTTTTACGAAATTTTTAAATGGTTTTCCAGTGCAAACAGGATTAAATTTTATTAAGAAGTAAAAAATGCAGGTTTTACCGTAACCTTCTATAATTTAGCTAAATTTAAACTGCTGATCAAACCGCCCAGGATGTTGATTAATTGTTCATGATATTTTTTCCAGCAATAACATAAATAAAACATCTTTTTGGTACCGAAAATTGAGGCCACAGCCTGAATTGCGCGAAAATTATGGTGCACCTGGCCAAGGGGAAAAGCAGCTGGTGATCCGAAGCCTATTTGGTAACAAAAAATCGCAAAAACTGATCGCGGTTAGAAAACTGTGTTTCATCACAGTCAGGTAGTCGGGATAATTGGAGTAATTTTAATACGTAGTGTAGTCGATTCCAACTAAATTCATGTGATCTGATCTGATTTAATCTAATAGAAATATCTGATAGCAAAATTTAAATTGATAGCTAATTCGGTTTAAATTGAAAAGTTCTTTTCCATCATCGTGGGGGGGGCAATCCTCTAATATACTTATTAGTTCTTTAAATACACAAAATATCGATGCTCGACCAAAAATTGCGGATTTCGACCAAAATTTCACGCGAAATTTTTACAAAGTTTTTACTCAATTGTCCCACTTCAAAATTTAGCTAGATTTTACTAAAAAAATCACGTAGTGCAGTATTTTAGCCTAGAATTTGTGTAATTAGCTAATTTTGAGACTTCTGCGCTAATGCCCGGATTGACCAATTATCGCAACGCCTTTCAAATATGTCATACAGATAAATGAAACATATTTTTTGTACCGAAATGCAAAAGATGATATGTTGAAAAGGGAAAAGGTCGCGCATTAATTGCTCCTGCTATTTTTTCCATCAATAACATCAATAAAACATCTTTTGGGTACCGAAAATTGAAGTGCGCAACCTGAACTTCGACAAAATTATGGCGCACTCGGCCAAGGGGAAAAGCCGCTGGTGATCCGAAGCCTATTTCGTTATAAAAAATCGCAAACTGGTCGAGGTTAGAAAACTGTGCTTCATCAAAATAAGGTAGTCGGGATAATTAGAGTAACATTAGTATGTAATAAATTCGTTTTCAACAAAATTCATCCTATCTGATCGTCTAATTTAATAGAAATAAATGATAGCAACATTTAAAATTATAACGAATTCGGATCAAATGTAAAAAGTTTTTTTTGTCTTATCGGGGGGCGGGATTTTTCCTAGTATTCAATTTTTTTAATATAATAGTAAAAGCGTCATAAAACTTTTGGGACCAGAAAAATGCTTACCCCCAGAAAATCGACTTTGACATGTTTAGGAAGTTTTTTAATTGTTTTTCCGGCCTATAAGGGTGAAATTTTATTAAAAACATGAGAAATGAAACATTTTAAACTAAAATGTGTGTAATTGAGGGAAATTCCAGCTTTATAATTGTCCACTAATTATCGTAATACCTTTTTAAATCAATAGGTCAAATAGATCAAACATAATTTTTGTGCCGACAGGCAAAAGATGATACGTTGAGAAGGGAAAATTCACGGTTTACATCGTTTCATCGGTCAATGCTCCTGAATGTTTAAACCAAGCACAAGCTAAGCCAAAAAAGATCGCAAAAACTGATCGCGGCTAGAAAACTGTGTTTCATCAGAGAAAGGTAGTTCGAATGGGTGGTTAATTTTAATGAGTATGGACGTTTAATCCAGCGAAATTTATTTGATCTCATAGGTTAGATGTTCTGCGCATGTGCGAATCAGTAATAAGTAAATTTTTGGCAACCCGTTATTTTGATGAAACATGTTTTTTGATTGCAATGCGGACAACCCGCGTGTTCTAAACAAATATGTATCTGCCGTGAATGGTTTCTGTCTTAAGAGACCGGCACAAATTTGAAATCACGGTCATGCCCTTGCCGTTTTATTTTAATCTCTGCATGATTCAGCTAGATTTAAACGGCTGATCAAACGGCCCGGGGTGTTGATTAATTGCTACTGATATTTTCTCCAGCAATACCCTAAATAAAACATCCTTTTGGTACCCAAATTGAAGTGCGCGGCCAGGATTTTCGATAAAATTATGGTGCACCTGGAAAAGGGGGAAAGAAGCTAATTTGGAAGCTACAAGCCAATTCGGTAACAAAAAATCGTAACAGCGGTTAGTAAATCGTGTTTCAGCACCGTAACGTAGCCAGGATAATTGGCTTAATTTTAATACATAGTGCAATCTATCCCAACAGAATTCATCCGATCTGATATTCGGATTTTAACAGCATTTAAATTTTAACGAATTCGGATGAAATCAAAAAAGAGTTCATTTGCATTAACTGGGGATCAATCCTTTAATTTACTTTTTAATTCTTTAAATGTGGCCCGAGGCGTCGCTTAATTATCGCTACGCCTTTTCAAATTTACAACACGATTAGATAAAACATCTTTTTTTGTGCGGAAAAGCAAAGATTGAGCGCTGCGAATTCTCCCAAAAAGGGTATGGCGCACTTGGGACAGGGTTAGGGAAAATTTTTTTTGTGATTTCCGATATTTTCGAAATGCCAATTGATAAAAAGTCAGAAAAAATATACTAGGAGGCTTTTTGTAGTCATTTTTGGTCGAAAAATCGTTTGTTTTGGTATTTTGTAGTAAAATTTTTTAAGTTTTTACGTTTAGGAATAGTAAAAAATTTAGAAATACCAGCTATTTATATTAAAAAAATGATTCTCAAGAAAAATTCCTCCTCCCCCGATAACGCGCAAGAACCAATGTTTCAGCCACAAAAAGTCAAAGTGGTCAGGTGGGTGTGGTGGGGGCAAGCAATGTTATTTCGGGTGTTAGTCGGTAGGTGGGGGGAGTGGAAGGAGACAGTCAGGGAGGGAAAAGCCGATTTGGATGTCGGTATGTTTGTGTCAATGTCCCTGTCTCTCTCCCTCTCTCTCTCTCTCTCTCTCTCTCTCTCTCTCTCTCTCTCTCTCTCTCCCGTTCAGAGGCTAGAGGGCCCACACATGAGAATCGATGTTTGTGGTCGAGAAAGCGTTGATGAGTGATGATGGGTGGGGTCCGCCTATCTATTTGGGAACGGTCACAAGCCTAATTTTTATTAAAGGGACCAAGAAGTCACAATTTACATGCCGTAATATGCAGATTTTCATGTCGTAATGAGTCATAATACGTACCTAAAACCCAAAAAATGCCCAGTAATGTAATTGCAAGTATTATTTTTTGCATTTTTCTAACAAAATTTTGTAATATTTTAAGTTTAGGCATAATAAAACGCGCTTATCAGCACTTCCGCTAAGGATATTAGAAAAATTGTGCACTGGGTGGCTACGACAAAGTCATTAATAGAATTTTGCAATGCCGTAATTGGCCTAATTCTAAATCATTTTTCCACAACCCTGGGAATTTTTATGTGGATGGCTCCAGGCAAAACTATGTTTCATTCCATTTTCAAATACTTAGAGTTTTGGATCATGTAATGGTGCAGCGAATACAGATTGCTAATACACAGATTTATGTATTTATGCGTTTTTTTACCAGTCACAGGTTATGTTAAAGTGATTCCTTTAAAGGTCCTGGGCAGGCTAGCAAAGATTTTTTGGGAGACCTAAACAGCCAAAGCAAAAAAAGTGAGCTGAGATGACGTTTCCACCCCAAAGCCGCTTTAAAAAAATATGTTCCAAAAATATTTGTAAAATTTTGTGGTTTGTAACCTTTAATTTTGTCGACGATGCCGTAGTTCTTAAAGTTCAAACGTTTTATTTTTTAATTTAGGTTAAAGATTTAGCAAGGGTTTTCGATTTCATTTACAAAATTTCAAGACATAAAAAGTAGAAAAGGCTATAAGAAAAGAAAAATAAAGGGAATTTTGCTAATCCTGAATTCTGTAGCGGAAAAAGCATGTCAAAAAATGATGTATCAACATTTTTTGGGCTATTTTCGGGTTTGTCGATGGTATTACGTTGGTCATAATAAGCTTGATTTTTGCTACTTCAACCCATCAAATGAGCAAATATAAGCTTGGGTATCGGCTTTTAAGTCGCAACAGCGGGGGGGCCTTCTGGTTTTTCCATAATAAAAATACTTTTAAATACGGATTTTGGGTATAAAAACGCCCTTGGTATGTATATTTTTGTCCCCTGTCGAATGGTATTTCCAAAATATCGACAGTAGAAAACACCGAAGAACAATTCCCCCGGTTATCCTGTGTGTTACCCATAGTTTTCAACTACGGTTTTTATGCCATAAAACTTTTATATTACATTTTTTGTTCGTTTAAATTTGAAACTTTTAAGTTTTTTAGATAGCTTTCCATTTAAACATGGTTAGAACCGTTTTTCGACGAATTTCCGTGTAATGATACAACTACTAGAGTTGCATGCGGCACAAATCCGCCAAATTCTGAATCACCGTTTTACAAAAATTTTAAACTTCTCTGATTTTTTGGATTTAGATGGGTCCAACTGAAAATGTTTTTGCTGGATATGCAAGCCTTGGGGCAAGCTAGCAGCGACCCTTTGGGCGAATCAGGTATATAACGTAGTAATGGCTAGCGGAGCTTAGCATGTGTTTCAAAAAAATTTCATGAATTTTTGTAGTTGCGAAATTTTTAATTTTGCGTTATGGATACGAATTCTTAGTCATGAAAAGGTCACAATGTCGTAAAAAATAAAAAAGTTTAGTAATCCCTAAGGCTGTAGCCGGATAATTATCTCAAGAAAAATCATGTATCAACATTTTTCGGGTAATTTTCGGATTTGTTTTTGGTATTGCTAGCTGCGAACTTTTGCGACCTTAATTCTGTAAAAGAACCATATAAGCTTAAATATATCAAGAAAAACAATTTTAAAAGCAGGAAAAGCCTAAAGGGAAATGCTGATGAAAGCGGGGCACTCGACGGCGGCGGGCAATCCGCTGTTAGCGAGACACCGTTAACAGTCCTCACGCGTTGTCGAGAACAAATAGAGAGCGAGAGAGAGAGTGAGAGAGAGAGAGAGAGCGAGAGAGAGTGAGCGAGAGAGAAGGAGGGAGAGAGAGCGAAACAGAGAGAGGGTGAGAGAGAGAGAGAGAGCGAGGGAGAGAGAGAGGCCCTCAAACATAACTGACTACCCGCTAATCTTCAGCTTTTCGCACGTCCCCCTGGTTTTTCGGGGGCTAGAAAATAAATAAGCCTTAACAGGCCTACAGTATATTTCAAAGGAATACGGTAGAAATTGGCTGCAATTTTTTTACTTTTCTCGCTTTTTCTGTAGTTTCTGTAATTATTTATCTAGTTTAGCCGGTTTACTATTTAATAAGGGGTCAAAACTTTTTTAAGTTTCACAAAATAAGAGGATAAGGCGGTTAATAAATTTATCTAATTTCTTCATATTTAAGGCAAAAACCTTGCTTCAATATTTCATAGCAATTTAGCTTTCTGTTAATAATTTACAAGTAAGCAAAAATACCTAGAAAATTATTCAGAATACATAATATACTTAAAATGCATTTAAAAATCAATAAAACGTTTTTTTTTTTTTGAATTACCGGTGTCAAAAATGTGTTTTATCTTAAGAAGTCTTGCGATGGAGGTGACATCATTCATTCACGTGCTCGATGGAAGTAACTTTTATCGTCAATTGGCAATTTCACGATTTACTGTTGAAATTAGCATTAATATTTTTAGGTGGACGTGATTGTGGTGGTTCGCTTTGTCGGTAATCGGCAGATTATGTATCTAAAATTTTTCTTATTTTATTTGTTTCCAAAAACATTAAAAGGAATTCGCTTGGTTTAATATAGTTTTCATAGCTGCTGAATTTTACTCAATTTTTGATGTATTTAATTTTTGTATATTTTCAGATTCTTTGCTGATTCCGAATCCGTTTTCCAAATTTGCTGCGGACTTCGCGTTGAAAAGTCATTTGAGGTCGAAATTCAGCTAAAAACGGCATAAATTCGGATGCTGGCCCCGTATTCCCTGTAGGGACCCTGGTATTGCGGTGCCCCTTAACTACCCTCCCGAAGCCCCCTGCCCAGTTGGAACCATGGTGCATTGGCAAGGTGTTCTCGCTTGCCAAGCGCAGGGGGGCGGTTCGAACCCCGCCCTGCACAATTTCCTTTGCTTTTTGCACAAAAACAGATCATTTTGTATAAAATCGTGCTTTGACCTCTAAAACGGTTACCAACCCAGTTTTAACGTTGAAGATCAAGACAACGCAAAAATCCAGATTTTGGCACTTTTTATAGTATAAATGTCAAATAACTTTTAAATAAAAGTCGGCAGATTTGGAAATCAGATTCGGAATCAGCGCAAAATTCTGCACAAGATAGTCTTGGTCCCATCCCAAAACGCCAACCTGAGTAAAAACACTTTACAGTTAGTTCACCCCTCACACCCCCGGCCGCAGGTTCCCAAATGCTTTTTGCCCTAACTTTCTTATTTTACATTATTTTGGGTTGCAATTAAAATTCCGGCAATATTTTTTTGATGCTCTATCGAAAGGCTGGGCGAAGATCCCGTCAAAACAACGGAATTGTAGAAAAGCCTTAGGAAAAGTAAAATAAAGTGCAGCCTAAATTTAGTTGTTTGTTGCTTGTTTATAAAGTACTAAGAAAATAACAAAACAAATATACACAATACCCGGTATAAATAAAAATAGATAATAAACATCAACAACAAACAATTAGGGAGCTACGCGTGGAAAAAATGTGTTCTATCTAAAGAAACGATTAATTCGCCGCAGGCCACATCAATCAAGCTCTTTTTTGGGTCCGTGCCAACTTTTAGCGAAATTACTCAATTTCACGATTTATCGTTTAAATTATCATTAATATTTTGACGTAGACGTGATTGTGGTGGTTCGCTTTGTCGGCAGCCGGCAGATTATCTAAAATTTAGCCTAATTTTTATTGTTTCAAAATTTTAGCAGGTTTAAGGTCGTTCTCGCGGTTTAATAAAGCGTTCAAGTTAGATGCGATTTTCATACATTTTTTAAAATTAATTTTTTTGTACTTGGTAATCTTTCAGCTACCATTCTGGTAGAGTCATCTCATCAAACCCAGGGCAAAAACATGATACTGAATGACCTGTTGAAAAATCGCACAACTATGCATATAGATGAAACACATCGATTTTTTTGATGAAAAACTGGTCAAATAAACATTTTAAATTTAATTAGATTTAAAGGAAGGAATTTCAAATTTAATTCTTAATTTTACAAACTCATAACACGTCGCAAAAACGTTTCTTACTACATAATATTGTTTTATAACACTTTCAAACAGCTAATTTTCGGGCTTTCAAACGGTTTTGAATTGTAAGTTTCAGATTTCGGGATGGTTATTGAATTTTAACCTACATGATATCGTAGGAAGTTTCAGCCAAAAAATCGCACAAAGCGAACGTCGGATTGTAGATTTTTTGGGGTATTGTGGTACCGACTGGGATGAAACACGCCGGATTTTCGATCAAAAAATGGTGTCCCATTAAATTGCACCCCCCGTCAAGTTCAACGCAGAAGTATCGGATCGGAATGATCGCTACACCATTGGAAAGCACTTGAAACGGTGAGTTTGCAACATTTTACAAAACCATGTTTATATTTAAACCCGTTATTTTACAAGCCTTTTTGTAAGATTTTGCCGTTTTTCAGGGTTGCATAACAGCTAATTTGCCTCAATTTCTCCAAGCAAAATGACGGGAAGTGGCCGTTAATTAGATGCAGCGGCCGTTCCTTAATGTTTTTAAATGGTATGTAAAATCGCGGGGTTAGATTAAACATGGTTTTAAAAAATCTTGCAAACTGGCCGTTTCAAGGGCTTTCGAATCGTGTAACTATCATTTCGATCCGATACTTCTGGGTTTTCGGTGTACGGACTGAGATGCAACATGCCTAACTTTCCCACACAAAATCGACCGCAAAATTATTAAAAGTTCTCGATGAACACATTATGAATTCCCCATAAAGCTAAGAAAATAATACGTGGGATCGCAAAGATACCTAATACCGTAACGCACTACGCAATTGCGTAATCGATTAGGCACCGAATTCTTTCTATAATGCTGAAAATGTAACGTATTAAGCGTCTCTATAGTTTTCTCAGTCCGTTTAAAGCGAAAAATTTACTTTGAAAGGAAATTTTATCAATTTTTCGTTTTTTTTTTTGATTTTGGTATACTACATCAACAAGTTAGATTGTGTGTGCGCCAAACTTACTCAACTATTGACAAAGGTGAAACACGCCGATATTTTTCGACTTTATTTACGCTACTACACCACTATTTCCATGAAAGGGGGTGCTCAAAATGATAAAATCAATATTTTTCCTTCCTAAGCCTTCAATTTTCGCATTTTAATAAGAACATCCTAGGCCTGTAGGAAAAATTACAAAATCATAAGAGTCTACTGAAAAACTGGTAATGCCTTTGCATATTTTATCCTTTTTAGCAGTTTATCGCTCTTTTAAAAATGCAGAATGAAGCTGGTTAAAGGGCCGGACAAAGCATTGATCTGGATTTTTTGCTATGGATTATTACGATTTTATTAAGCGCGCGACATGCAACGCGTACCCGTAATTTGCGTTGCGTGTCGCGGCGCGGCGGAATCTGGACGGAACCTACGTAGATAATCTACAGGGTGTCCCAAAAAAAGCACCCGCCTCTAGCGGCTCGCAGTCGTGTCCGGTTTTCATCGTTTAGGTATCTATAGAAAGCTCTTGAAAAGGCGAGAAAACATGGAGGGTTCATTTTCTTTATTACGTATTTTTATTCGCTAATTTCACCTTGAAAAACCATGAAAACGGCAGATTTACGCGAGATCTGCATGCTAATCGCGAAATTCCTATTGAAAATCTACCTGTTTTTTAGAAAAACGTTGAATATCCAGCGTATAAAAATAAATCTCATAAAATTTCGCGGGCTTTCGAGTGGTATAAAAATTATCCCGATCTGAGCTTTCCCCGGACCGCTAGAGGGGGTGCTTTTTTTTGGGACACCCAGTATAGCAGCAGATGCCGGATCGGTTTTAATTATTCGGTCTTTCTCCCACCCGACGAGGGCTTAAAATGAAACACACACATCAAACCTGGATTTTTTGGCTATTGATTTTTACGCTGATATTAAGCCCGCGACACGCAACGGGCACACCTGCCCCGCCAGGCGCGTTGCGTGTCGCGGCAAAGCAACAGCAGAATGGTGAAAAATCATTAGTCATCAGGGACGTAGCGTAAGGTGGGCCCCCTGGGCCCGGGCCCCCCCCCGAAATCGGCCGGGGCTCGGAAATTTCATAAGGGGGGACCCTTATGATTTTTATTTTCTCAAAAATTTTGCTGCCTGCGGCGCTATTTTTTCACGTTTTGACTGCTATTTGTAGAGCTATATAGCCTTTTTTCCAAAATTTTTCGCCTGCGGCGCTGTTTCCTCGTTAGTTTTTGAGTTTTGCGAAAAAAAATTTTCGGGGCCCCCCGAAATTTTTTTCTGGCTACGCCCCTGGTCATGAGTTGTGTAAGCAAAACATTATCGAGTCCTTCGCCCACCCAACTAGCGCTGAAAACGAAACAGATAACTTTCGTTTTGAATAATTCGCAAAAGTCTCTCTATCGATTTAATTTATCGGGATTTTGCATTAAGACGACGAATCTGTGCAAAAGACCCACGGCTTGAACCATAATTTAAAATAACCCTTCAATTTTCGCAATTTAATAAGAACAGCCACTGCAGAAACAGATTATAAAATCAAAAAGTCTACTGCCAGAATGGCAATAACCTCTTTATTTTTTTTTGGAATTGATCCCCCGCGTCAAAATGTAGGCTAAGCTGGTGAAGGGACAGACAAGGCATTAATACGAATTTTTCTGCTATGGATTATTATGATTTGGTTAAGCCAGCGAAGCGCAACGCGCACGCTTTCGTGTCGCGGCGCGGCGGTATCCGGACGGAACCTATGTAGAATATCTATAGCTAATTGTGATATTTCTCTTCATTATTTCATATTTTGACCACCCAACTAGCGCCAAAATTGAAACACATAATTTTCATTTTGAACAATTCGCAAAATTAGCGCTTTCGATCTGGTTTTTCTTGATTTTGCTGAAATGCCGACAAACCTGCGCCAACCGCTCCCGAATGGCCGTGTTGAACATCATAAACAGCAACGGGTCGGCGATGTTTGCCAGTATGGCGCACAGATTCTGGAGAAACGTCAAGAGCAGCATGTTCTGAAAGCAAAATCTGCTTTGGTTAGAAAAGGAAGGGCATGGTTTATACCCCCCAGCCGGAAGTTTTTGGCTATAACTTTTTTATTTTACATTATTGTAGGCTCAAATTAAAAATCTTAGTATATTTTTCGACGCTCTATCGAATGGCGTTGCAAAAATCCCGACAAAATAAGCGAAAATACCGAAAACTTTGAGACCCTTCGGCTGCGGGGGTAAAGTAAACTCTTACCAAAGGAAGTTCCGCGCTGAAAAAATGTTTCATTTCGATGCCAATACAGACAGCTCCGGAAATTAATTTAATCTCGACACAAATTTGCTAGATGGTTATTAAAAATATTTTAGGCATTTCGTAAATTTAAAATGTTGATGATTGTGGGTTTTTTTCATACAGACATTAAAAACAAATACAAAATTTAGAAGCACGGCAGATAAAAATATACAAAAATCAATAAGGATACCTGAAAATGCCACTCGACGGCCATGGGGATGATGAGGTTGTAGAAGACCGAGTTGAACCCGACGAAAAGGCACATGGTGAGGCTCTGCAAGGATAATTGGTTTATTAATAAAATTTGGCTTTTCGATAGTTGTATATTATGATAGCTATTCAAAATCCAATTCGATTTTTGCGGTTTTACAATTTTTTGGATTTTTTGGTCACATCCCAAAAAATGTTTCAGCAAAACGCTTTGACCAAAAGGCGGCCAGCAAATAGTCAATGTTTAGGATGTACCCATCAAAATATAGGCTTTTTCCTTTAGGGCCAGAGCAGAGCTACCCTTTTTATTAATTCTGAAAATAAACAAAACTTGATTAATTTTATTAAAAATGCGAAAAACATCAAATTTTTCATAGAAATTAACAACCTCTTTAGCGGCTTTTGGATAGTTTTTCCACTGAAAACCTCTGCACGAATAGTCGTTTTACTAGTCGGAATTTGAATATCTCGCTAGTTGTACAGGGTGTCCCAAAAAAAAACCCCCCTACCTAGCGGTCCGCAGTCGATTCCGATTTTTACGATTTAGGTAGCTATCGAAAGCTCTCGAAAAGGCGAGAAAACAAGGAGGGTTGAATTTCTTAATTAAGCCTTTTTATTTGCTAATTTTATGTCCAAAAAACATGAAAACTGCTGATTTATGCGAGATCTGCATGCTAATTGCGAAATTCCTGATAAAAAATTCCCGGCTTTTTAGGAAAACCTGAAATATCGATAGAATCAGATTAAATCTTCGAAAACGAAACTCGCTTGTTTTCTCGCCTTTCCGAGAGCGTTCGATTGGTATAAAAATCATTCCGATCCGATCCGATTGACGGCCTCTAGAGGGGAGGGGGGGTTTTTTGGGACACCCTGTAGATGTTCAGCGCATTTTAAACTTTAGTTATTTTATTTTTGTTGATCTTTCCCAAAAAAATGTTTCACCAAAATGCCAGGAAAAAACTGGCGTTGCACAAATAATCAACGTGGTCTGAAACTTGGACACAACCTTTATTTTGATCAAAAAATAGCAATAATGATGATCCTAAAGCGGAGTTCATAAATAACTTTTCCCTCGAATCGAATTTTCCATAATCCTCTAATAAATATTAAGCAGCCTTTATAAATTGTTTGTAGTATTTGCAAACTTAAAAACTTTACAAGGTTGCATTAAAAACTGCAAATACACCAATTTTCGACGAAAATTTCGACTAAAATTGTTTGTATTTTTTTTTGCTAGTTCTTCCACCTGAGGTCTCCGCAAAAATTATTCGTTTTAAGAAAAATTTGGATTTATCGGTAGATATCTATTTTTCAAGCTATCCCAATTCGATATAGAGCTTTTTCCGGTTTCGAAATTTTTCGATTTCAAATTTATTGTTTAATAAAAAAAATGTTTCGCGAAACCTTTTGGCAAACTCGGTTTTGCACAAATAATTGGCAACAGTTTAACAGGCGCCTAAGTTTTTCTTTACAGCAGCTGGATACATGCCCTTTTTCCATTCTTAACCATCAAAAATTTACTTGTTTGTTTACGCAATACCAAAAAGCTCGACTTTTTAATCGACTTTTAGAATGGAACATTTCTTCAAAGGTTTGTCTTGCGTAGTTTTTCCACTAGCCTTAAGGATCCTTAGTTATCGCGAAAATTATTGACATTTTAAAAATACTTAAAATATTTGTGGATTTTTATCGCTCTTCAGACGGATTTTAAAGGGCTTTTATTTTGAATTTTTACGCAGAAAAATGTTTCAGCAAAACGCCAGGAGAAAACCGAACTCGCCTAGATAATTTAGCTAGTTAACGCTGTGCAATTATGACAAAATGGAGTGAATAAATGAAGGAAGGTATAATAAATTGGTGCTTTGGCATTATCGGGGGCACGTTCCGTCAGTATCCAAATTACTCCAATATAAATAGAGGACATGTTCTAGGCTACTTTTTCCTATTCTATAACATAAGAACTATAAATTTTATTTTAAAAAACCCAGGTTTTTCGATCAAAATCACAGAGAGAAACTTTCATATATTTTATGCCGTAATTCAAATAGTTAAATTGATACCTGATATAAAAGTAGCACTTCTCCTCTGGTGGCCAAATATTCTTGCCTTTCCACGGTCCGTTTCAGCGTTTTAATATGGGCAAAAAGGAGGCAGTTCATTCCGATGATAATCACTGGCACCACTACGCATTGCCAGCGGAGGATCTGAAGTGGAAAAGGTGTATTTCAGACTTCAATAATAATAAGAATAATGAAAATAATAATAGTAACAAAATAATAAAGATAGCAGTATAAAAAAGATCAAATAATAAAAATAATGAAAATAGTAATAATATATTCAATATTAATATGAAACCCTGTAAATTTTATTCATATTGAAAGTGCGTTCGCAATACTAGCATCTGCTTAACCCTCGTAAATGATATTTTCCATGTAGCATTTTTTTGTTATAAACCGGCTTTTTCGTAATTTTAATTTGTATTGACGCGATGTTATTGACAATAATTTGCCCTAATTTCTCCATTTCTTCATTTTTAATAAAAAAACTAATGAGGGTTTATTTTCAAATAAATTGACGCTTTGAACAAAATATATTAACATTTTTCGACAATTTAGATATTTTAGAGATTTTGGAAATGGCCAAATGTTTCAACAAAAATGGGGATAATTGAAGATCTGGAAATTTTAATAATCTCGATATAATGATCAAATCTGCTCCGAAAGGTGTTGAAAAGTTTGACTATGAATAATGCTTGAGGAAAACAAATAAAACTTATCCATATTTCTAACAAGAACGTAAATAAATATAAAATTATACAATTAAAAAATAATAATTAATATTAATTAATAAGGAAAGAATAGAACCTGATCCATGGTTCGGCTGGCCGTCGAGATGTCCGCCGAGCAGTGCCAGTAGAATGCAAGGCCTGTTATGGATGCGTATTACTGCACAACGTTGGCTTTTGAGGAGAAAATTGTATGAATCATCTTTTTTATCTAGGCTCAATTTTCAAATTATTTTTGTTTTAATGGTGATTTTCGTCATATTTTTGAAACATTCTGTACTTCACTTCTGTCGCGTTTTGATTGGATCTACCTATCCAGCTCGACAAAATCGGTTCTTTATTAAGGACCGATGATGAGGAAAGCCAACTTTTCCTCGGATCCAATTTTTAGAAAACAAGTAGAGGGATTGTTTTTAAATTATTTTTTGTTATTACTACCATAAAACGTTAAAAATTTAGAATTTTAAGAATTTTTTGGTTTTTAGCGATAATAGGTAATCAAAGCGACGATTTTCGAGCAATTTTCAAAATTTAAAACATCTTAAAATATTTTTCATAACTTTCTGGCCATCAAAAATTCTCTAAAAACAGTGTAAAAAGAGGTTATATATTATTTGCAGATAGAAAATAAAAGGAAAAATGAGGAAGAAATGGAGGAAAATAAAAATTAGCCCCCCCCGTGCCAATAGCCCAGTACCTGTTTTTAAACCAGTCAAATCCGTTGGCGAAAATTTCGGCATTGAGACTATCGGTTTTGCAAACAAATTAGAGTTAAGTAATTCATTTTTATTAAATATAAATTATATAAAAACCTACTGTCATGACAAAACTCCTTGGTGCACTCGAAAAGACTGTGAAGGGCAGCCTGGCCGAACGGCAGAATCCATAATGACGCTTGCAGGCTGGAAACGTAACGAAAATTCTATCAATGAGTTTTCATAATTTTTTTATGTTAAGGACGATTGATGACCACATAACGGATATTAATTGCGGACAGCGGACCTCTCGTTGGATGTTGTCTTTTTGAAAGATATTCTCGCAAAAAAGTTTGGCAAGTTTTTCATAAAGATATAGAGGCAGGTTCGCGGAGATCTTTGACGACTATATTCCCAATTTTCACAAGTTTTAACGAAATGAACTCAGCTGTCGCAATTCCAAAAAAGTACTATAAAAAAGTACTATGTGCAATCTTTACGAAAATTACAGTATGAAATGCAGATTTGGCACGGACCAATTTGAAATCTGTTTTTTAAAGCAATCGATGCTAAAATTCGAGGATAACTGGCAGGGACCAGGGTTGGTCATGATGATCGAAAGTCCGTCCGCGTCCGTCCGCGTCCGGACGGGTCCGGACCCGGGATGCAAATTGCGGACGGACGCGGACCCCCGATCATTGTGACCAACCCTGCCAGGGACAATTAGCGCTCAGTTAATTTCTAGGAATCGATTTTTTTTCTCATACTGTAATTTGAAAAGATTGTGAAAAGCCTAGTTTTATTTCAAGGACGGAAAAGTCGTTGAAATCGTTGCATCCTTAAATTACTGGAAACCTTCCTCCCGGCGCATGCTAATTTTTTGAAACATCTTTTTGAAATTTGAAAATCGAATATTCGAAATTTCTTGAAACGTTCTCCGCGAGGGTGGGTTGGCTAGCATGGCCCATCGGCGGTCTGCAACTTCCGGTATTCGACCGTTAGCGGGGGGTTAGCAACGTTAGAAAATAAAATTTATTTTTATTTGCACTTGCAAAAATTGTGCCTATAGAAAATTTCTCCAAGACCACAACGATTGCTGACCACCGAAGTCTAGACGGATGCTAGTCTGTTGAAACATCTTTTGCCGAGCAAGTTTCAAACTTTTTTGAAACTTTTTGCTGTCTGGCAGACTAGCAAAGAACATTGGAGACCACGACTGGATTTTTATAGATGAAGATAGATTAAAAGGCCGTTTTCCAGACATCCAAAAACTTTGGCAATTTTTTCGACTCCTTTTTCGACGCCATTTGAAAGAGCGTAGTCGAATTAGTTGGGCTGCATAGTTTGGAAAGTTTTTAAAGTTTAATTTTGCGGCTTAAATTAGCCACAAACTTTACAACCATGAAAAATTATTTCGAAGACCGAGGAATTGGCTAAACATTTGAGATAATACTAATTTCGGGATGGGGATCATTTTTGTAATACATTGTAAAGTACGAAAATGGCCGGAACATCGGTAAATTGCGTACTCAAAAAACGCGCAAAAAGTTGATTAGGTGCAAGACCTTCTGGTATTAAAGTGGAAAATGCGATTTTGACGCATATACTTTTTGAAACATATTTTATAAACACACGCTAGTTGCTTGCTTTAATCCCGAAACGCACCACGTAAATCGGCCATCAGAAAAGAAGTATCGATTCAGCTTGGGCAGTAGAAATACCGTCAAACGATTCAGACTCATCGCCAGCACCACCATCACGTTTACCTGTAAATAGAAAACTGGAATCTTAATCATGTTGCTGATTTTATGTAATCCCTAAGGTTCTGGGGTGCTTTTGCGTTATCGGGGGTCGATTTTTTTGACAGCTCCAGGAATGCTTAATAACGTCATGGTATTTATGATTGTGCTTCTAGTAATATTTCAACTATATTTTGTTTTATATCTAAAATCGAAAAAATTTTAAATCGAACTTTTTGTCGAAAAATCGGTAATTTTGATGTTCCATTCTCACTCCTAACGTTTTGCGTCTCTGCTCGCCTCTTTTCATCGTCTCAAGTTCAAAATAAAAATAAAGAAACACTTTTGTTAGTGAATTTAGAAATTTGGATACTGAAGAAAAGGTGGGTTTTGCCTGACAGAACCCCCCCCCCCCCCGATAATGCATAAGAACCATCTCACGATCTAAAATTTAAATTGATAGCATGATTTCATCTCCGAAATTTTGTTAGGCTGGGCGTCGCTCATTCCATTGTGGATTTGGCACCGCGAGGCCCCCATGACTTTTGATGAAACTTGAATTTTTACTTTTTGTATTTCCATTATCTAAGTAAATTTTCTATCGTATTATTAAATTTTATATACTTAGTATTAAATTGTACCATATAGCAGACAAATTCGATGAAACAGCACAGGCGATACATCACGAATAGGTATGGTCGTGTGGCGTAGATCTGAATTAGATAAATCGAAAAAAATTGACGACAGTTAGGTGGCGTAAGCTTTTAAATTTCACATTTTTAAATCATTTTAAAACAGATGAAAGTAAAATGCTTTTGGAAATATTAGTGAAGATTTATCGGAATGTCGAGAGCAAGATCGTCTAAATAATTGTTGGGAAAAAAATAGTCAAAAGACCTTACTGATTTGAAACATATTTTTAGGGATCGCGAAATATTTTTGAAATTTTTATTCGGATTCTTAGATTTATCTTAATGATTGCTTCCTAATAGGTTATTTTCTATCAAAGTTAAAGCGCGAATTTCCAGCAGATTAAGACCGGTCGTTTTGAATTTATAAATAAATCCAAGGGTATTGGAAAGGCAAAATGCTTTGAAGAAATTACTGAAAGCTTACCCAAAATAACCTATTATGGACTATTGTGTAAAAACCGTGCTAAATACCTTCCTGGATTGAAACATATTTTTAGAAATTTCGGAATATTTTTCAATTTTTGATGAGAATTCTTAGATTTACCTAAACCAGTGCTTCCTAATAGGTCTTTTCTATCAAAGTTAAAGCCCAAATTTCCATTTAAAATTTTAATTAAATCCAAAACCTGATTTTCAAATTCTAAAGGGCCTGGGAAGCCAAGTGGCAATGAAACGTTGCTTATTAATTTTGACTCCTAAAGCTCACTGGCTATTACTCCATCGAAAATTTTTCAGAATACCTTTTTGCACTGAAACAAATTTCTTTTTCCCGCATGCACCAAATTGAACATGGCGCAATTGCTAGTTTTTTAAGAATTCGCAAAGTTTATAAATCTTTTAGATAGTTTTCCCAACAGGCGAATTGGTTAATATTGTTATCATTGAAATAATCAAAATACCTGACTGGTTTGAAACATATTTTTTGTTTCCCTAGATAATTTTTCAAATTCTGGTTCTAATCCTTTGATTCCTTGAACCATTATTTTTTTGATAATCAGTCGATTTTCTGTCAAAGTCAATGCCCGATTTTCTTTTAATAATCTGAATTAAATCCAAGACCTTCTTTTGACATTTTACAGGTCCTGAGAAGCCAAGTGACAATATCTTGTTTACTAATTTTTACTCCTAAAGCTCACTGGCTATTACTCAATCGAAAATTTCGCAGGATACCTTGTTGCACTGAAACAAATTTTTTTCTCACGCATGCATCAAATTGAACATGACGGAATTGCTAGTTTTTTAAGAATTCGCAAAGTTTATAAATCTTATAAATAGTTTTCCCATATAAAGTTTAGTTAGATTTTTTTGAAAGTACGGTTCAAATACTCACTATTACATTGCTAACGATTTCTAAACCAAAAGGAAAGTCTAAATAAATTGAAAATATTTAAGTGCCCTAAGACTTTCAATTGCAAATTTTTAAAGTACGTTAAAGTGAAGTGGAAGGCAAAATGCTTTTGGAGATGTTAATGACAATTTACCGGAACAACACAACCGCGTGGCTTACTATTAATATCATAGCAATCGTCAAAATACCTTACTGATTTGAAACATATTTTTTTGTATCCATGGATATTCCAAATTCTGGTTCTAATTCTTCCATTCATTAAACCATTGTTTTTTTATAATCAGTCTATTTTCTATCAAAATCAAAACCCGATTTTCCTTTAATAATTTAACTTAAATGCTAACCTGATTTTCAATTTTTAAAGGGGCTGGGAAGCCAAATGGCCATGCTACTGTACTTACATTACACCGAAAGTCCATTGGCTATTACTCAAGCCAAAATTTTTCAAAATACCTTAGTCTCAAGAAACATTTTTTTTTCGCACGGATCAAACTGAAAATCGTGGATTTGCTAATTTTTTAAGAGTGACATTGTTTTTAAAAGTTTTTGGATAGTTTATCCATATAAAACCTAATTAAATTTTTTCGAAAATACTTAATTAAATATACCCACTATTGTATTGCGAACGATTTCTAAACCAAAAGGAAAGTCCAAATAAATGTCAAATATTTAAATGCCGTAAGAGATTCAATTTTAAATTTTTAATGCATTTTAATGTGAAAGACCAAATGCTTGTGGGTATTAATGAAAATTTACCGGACGAAAGATCACTCGCTATTAATCTGTAACAATTGTACCAAATACCTTACCGGTCTAAAACATATTTTTAGTGCTCGGGATTTTTTAAATTTTTCGTTCTGATTCTTAAATTTACTTAAATCATTGCTTCCTAATAGGTTATTTTGCATTATATTTAAAGCCCGATTTTCCTTTAATAATTTAAATATGCCAACCTGATTTTCAACTTTTAAATGACCCGGAAGCCAAACGGCGATGCTACTGTACTTACTAATTATTACTTCGAAGGTCCACTGGCTATTACTCAATCGAAAATTCCGCTTGTCGCACTGAAACAAATTTCTTTCTCACGTACGCATCAAATTGAACATGGCGGATGTAAGATGTTTTTTTAAGAATTATCAGAGTTTTCGAATCTTTTAGCTAGTTTTCCCATCTAAAGGATATCTGAAATTTTCTAAATAAACGATTAAAATGGCTACTATTGCATTGCTAACGATTTCCAAACCAAAAGGAACGTCCGTATAGATTAAAATATTTAAATGCCCTGACTTTTAATTTTACATTTTTAAAGCACGTTAACGTGAAGTGGAAGGCAAAATGCTTGTTGAGATATTAATGCCAATTTACCGGAACGCCAAAAGCACACTGGTTATTATTATGAACAAAATAGTCAAAATACCTTACTGATTTGAAACATATTTTTGTATCCCTGGATATTCCAAATTCTAGTTCTAATTCTTTGATTCCTTATACCATTGTTTTTTGATAATCAGTCTATTTTCTGTCAAAGTCGAAGCCCGATTCTCCTTTTATAATTTTAATTCAATACAAAACCTTAGTTTCAAATTTTAAAGGGCCTGGCAAGCCAAGTAGTGGTAATGAGACCTTGCGTACCAAATTTTACTCCGAAAGTCCACCGGCCAAAATTTTTCAAAATACCTAGTTGCATTGAAACAAATTTCTTTTTCACATCCGAATAAAATTAAAAAATGGCGGATTTGCGAATTTTTTAAGAGTTAGCAAAGTTTTAAAAGCTTATAAATAGTTTTCTCATATCAAAGTTTAGTTAAATTTTTTTGAAGATTCGATTCAAATACTCATAGATAACGATTTCGAAACCAATAGGAAAAGTCGTTTTTTCGTAGAAAAATTTCCTGTAACCTACCCGTTGCCCAGTTACCGTATACGGAATCGCGACAATCGACTGGATTATGGCGCTGGCCATATTGCAAATAATCAAATGGCGGGCGAGGCGGAAGAATGACCCTTGGAATGTGTGGTCACGCTGCAAAAAAATATGTTTTATTGGTTGTAGTGCATTAATTACGACTTTGTAATCCAATTTATATTCCTGAGTTGATGTCCAAAATCGTGGAACATTTTTTCAAAACTTATTATATGACCTTCAGACTTTCGAGCTGCTTTATCGATATCAGAATAAATTATTAGAGGATTTAAGGTTATTTTCATTTATCGAAAATTTTAAAAATTCACTTCGTAGAAATTTTATTTTGCCGAAACTTCGCTTTATATTTTAATTTGTCGAAATTTTTTTTGGAAAATCATTTTTCAAAAATTATTTTGTTAAAACCATTCTGTCGGAACTTAATTCCGCTGAATTTCCATTTAAAATGAAATTTAAAACGAATTTACACATACTTTCACAAATTCACGGCAAAGATTATTTAATGAGTTTTACAAGTAGATTAGCGATTGGTAAATGCATGGTTATTGATTGAAGATTAAGTAGAAATTTTCTGCTGTCTCTTTGACTGACGTGAAACATTGATTTTCAACCCGTAGCGGAATTTCAGGAAAATATCAATATCATTTTCCCCATCGTTGATTTATGCTAACTAATCCGATTAGTTTTTCTATTCTTGTCTCGTCTTCTACACAACTCTGGAACTTTACTTACTCCCTAGGCCTATTTAAAAGCGATAGAGAGAAAGAGAAAGAGAGCGTGTGAGAGAGAGCGAGAGAGATAGAGAGAGAGAGAGAAAGAGAGAAGAGAGAGAGAGAGAGCGAGAGAGAGCGAGAGAGAGAGAGAGTGAGAGAGAGAGAGAAGAGCGATAGGAAAGAGAGAAATAGTGAGAGAGAGCGAGAGAGAAACAGGAAGGGAGAGGATGAGAGAGCGAGAGAGAGAGAGTGAGAGAGAGAGCCTAAACAAAAGATTAAGTCCGTAAATATCCAGAAAGAACAGAAGATAGATTACTAGAGGAATTTTTGAAACGTCCCCTCAAATTTGTAAAACATACTTTTGTGCCAATCCCCTTCAGCACGGTCCACAGCAACATATTTGCAATAATGGCTACCGTAATCCCGAGACCGTATGCCATCCCGATCATTTGCCGTTGGGTTACGGTAGCGTGCACGGTGCTCATGTAAAATTCGCCCATTTTTTAGCAGAGCAAGAATTGTGACGGGACGATGGAAATGATGTCCCTGCCATTCCGCCCCACTACATCGCAAATCTGAAAATTGGCATCTGGAGCGTCGCGGAATTCCGTTTTCCACGTAGTTGTTGTCTGGAATTTCATGAATTCCATAACAAAAGGACGGGCAAGGTCAGACTATAGGTTTCCGGCAATGGTTGCTGAACGGGCGGTGGGGGTAAGTAAGGGGATGTGAAAACTTGTTAGAAAAAAATTGCTCTTCAAACTCACCAAACAACTTCAGGTTTAGGCGAAACACGTCTTCAAAGCATTAGCCACTAGTACCAGAAAATACCCCTAAACTTTAACTTTTACTGCATTATTCGTCAAAATTCACGACAGTACTTAGGCCTTTATCATTAACCCAGCCGTTTCAAGAAACTCGTCGAGGCCCGAAACACATTTTTTTCAAAATAATCGAAATTAATAGTGGAAAAAAATCTGAATCGAAACTTTAGCGTTTATTGTAATTTTCGAGTTTATTACCGTATTAGAGTCAGTATTAATAGTGAACTAGACGTAAAATTGAAAATTAAAATCTACAAAAAATATAGAAAATTCTGATAAAGCGTATTAAAAAAACTTGTCCGGTCCAGAAACACGTTTTTCGAACCTAATATAATAATAGCAAAAACTCCATTAACTTTCATTTTACTGTATTGTTCGCCGCTTTTATGACAGCACATGAACCATTATAAAAACATTCACTAAAAATTCAAAAATAATCTATATTACAAATTATTCAAAGTGGTTTTGATAGAATAAAGACAAAAAAGCGTTTTAAAAACATGGCGGGGGCTCGAAACACATTTTTCAAATCTTCGAGATTAAGAATCGAAAAACCTCTATAATTTTAACTTTTAGTATATTATTCGATAATTTTATTACAGTATTAGAACCATTATAAATCTTTAACACGCACGTCGTACCCGTGAAAAACAAGACTTTTGAACTTTTCAAAATGAATTCGGGGCGCGAAACACATTTTTCAAAGGAAGACAGAATAAAAATAAAAACCCTCTAATTTAACTTTTACTATATTATTCGATAACTTTATTACAGTATTAGAGCTATCTATTATAAATCTCTAGAGCCTGAAATCTCCCCCTTTTCCCCGACTTTTCCCGGTCATCAATGTGCGTTCTCTGGATGTTCCCCGCTCTTTCCCGGCCCGCCCCCCGTCTGGCCCACTCAAAGGCTGTGTGTTGGCCCCTCTCTCCCTTCCCCCGGTGCAATGATGTTTTCCAACCTTTCGTCGGAGCCCCGAGAAGATACCTTTTCGCTCCGTAAGGAGTGAGTGGTATCGACGAGGAAAGGCGCAGGACGCACAAAGAGTCACTGAGCACCGCTTTTTTATTAAATTAAACACCCGAATTCAACGGGTTTTTTTAATCAGGGTATGCCAAGTCAAGCAAGCTTACTTTACCGAAGCTTTTCAAGCCATAAAGAAATACCGGGGAAACACGCGTTAACTGTAACACGCTCTTTTTGTAAGAATCCAATTTTCATCTAATAAATAAAGGAAATGTTTCTACACGGTTTTTTTTTACTATTCCTAAACCTAAAAACTACCCAAATTTTTATAAAAAAAACAAACAATAGAGACTTTCGTCGTGTTTCTTTCGCCGATTTTCGATCAAATTTCAACTAAAACTTTTCTAATTCTTTTTTTGAGCATTTTCCACCTAACATCTAATTAAATTTAGTAAAAACGAGCTTCGCAACTTTGCCATCAGCTGAGAAAAACCAAATGTCTAAAGCCCTGACATTTTCTCCGCGCGAAAAAATAGTAGTCTCGACTCGAAAAATTGCGATATCGTACAATGATAGTTGAACATTTATCGGGCGAATGAAGATCGTATTCAACGGGAATTGTGTTATCGTAATCAATTAAATTTAATGAGGGGAGGGGGTGAAATCTGGAGACAATAACATTTCGCTATCATTACAAAGGCATTGGCAATTCAAACGGAAAACGGATAAAGAGAATCAGCGGGGGTCCAGGGATTTTAACGGTTATTATATTAGTTAGGGGCTGGCCTCGGGTAGTGACTCGTAGTTGTTGCGCAGTGGCTTTCGGGTCACCTCTGAAAAACAACTGAATAATGAAGAAAAAAAGGCAAAAACGAGAAAAACGAGCTTTGGCATTATCGGGGGTCCTGCTTTTTCTTAGTCCAGAAGATATGCCTACTAATGCAATCTAGTAATTCAACTGTATTTTTAGTAAATTTAACCATATTAACCATAAGCGGAAAAACCATCTAGAAAACGGAGAAAATGTTTAAAATTTTGAAATTTTTACCGAAAACCAGGTTTTGAAATTTTTAATTGATTTTAATAAAAATTGTAAAGTTTATTAATAAAAAGGATAGTAAAATATTATAAACGCCGGCCCTAATTATATTAGTAAAATCAGAATTTATGAAAAAATTAGGTCTCCCCCGACAATGCCGAAGAACCAAAAATAAGATCCAAAATCTTACCAGAATCCTTGGGAATCACGCTGAAGTCGAGGCCGGGGAACGTCAGCTCCAGGTTGGCGGGGTCCTTGTTGGGCGTCGAAAAGTGACGACCACCCGGGCACATCGTCTCGTCGTTCTGAACACCGTCAATTTGATGCCGTCAAAACGATAACGCACCTCGAATGCGCTGCTCGACACGCTCTTGACAGCCGTCGACGGGGGCGTGTTCTCCACTTCACTAACTCGCTTGGCACTTCGGCGACGGGTCGACGTCCGCGCTGGGGTCGTGGCGACGGTCGATTCTGAAAATGGCAGATTGGCAACGTCATAATTTGAATGAGACGATATCGAATCTTCATAATGCGGATTTTCAAAATACCTAGTCTCATAATACCGAATTTTATAATGCCTAACATGATAATGTCGAATCAACTCAAAATACCGAAATTTCCGTTTTTATAAGTCAAATTTTTCAACATTATGGAATTGTCGATAGAATTTACATTTCAAAATTTCGAACCAAGGGGTAGCATCGCTAAATAAACCGTACCAGTGTCCATTGGCTCTTCTGCTTCGACTTCAGCCGCTTGCTCTTCTTCGACGACCTCTTCTTTCACTGCAACAGCCGGAGCAGGCGGCTCCTCTACAGCATCCTCTTGCTCCGCTTGGGCTTGCTCGTCCTCCTCCATCTCTTCGGCCTCTTCCTCCTTGACCATCCCGGTCAGGGTCGGCTCGTCGCCCGTCGACTCGGCCGCGTCCATCTGCTTCTCGGCGGACCGCGACTCCGAGCGTCTCGCGGTTGACCGACGAGTTGAAGCCGGTGCCGAAGTTTCCTAGAAAATTATTAATTAGCGATGCTGGACGGTTTCCCAACCTGTCGAAATTTCATAGTGTAATTGATAGTCCGTAATGCAAAAACTTATCTTTTTTCGGAAAAGCGATTTCGGCATTTCGACATTCTGGCACCAAATCGCGCTAGACTCTTAGCGGGGGGTAACTTTTTAAAGTTGTCTTGCGTAGTTTCATAGCTTTAATAATTTTTGACACCGGGAAAGCCAAACATTCAAAAAGTCGGAATTTATACCAAAAACCCCAAATTGTTGCACTTTTAATATTTGAAGATTTTCGATATTTCAAACCGGCTGAAAGCGATATCGCCCCCTCCCCCCGCTAACTAACAGTCCAATACCAAAATAGCGCTAAGCCTTCCAACGCACCTGTGTCGATTCGGCGGCTCGAGCTGCCGGGCTTGAAGAAGTCGTCGCCTCGGCCGGCTCGACCTTGACGGCGGGAGGCGCAGTCTCGACCTCCATCGGCTCGGCCTGGAAAGAGGAATGGAAATTAATTGCGGGAATGTAGTACCGTATCGGCATCAACCGGCGCGGGATTCTCGTTGGCGGTCGAAGCGGTCGCCGCTGCATCTGCATCCATGGCCGAGTCATCGTCGTCGCTGAGCGGGGCGGCCAGCGGGATTGCTAAACATATTTTATATTTAATGCTGTTTGCGTAAATATTTAATAGTGTTTTGAGCAAAATTCAACCATATTTCAAGTGGAAAAACTATTTAAAATCTACTATATATAAAAAAATAGTGTCTGTGTGTGTGTGTGTGTGTGTCTGTGTGTGCCACTTTGCATCCACTTCCGTCTGTCTGTCCGGAGGATATCTCGATAGGGGAGGAATTTTAAGGTATGTATGATACGTCATTAGATGCGTAATGGCCTGGAGATGACTGCACGCATATCAGATTTAACAAATTCACCTATTTTCGACATTAAATTTAAGTTTTTGTAAAAACCTCTTTGTTAGGAACAATTAGCGTAGACCGGAAGTGGGCATTCGACTATACAGGGTGGCGATTAAGTATTTGCGCCTGTTTCAAGCGCGTTTTTAGGAGCTAAATCGTAGTCGGCAGAAAAAACAAATAAGTCCATTTTGTAGAGAATTTTTTGCTATATCAGATGCAAAGTGAAAACAGGAAACCGCTTCACCACACAATTTTAATTTGTCTAAAAATGTAAAACCGCGTTTTTTTGTATGGATTTTCTTCATTTTTGAGGAGCTCAGAAATTTTTTTGAAGAAGCTGGATACATTTCCGGATGTTTGATCGTGGAAAGAGCTATCTGAACTTCCTAGAAAAAATGGGTATGGGCAACAGGGAGTCCTGAGTAGGGCACGGAAGCGAAGGAAATTTTGGCAAAGCTCGAGGGCCGCGCATCCTGTCTCAGAGCGACTTATCGCAGAAGAATGCATTCTAAAAAATCGCACCTTTGAGGTATCTTCTTCGTTTTGCTATCAAAATGTAGGTAATTCTTGCGTCTCTTTACTAGCCACTTTAGCTAGAGCGAGAAAAGCTAAATTCTCCACCCCATGATTTTTTAAGAGTGGAGCAAACGGGTCGCATAACCATGCATTTCATTCCATCATTTTGTGCCAACTTTTGAGCTTTTTGAACGCCCTTTAGTTTTTCCGGACCGTTTGGATCGCTTAACCAAGTCCCCATCATGGAAAACATCTTCGACAAGTGATTGTAGAAATTTGAGACATTTTGTGTTTTTCGTGAAAAAGCCTCCCGCGCGGCTCAATTTTGGTGGTCGAGAAAACTACGAATAAATCTAGGATCCGATTAGAAATAATTTTTCTGTCTACTACGTTTGCTAAAGGGCATTGCAACAAATATAAAGACCACTTGTTATTTTGGCCAACGGAGATACTTAGGCAGAAAAGCTTAAACAAAGGGACGAGATACGCGCGGCCCTCGCTGATGTTTGGGCGCTTCTCTCAAAGGTCGTATCTTGAAAATTTGAGAATTAGGGCCGTAGATCTTTTGGTATCCGTAATTAGGTTATATTAGCTACATTATGGTCGTAAAATAATTTCCAAGACACGCTTCGGTCATTTTTTACGCTGCCTTTCCTGGCGCAAATACTTAATCGCCACCCTGTATAAAGGGGCTCAACAGGTAGTTTTTCATTTTTTGTCATCTGAATTCAGGAAAATTATGCAAAGTGAAGGATAAAACGGGGTCATACGGGGCCAGGGTTGAAAAGTCGCGAAGCGGCTTTTCAACCCTGGTTTAAAAACTTAAAAAAATTCCGAATTTCTGACCGAAATCCATATTATTGGGTTTTTGAAAGGTTTCTGCCCTCCCCCCATAATGCCAAAGAGCCAATATCCACAAAACACTCACGGGGTCCATTCTCGGAAGGCGCCTCGCTTGCCTGGCGCAGCAGCGCCAACCCATCGGCTCCGATCGTCTCCGCCTGGCCGTCGTAGGCGTACGTCGTCTCGTTCTGCGCCATCCGGCTGCGCGGTCTTATCTTTGGCGTCTTCGGCTTCTTGGCCGACTTGAGCAGTCCGTCGTTGGGTCGTTGGATCTCTTCGAGCAGTACGCGCAACTCCTCGGCGTTGTCGCGTTCCTTGTCGTGTTTGCGGAGGGCCATCTCGCGCTTCACAAAGCCGTCGTCGTCGCGGATCGCGTGCAGGATGTGGCGGGCTCGGTTGGGGTGCAGGGCGCGCAGCATGTCCTCCAGATGCTCGAGGTGATCCTTGCACAGCATCCTGGAAAAAAATGTAAAACAAAATATTTTTAAGATTTTCAATAATTTTTTTTGTAGGGTCTATGGTCTCCAAAACGGCATTTCCGCCAATTTTCAGCAGCTTGTAAAAAGTAAAGAACGCTAATTTCATGGCCCAAAATGCATGAAAAATGGAATTTTTAATTGTTAAATGCAGGAAATTCGATTAGTTTTCAAAAAAAACCCCTGCCAAACCCCCATATCAGCATTCAACGAACTTGGAAAATTTAAAAGAGACTTACGCGATAGTGAGCGTAATTTTGCGCGTATGACGTCCGGCCCGCTCTCGCTCGCAAGTGGTGAGCAGTTGGAAGAGGATGGGCAGAATCTTGTCGGTCAATCCACGTCGATACGCCTCCACCACGCCCTCTTTCGCCGCCGACTAAAAAAAAAGAATAAAATTTGCCGCAGTTGGTCGAATGCTGGTAGCAGCCAGAAGCGTATTCTTTCTATTGAAATGTAACTATCATTCCAGTGGGAAAAATTATCTAGAAGACACCGAAAAATCGATATTTTTGTAGATTTAAAGGAATTCGCAAACTTTCTACGTTTAGGAATAGCAAAAACTTCCGTACCATGACATTTTCCGGGGCTTCTGGCGCCTCCTCGGCCTCATCCTCCGCGGCGGCCGCCGGTTTCTTCCCGATCGAATAGGTGAAGCTCATCTCCTCGGCTACAAAAACTTGTTCAAGAAACCGAGGAATTGCCTACATATGAAAAGCTCGAGGCAATCCATGGTGAGCCGGTCGATGCAGTCGTCCTTGATATCGAGGGCTTTGTTGGCGACGCGCAGCAGGATATCCTCGCAAATTCGCACCATCGTACCGAATCGTTGAATGTCCGTGAATGTTGACAGCTAAACAGGAATGAAACCGAAAAGAGCGGAAGACGTACGACGAATCGAAGCAGCGTCTGTCGCCAGTTGTACCGCTGCATCTCGGCGCCGATGCCGTCCACGCGAACTTGACGCCGTCGTGCGCTCACCAGCCCTTCCTCTGGAAAAGTAGGTGGTTAAAGTGTCAGGATCTTACGCATTATCGGGGGGGGGGGTCTAGCGGGGATCCAGATACGACTAGTAATATAGCAGCAAGTATTTCTCTGAGGTTTACGTCAAATACTATAGAATTCCCAGTCATTTTACAAAAAATAGCGCCCCAGAAAAAGTTTCTCCCGCTGAAAAACGCAAAAAAAAACGTACTGTCATTCCACTTGAACGGCGCATTGTTGTAGAACAGGAGGTATTCCATGTAGTTGGCGTACAGCATGTCCTTGTCGAGCGGAAGAAGGGCGTTCTAGAATTATAAAAATCCACAAAAAAATCGTCAATCACTTACAATTAACGCATCCTGGGCGTAGGAGGACGTCTCCAGGTTCTTGTCGATGCACAGCGCCAGGTAGAGGTGCATGATCTGAAAACGGGGAGGTCAGCCAGAATGGTCAAAAATTTTCTTAAATAAGAATCAAGAGCTCACCGGGCCCTCCCATTTGAGATACTGCTCCTTCAGCAGATGGGTGACCATCTCCAGGCACTGGAGGCGAATCATCGGATGTGGGTCGACGAGAAGCACGGCGATCGTGCCCGGCAGGTCGTGCGTCTCGGCCACGGGGAATCTGGAAAAATGGTATAAATAATGTGTAAAATAGCCAAATCGAAACGCTACTTTTAACGCCCTATCAAATCGCGTTATGTTAGTAAAATTTGTGAAAACTCGAAGGTTTAAACAACAATTAAACTCTTTCAAACAACAGGGTTATCTGTATATCTGTCTACTTGCCTCTCTCTCTCCCGTCCCGAGAGAGAGAGAGAGAGACGTGCAGTTTTACCTTTTCATAATATCGCAGCACGGCACCAGCAGGTTCGCCCTGATCGCGTCGACATCGTTGAGCAGCGTAGTCTTCAGCTCCGGGATGACGACACGGGCCAGCTCGCTGTCGAGAATGCAGTGCGACCCCAGAGCCAACGCAGCGGCCGCTCGAATCCGGTCCGAAAACGTCGACTCCACCGAGAAGCCCAGGATGACGTCTGAAAAATAACATAGAATCAATAAAAAATAGCGATAATACCAGAATACGCGAAGCGCTGCTTTTGCCACTCGGCACACACCGTCCACTGGCCGTCTTTGCCCTTTGGTGGGAAGCCGAATGGATGAGGGCCGTTGTCCAGCTGAAAAAGGGTAAATTGTATGGAGAGAGAGAGAGAGACGAGAGAGGCCGGAGAGAGGAGAGAGAGAGAGAGAGAGAGTTTTAGAAAGAAGATAACGTCGAAAATCCGCTACCTTGATCTTCTTCCGGTCGGTCAGCAGCCCGAAGCGCATGTCCGACAGGCAGGAGGTGGTGATTTTGAGCAGATATGAGAGCAGCAACGGCTCTTCTCGGATATCGCCGATCGTGTCTAAAAATTTTATAGAAAAAACTAGATGTCCCTACCCTGGTCGATCAGGTAGATGAGCTTGAAGTTGTACTGCACGGCCAGCCCGGTGTTCGTGATCATGCGCTTCAGGAATGTTTCGCTGAAAAAAAAATCAATGTATTAGTTTCCGCTTATTCAAAAGTTACAGCAGATTTTTATAAAATTTAAAATTTCTAAGAATGATCTGAAAGTCAAAATGTTCGCAATATTTTAATACAGTTAGGTTCTGAAAGTTAAATAAAAAATTATAAATCAGAAAGCCCGAAACTTTTTAGCTCAAAGGGCATAAAACTATTAAAAAAGTAGTCTTTTATAATGAACGCCCGGAGCTAAACAACGTTGTACCCGAACAAGCACCGAAAAACATACACATAATCGATGTCGGCGTGCTTCAGATAGGGCATCGTCTTGTGGAATTCGTCCATCGGCATCTTCCAGATGTACCCAAAGACGCCCAGGGCGAAGCGATACGTCTCCGAGGAGAAGCTAGAAAAATGGTAATTTTAATGGCAAAAAAAACCCACTCCAAGATGCGTTGGCTCGGCTTGTCGGTGACACCGTTGGGCTGGTGGTCGCACAGCGAGGCCATCGTCAACCAGAGCGCGCCGATCACCTGCGTCGGAACCCTAAAATGAGATATTTTTTTAGGGTTAAAATTCAAGCTCAGATTAAAACCAGGCTAATTTTTGGTCGTTTATTAACCGAAAAAAAACGGACGTGTAAGCGCGAATGTGCTCTTGGAAATTGTCGACGAGCCGCTGGCGCTGTTTCTCGTCAAACTTCTGCTGCCCGATGCGCATCACGTTCAGCAGGACGTGCGCCTGAAACATTAAATAGTACGCGAAGTACGCGAAATACAACAGCAATTCCGTTGCCCCGTACGCATGGATTAGCAAATTCTGACGTTGTTACTGGAATTCTCAGGCGATTTTTATCATTTTCGCTGTGCTAATTATCAAGATTCGCCGAGATCGATGAAAACGACAGTAATAGAAGGCTTTACGACATGTAATACCCGTCCGCGAAAACCGTAAATTTTCCCGAAAAGCATTCAGTTTTCTAAATATTTCTAGGGCTTTTTGAAAGCGCTAGAAAGCAAAAAAAAAATAATGCGCAAGGTTTGACCGCTGCAAAATCCGAACTTTCTAACCCCTTCAAAAAATCACCGTTGTTCCGCTTGGGATAGTCGTCATCGGCGTCCACTCGTTGAGCGGCCGCGGCGCCTTCGTGTACTCGAACCACTTCTGCGTGATGAAATTCGGGTCGATCGCGTTCTAAAAAAGGCAAACGTAACGTAAGGCAATGAATTGACCCACCGGAAACACGCGGACGAGACAATCATACAGGGTCCACAGGTTCTCGTTTTGCACCTTCGCCAGCCGCTTCTGCAGGTTGTGCACGACGTTCTGGTGCAGCTTGTTTTGGGTGGCTTGGGCTGAAATTCAGGATATGAATACGTGGCTCTACTGAAAAGTAATACTCTGGTTCTTATGCATTAACGGGGGCGTCTATACGTCAAAGATCCGCCTGGCAATATGGCAATACAGAAGTTAATTTCTGTTTTTAGTAAAATTTAACCAAATTTCAATCTAGCGAACAGGCAAAAACTTACATCTTTAAATTTTAATCGAAAGCCGATAGTTTTGTATGTTTTAACAAAATAATGTTTTTCGTAATTTACGTTAGGAAATTCAAAAAATAAAAAACGCTTTTACTCCCATTTTAGAAAAATAGAATCTAAGCAAAACCCCGGTAGTAATTTCGCCAAATTTTTATCTAGAAAACACAGAAAACACTTCAATCGAAAACGGATATTTCGGTATTATTATTAGAATGATTTCTACGTTTAAGAAATTTTAAAAAATGCAAAAACACTTTCGATTATATTAGAAAATGGATGATAAAAACCCCATAAATAAAAAAGAACCCACAAAAATCCCAAAAAATATATACCTTGAAGTGCCCTGATGAGATCAGCGCGATTGCTCGATCCGGGAGCGATCCGCTTCAGCACTTCGGCGGCCAGCCCGCCCACCTCGTTGTCGGTGGCCTCGAGCAGCGGTTCGAAGACGAGCTCCTAAAAATCAACAATAACACTGCCCTAATAAAGCGCACCAAGATGAGGCTGGCCACGCGTTCGGCCATCTTCGCGTCGGCGTCGCCGATCATCGGGAACACGCTGGACACCCAGGAATTGGCCACTTTATGCCTAAAATAGGGCAATTTTCGAAAAATAAGGGAAATGCGTACCATTGAACCGAGCCCTCTTCCAGCGCCGACAGGAGGGTGGTCATCGACGTGGAGGCGGTCTTGCGCACACTGGCTTGCCCATCGAGGCATAGGCGCTGAAAAATGAGGTGGATTCTTGGCTAAAAAATGTGAGAAACTGGCCAAAATTCAAATTTTTATTGATTTTACGCTTTTCATTAATGCAAAAAAAAACCAAAACATTGAAAAATACACGCTAAAATAAAGACCGTTAGCGGTGGAGGCTTACATACCTAGCAAACTTTTTTAGCATTTTCTAGCGTGTTTTTAAAGTGTTTTTGACGATTCGGATCACTAAAAAGTCACAAAGCACGTTTAAACAATAAAAATTTTGACAGCTTTGACGAAAGAAAAATTTGCTAGGAAATTTTAATTTTTTCTACAGCGACAATCAAAATTACCTGCATAAAATGCAGTCCCATCGAGAACGCGTGCAGATCAGTGACGTGGGGCAGGTAGCGCTCCAGGCAGCCCAGACACTTTTGACGGACGTCGGCCTAGAAAAATGGACGTTTTGAGATTTGAGATTCCAAAAAACCGTACATATTCATCGCGTGCCCCGTTCAGCAACAGCTTGAAGAGCGAGTCCTCGGCGAACATATTTTGGCTCGGCTTGCTCCCCTCGTCGTACAGCGTCTGCTCGTCCATGGACAACACGAAAATCTGAAAACGAGAGATGTTCGTGAAAACCGTAATAAATTTTCATGAATTCGACTGGGGCAGATACGACACGCTATAAACGAGAAAAAGAGAGGATTCAGGCAAGTAAAACAATGGAATTTCGGCAGAATTCCGCCAGCAAAATTATCTTTTAGCAATTCTGGTTTTGTTTTCTTGAATTCAGTTTAGTTCAGTATTCTTCAGCATTCCGCTTTTGCCCTATATGTCCAGCTATGCCTAGTAACACCACAGCAAGGAGCTGAACTAGATTTTCGGTAAAATATAGCTATAGTTATAACCGAAATGAAAAAAAATGGATTTAGAAAACAGGATCATGCTCGAAAATTTTCAATTTCAGTCGAGAAGTCGTATTTTTCTGGGCTTTAATAAAAATTTGCACAGCTTCTACATCTAAGAATACTAAGAAACAGTCCACAAAACCCCCCTTCTACAAAAATGAATTTTAGGCGCAAAAATTGTCGATACTAAATTCTATAGTCTACCAGTCGATATCAGCCGCTCCGCGGCTGCTATCGACTGGCCCACCCGGGGGGCAAGGCAATACAGGTTGCTTCTGATTCTCTTTAGTATGTTTCCCACTTGGCGCGAATACCTTCCGTGATCTAACTACGCCCCTCCTCTTCCCCCGAAAGGACCTTCCCCCCACATCCGTAGTTGATCCTAAACAAAAGTAGAAGGGAAATGTAATGGTCAGCACACGCCCTAGAAGCAAAGCTATAACCTTCTTTAAGAATAAGAAACATAGAAGAAACTTGTAATGGCCATAATATCCTTTGAAACAACGTTAGATCCCTTCATTGATACCAAAAAACATCTAATAATCGCCGAATGGCTAGAATACCAAAGTGAAAAAAACTCTAAAATCGCGTAATGGCTAGAATACCCTTTGAAAAAAGTTATTCCCTTCTTGATACTAAAAAAAACAATAAAAACCGTTGCGAAACAATTATTCTTTTGTTTGGGGGTTTCTGCTACCATTAATGCACGAACGGCCCTTGTGACCTCTGGCCCCTCCCCCTCTCCCCGGGACATGCCCTGGGGGCACGTTGAATTCCTGGACGGGCGGACGTACGGACATTAGAAATTTATATATAGTAGATACTAATGAGACATGTTTTTATAGATTTGACTAGGGCAAACCAGCAGAGATCTTTCAGGCAGGAAAGATTATTTTTGGGACCGAATTCCGCAGCTCAAAGATTAGAAAAACCAGGGCGAAATCCCTTACCACATCATGGGCCGCATCCCTTAATCCGGGCAGAAACTCGGCCGTTTGCATCAATTGGCCGATGAGCAGCAGGGCACGGGAGCGAACGTTAGCCGTCTGGTAGATCAGCGCCTCGACGAGGATGCGGTACAGTATCTAAACCCAAAAATAAAGAAAAAAATTTTCGAAAAATACCGCATCGCCCCTCGGGAAATAGGGATTTTTGTGCGCCTTCTTTTTCTTGACACGTTTCTGCTTCTTGGCCCCGTCCTCCTCGCGGAAGCTGGCGTCTTTCTGAAAAGGCGATTAATTTCGATGAAAAGACAATCTTCAAAAAATCGGCATTTTTTCAGGGCTTTTTCTTTCGGGGCGTTTGATTAAGATCCAATTTTGTATAAAGACGCGCGAATTGATTTTTCATATTTTTTTTGCCATAGGCGATTTCCGCGTAAATTGGCCGCTGACAGATCCAGAAATTTTGAAATTTCGACATACTGATAGCAAATCAACAAAATGCCCACATTGAGAGCATCGGCTTGCATCGACTTCCTCTTGGCCTTCTTCTTCCGCGCCACCTCGCTCTCATCCTCGGACCCTTCGGCCTCGTCGCGGCTCTCGTTTTCCGCGTCGCTCCGGTCGAACATGGTCGCGTTTTTCCGCTCGTTGCGTTCAGCCTGCTCGGCGACGTACTTCTCGTAGTCCGGGTCGGGTTTGCTCCAGTCTAAAAAGTCGATATTGGTCAAATTTTAAACGGTTCGACTACCAAAAATATCGTCTTCTACGAAAAATTGAATTTTTAAACAGTTTCAAGGCAGCTTTTTTTTCGTCGAAACGCAGTGTCTAGCGATAGCAAGAAAGAAAGAGAAAAACCGCGATTCGATACCGCCCTCAAAAACTCACCGAAAAATTTGGACCGGATCATCTCGTAGCAAACCGCCATCGCCGTCACGTTGATCTTCGGGCGCCGCGAGAGGATGAGCAGCATTTTGCGCAAAGACTAAAAACTTGCTAGTAAAAGCAAAAGACCGGATGTCCTTACAAAAACTTTCTCGTCCGGCAGCAGTTTGACCAGCTCCAGCAAGATGGTGCCCGGCAAAAATTCGCGGTAGTGGGCTCGCGGGTCGGCGCGCATGATCAAGGCGATGAGGAGCTAGAAAAAAAGAATAGTGAAATCCTAGGGATATTCTCCGCTTTAAATCATTTCAACCTTCCAGAAACGTCAAATTTCCACGGGGTCTAAGCGCGTTACTTTGAAAATACCGAACTTCATAACCTAGAGATTTCGTAATGCCGAAAAGACCGAAATGTCGAGCTAGCATAATGTCCAAATTTAAGAATTCTGAAATTCAAAGAGTCGCCATTTCAGGATATCGAAATTACAAAATGCTGAAAATTTTGCATAGAATTTCGGGGGTTTTCCTAAGAGATTTGCGTCCGTGAATCTCGAAATCATGAAATTTGAGATCTCGACATTATGATTCTCAATATTTTAAAACAACCCTATTTGAACAAATATCTCGAAAATCCCCAATCCCGATGCACAAAACTTCGACAATCTGAATTTCGACATTACGATAGCAAACGGGCCTAGAGACGATTTCAATTTTCGAGATTCTGCTAGACAACCATAAGTACCTCATAAAAAATGTTCTGCTCCTTCTCGTCGGCGTCCTCCATGCGCAGCTTGACAAAGTTGAGCGTCGCCTGCGCGAGGGTGATGGCAGCCGTGGGGATGGAGATGTTGTACGGGTTGTTGTCAGGATCGGTGGCCAGAAGGCGTGGCTGCACGATGCGCTCGTAGACCTAAAAATCGATTGAATAGGGGAAGCCCTAGAATTATTACCAGTGAATAATCGTCGGAATGTCGCGGATCACAGAGGGCATGCGCCAGGGCAAACGAGCGGTTGACCATTCGGGCCGTGCGCGCCATGTCGCGTGTTGTCTCGACGGGCTGAAAGGAATTGTTTTGTGTTTCCTCTAATTTTACAAAATTTGCGATACAAATACAAGAAAAAAAATCGGTGCCTCCGTGTTAGCCGGACTAGGGCAAATTTTGCCGTGGGCGCTCAAGGACCAAATAAATTAAATTTAAACGATTTATCATTTGGTTCTTTTTTTCTTGCATAGCTGGGACTAACGTTTCAAAAATCGTGATTTGCCAAAAAATTCAGATTTAAAAATGTTCAGTTTAATTTAATTTCAGTTTAATTCTTAATCAGTTTTTAGTGGTCGGAAACGATTAAAAACAGCACGAAGTCATACCATCGTTTATTACTAGGCAGGTATAAACTGCTATGCTAAATTACTACATAATCACTCTGCAGGTAATTACAACATCTTTTTTGCGGCACCGCTAACACGGAAGCACCCAAAAATGCTCTATATACCTTCACTCGAAAATCTTCTTTCGCCGTCTCGTCATAATCGATGCGCGCCAAATCGCGCACATAGTCGGCGATCGCCTCGGCAATTGTGCTCGAGTTGTTGAGGTCGACCCTAAAAAGAGAAAATTAGCTGTAAATACTACCCTTACTTTCCCAAAAACAGGAGCAGCACGCACGTCGACTCCTCCAGCACTTTGACGGCCACCGAGTTTTGGATGTAGCTTTCTGGGCGGTCTGAAAAAAGGCGTAAAACAATTGAAAAAGCATTACCAATGGCATCCGTCAGATCGAGGTCCTTCTTGCGCTTGCGCCCCTTCCCGCGTCCGCCCTTCACATCGACGGCGACGACCATCGTGGCCAGGTCACGAACGCCGAATATCACGACACGGAAGGCGTCTCGCCAGACGGCCAGCACTTGCTGAAAAAAAAGATAAAATAATTGGTGGCCGAATACAATTTTTACGGATTTAAAAAACAATTACTCTGCCGGATTAACAATAAATTCGGCTGCTTTTCTGGGAGAATTCGAGGAAAATTTGCTCCGGCCGCAAAAACCCGTACAATCTTAAAATGGCTTCCAAAACTAAAAAAAATTGCTTTTTAGACGGTTGCAGCGCGCTGTTTTCTCCGCTTTCCAATAGCATGACTGTACTTCCGATCCGGCCATTCTCCGTAATTCTCCCAGGGCTTTCTGGGACCCATAGTCGGTAACTGTTGCAACGAACCTGTGTGATTGCGCCGTGCATGAAATTCCTGACGGCGGCCCCGTCAATCGAGCTCAACCGCATGTAGAGTGATGCCGCCGCGCAGCCGGTCCGGAACGCGTCTTCTTTGCTGAAAGTGGAAAATTGAATCAGATAGTCGGTTCGTGTCTGTTAGCCTCGGCAGGAAATCAACATGTAGTTTTCAAGTTGTCTCTGTGGTTTCTGACTTCGGAAAAGTCAGCCAAATGTTTAAAAATAATAAACAATTATAATCTTCGGATATCGTAAGCCAATTTTGATACCATGAACAAAAAATACTCCTAATTTCTTGGCTAAATATTAATGTAGGCGATCTTTCTAAACTTAAAAACAGCGTAAAATTGCCAGTAAGAGAGTTGGAACTTGTTGGAACTACGGCTTTTAGAAGAGCAGGAGCACAAAAGTGTTTCCAGCCTTTCGCTAACGGACAGGGATAGGATAGTCAACTTCAACGTTTCTCTTTTGTCTCATCCTGACGTCTCTTTTCCGGCTAGAAATATACCTGTGCTTTTCTGCGGCCGTCTCGATGAGGATCCAGAGGATGGCCGAGATGACGAGCGGCTCCAGTCCTTCTCCATCCTTCATCTCTTTCCAGAATTCACGGGTGAATTCCTTCATGTCGATGCCCTGCAGATCCTCGAGCACTAAACAACAGTTTGCCAAAATTTTGCGCTAAACGAACGGGCTTCAATCTCGTGCATCAGCGACCCATTGGTGTACTCTTCTTCGAGCGTCTCGACAATGTCCTTGTAATTCGCAAAGTTGACGCTGAGCCTGAAAAAACGTTATTAGTCAATGAAGCGAGCTATTTCTTAGCCTTTTGCTCACAAGGAATGGTTTTTAGGTGATCATGAAGTTTTTAGATGTTTTAGAGCTTGAAATTGGAGCAAATCCGAGCGCTCAAAAATTTTAGTACGACTTTATGCTCGGAGAAACTTTGTTCTGAAAGAATCAATTTCCCCGCTCAAAAAAAATTCATTTTCCCGTTTCGGAACTTGCTAAGCATTTCAAGCTCTATCGAATGAGCTATATTACATGCAAAAACTTACAAACCTAAAAACCCAAAACGCGTGCTAAAAAAACCCAGTCATTTTCCGCTTCAGACTGTTAACTTTAACTCATTAACCCTCATAATACGCATAAATTACCCACCAATCATCGGCCACCGGCTTCGTGATTGTCCCGAAATTTCTGCAGAACGAGCCGAGGTTTGTCCGAAACTCCCCGGCCATCTGAAAGTGGTATTTAAGCGTGGAAAATCAGATCAGCAACAGAAAAAGAGAGACAACGAGCACTTTATGCGTTTCAAAATCCAGAAAACAAGTTTTTATTTCTTGTTAGAACCTGGCCGGGCTCTTCCCTCGGTCAGATGTTTGTGGCCCCCATTTTCGCGCCCAATGCCCCCCAGTGTGCAGAGGAGTCCACTGACGGGCGCGAAAACAACATTGGCTTAGCGAAAAACTGTCTTCTATTCTCGGAAACCGAATTACGCCAAATTTTATTATTTTAAAGCCCTCGCCTATGTCATTCAGCATTTCGTTTGAACCAGCTATTGCGTAAGGGTGAATTTGATACATCTAAACCGGCGTTTTAGAAATTTATATTGGAAAAGCGAAAATTCAGAATTTCTTGTTCTCTTCCGGAGTTCTCCATGAAAAAGAAAATTTCATTCAGCAGCGGGGCGGATGGCGGGGTCCCGCGACGAAATTGTGCATAGTAGTGCTTCGGAACCGAATTTCTATTTCTAATTCTTTGTATTTTTTACCTATTTTTCTTGTAAATTTTAATTCAATCAATTTTATAACTCTTTGATAACGCATTTATCTTCTTTTATTTTTGCAAATTGAATATTATTCATCGATTCATTCAGCTCAGCGGGCCGGATGAGCAAAAAGACGCCGACAAAAACCAGGAAAGCGCCCCTGTCGACAGCGCTCAAGTTCGACCCAATCATCGAGGACGACGATGATGATAACGTCTTCCTTGAATTCGGCATGACGCCGCCCTCAAAGGAGAAGCCGGTTGGTTTTTGAGTACTAGCTTTTTCTTGCTGGGTGATAAACGCTGATTTCTTATTTTTAGGCTCCCCGGCTGCGACCGCCCCCGATGAAGAAGCCTTCAATGTTTGAGGATAGTGACCCGATTCCGTCAAAAGTGCGAAAACGAGCCAGTGATGACGAGGATTTGATCATCAGCTCTAAACCGAAGCCACCGCCATCAGCACAGGTGAGACTTACAAATTTCAGCCTCAAATGAAAAATTGTGTTTTCAAGGGGTGTCCGATATGCCGGAAGGACCTGAAGCACTTGAACGACCTGCGGCGGGTTCACCACATCAACAAATGTCTTGATGACGAGGAGACGAAGGCCAATTTCACGAAGGCGCAGGAAAAACACGCGTCAACGTTCGACTGCCCGTTGTGTCGGAAACCTTTGCAAGAAGGCCCGTTTCGGATCGGTCATCTCAAACAGTGCGCCAAGGAGCATTCGATCCCGGCGTCCACTGCCGTGAAGCTAATCGATGCCCAAAAGAAAGTGGCTGACGTCAGAAAGGAAAACAATTTGACCCATACACGGGCAAAGGCACCGGTCAAGAAGGAGGTGAAAGCGAAACCGTTGACGGGGGCACCACGCAGTTTGGATGATGAACAACTACAACTTGCAAAAGCTCTATCAGCCAGCACGAGCAGGAGTGACGAGAAAGAAAATAATGAAGAAGCCGAATTCGCCCCGGTCCCTTCCACCTCCAACGCTCCGCAATTCACGATCGTGTCCGAAATATCGAGAAGGTGCCGAAAACGGCGAAGTTACGATGTGATCGCCTTCACGCCGGAGAGCTGCGCCTGTAAGCAAACGTTCGAGGTGTGCGCCCGGTTCGTCGAGCTCTTCAAGGTGAGAACGGTGAAGCAGCGGACGATATCCGAGCCCGTTCATTCACTCGAGCAACAGGAAGTCACCAGAAAGCATGGCGAGCACATTGACAAGCTATACCGAAAAGCCGAGCGTTTACAGCAGCTATCGGCGGATTTTGGCGGCTTAGCCGACGCCACCGACCCGCTCGCGGTGATGCCGGTCAAGCTTGTGAGCAAAGGAGGTGGGTTTCTGTTCGTGATACGCGAGATTCTGAAGCGACGGACGACAATATTGAGCGGAAAACCGTCGGATTGTCAGGAGATTGACGTCGATCTACCGCTCGAAATCCTGCGCGAATGGGTCCGCTATATTTACTCGGCCAAGGTGGAATGGAACCCGGCGCAGAATGAGCAAATGGAGAAGATTGCACAGTTGTTCGGACCGAACGAATTGCGGGCGATTTGTCGGGACTTGACGCGGTGGAAACGGGTCGAAGTGTGCCCGAGGCCGGCTGAGGAAGCAGTGGCAGATAAAGCGGAAGTGGGTGAAAACGAGCCCGAAGAACCGGCAAGCGAAAAAACCGAGAGCGAGGAACCCATCGAAAACGACACAGAAGAAGTTCACACCCCCGACGCGATGGTTCCGTTTAATGATACTTTTGACGATGTGCAAGTTGTTCCTCTTCCATAAATTTTTTTCATTTTCGCGTAGTTTACGAGCTTTCCAAACTTGACTTTTACTGATTTCTTGCCGGTTCGCCCAATTTGTGATAACCATTTGCTCATTCACCGGTTTTCTCTCTCTTTCTCGAAACGATGCAATGTACTCAGCGAATTACCGAATGAATATTTTCAGATAGCGGCACTCGACGGGCTTCTCACGTGAGCTGCTTCTGCGAGCTGACAACCATGTCTAGCGAGTAAGCTCGTTTTTTTGCTTTGGAAACCTGATTTTTAGTTGGAAAAAGATTCGCCAATGCGATCCGTCCGAGGTTCGCCACTTTCTCTGCTACTTTTGCGGCGTGATGCACTATTCGTTGGATGATTACCAGGTTAAACATTTTTCAAAATTTTATACCTGGATTCAGAAGCATCTTCTCGATCATCAATGGGCTTCGCTGGCCATTCAGCTGTATGAGGCCGAGGTGGAGAAGGAGGTGATTTTTAATTCATTTTTCTGACAAAATCAAGGGTCTTTGAGGATTTGCGCAGGGGGAGGCAGATTTTTTTCGGCGCAGGCCCATTTCTTTTGATCATTAGCGGATGCGTTTTACATTGTTTTTAGCTATCAAAAGTTTAATTTTAGGTTGAAAAATTGATTTTTTCGACTTACAATGACCAAATTTTCGACTTTTTGAAAGCTTCTCTAC
Organism: Mesorhabditis sp. LJ9110; assembly: GCA_038088335.1. Lineage (NCBI taxonomy): Eukaryota > Metazoa > Nematoda > Chromadorea > Rhabditida > Rhabditidae > Mesorhabditis > Mesorhabditis sp. LJ9110. Next base: position 160,520 of record JBBGBA010000102.1, on the reverse strand, counting down.
TTTAAACATAGTTAAAATTGACTAAAATCATTATAAAAACACGTTATTTGATTAGTAGGCCAACCGGGAGCGCAAATAAATGGCCCCCCTTCCAAGCCTAAAGAACCAGCTCAAGTTTTAGAGAGTTCAATAAACTTATTCATACATCTTCTAAACTTCATAAATCGTATTTTAGAAAAACATCCAAGCCGAGAAACGCCGCGCCTCGAAGCCTTCCACCCCGGCCCCGCCGACCAATACAAAAGCAGCTCCTCGCGCCGCCGCGACTGCAACCGGTTCGAGGCGCCCGTCCGGCGCAGGTGCACTCAAAAGTCGGTTTTAATTGGATTTGAGGCCCCTTGCTTTTCAGAAATTTTTATGGGCTGCTCGTTTTGTATCATAAATCACTGTGAAAGTCCCGATTCTACGTTCATTTTCAGGAAAAGCGCCCCCTCCCTCGACGCCGACCACCGAGAAGTGCATGAAGTTCAGCGCCGACCAGATTAGCGAGCTGTTCGGCCCGCCGCTCAGCCCTGACTCTCCATCTAGCGCGGTAATTTATGGGAATTTTAATTTTATTGTGCTTTAGTCCGCCACCCCGCCACAAAGCGTCCCGAAGTCGCCGAGTCGCGCTGAATTTCCATCCGAGCCGTCTCAAGATATTAAGGTCGTTATTTGCTTTTGGAATTTGGGCTTCTTTCAGCCAATGTAATTTATTGAAAGGAAGTTTGGCTTTTGTAGGAAATCACTCCTCCGGGCACTTCGCAAGTTCCACCGTTGCCAGGAGTTGAGCTGCCGCTCATAAAATCTGAAGCCGCCTCGTCGGGAACCGAGGTTAATTTTTTTGAAAAGCTTTGGTTTGGTTTGTGTGCTTTGCAAATTTTTAACACCAATATTTGGTCTTTTTTTTGTCTTATTCTTCCGGAATTTTCAAACTTTCCTCGATGTTTTCAAAGAATCGAAGGGTTTAGGTGTTTCCAGTTTAGCAAGGCGGATTTTCTCCCAGTAGTTTCTTACGGCCCTATAACAAAATCTAAAGAATTTTGGCTGTATTTTACAAGATTCTAGATATGAAAAACTGCTAAAAATTATAAAATTTCGAAGATTCTTGATTTTTGGATCAAGAATGTGTCAAAAAGGAGTAAAGATGTCAGTTTTGTAATTTTTTGTTTTCTAGCAATCAAAGCAATTAAAATCGCGATAAAAAATACGCTATATTCTATTACGGACCGGGTGGAAAAGCAAAGATCGTGAAATAACGCAGAATTCCCCTCGCCGCTAAACGCTACGCACCGAACCTGATTTAATGGAAAATTCTGCCCTTTTCCTAGTTCTCTGTTTTCTCAATACACTTTAGCTCCATCGAAGGCTCTATTTCAGGCGTCCGCCGGCACCTTGCCCTCAATTGCCGTCAAGGATGAAGTCAAGAGTGCCTCCGCTATCTCCAGCTCCTCCACAAACCCGAAAATCAACACTGACTCCGCTTCGAAGATTCGAGGCGGAAGCGGAGAGCCGGCGCCGTCGCAGACACTCGAGTGCAGCCTCTGCAAGGCCCACTTCAGCGACGACGTCAAGCTGCTCCTACACCGTACGCGGTTTCACATGTCCTGGAAATAATAATTGTCGTCTTGTTCGAATTTGAGAAAGTAAATGTCCGATGTTTTTGTTTGGCCAACGCAACAGCTCTGTGTGATTGATGTTGTGTGTTGATTGCTGTTTTTCATGGGATACCGACCGTCCAATTTGTATTTGACGATCTGCGAGGGCTGACCTACGACCTATTTAGTCCTAGGAGGCCAGACACGCAGGGATTTTTGAAAGCAGGCCGTACAAGCCAGAACAGAATTCGAGGCCGGCAGAAAGCATTTCAAGAACGCATGATCGTTCCGAGAAATTTTTGAGCAACCCGAAAATTGGGAGGCTAGCAGAAACGTTTGGGGAACCCCGAACCATAATCAATGGAAGACAAAGATAGAGATGGATTCAAAGAAGAAAATATGCAGCTGATAGACAATTCATACGCATATTAACATTCACCTCCGGTAATGGGGGTAAATAAACCCGACCAGGGGAAAAATTAAGTTAAGGAAAATGAAAAGAAAAAGAAAACCAGTGACCGTACGGCTGAAAAAGACTGCAATCGTCATTTTGGCGTTTCGCAACCAACCCAATTTGCTGGATATCAAAAACTCTGGATGAGCAAGTTGCGAGCAAGCGGTCAAACAATGTAAATAAATTGCAGATGTTGAAGAATTTCCAGTTACTGCGAGTTATGTAGCGAAATCAGCGACGAGCAAGCTTCGTGCGCCGCGCATGCACAGTGTTGCATTGTGCAGTGGAGTTCAGCGTTGCCGAGATGTAACTACACCGGAGTTCGCGCACATCTTGTGCGGCGATTTCGGTCTAGCCTCTTTGGTACTTAAAAGAATTGGTTAGGGTTCCAAAGTCTTTAATTTAAGTTTGATAACTTCTTAACGGTTACTTAAATGACACGACTGTCGGAACCTGAAGATCGATTTCGCACGCTGTTTAGGAAGCTAAGACAACGTTACTCACTGGCCGAGGGCGTAAGTAAGTTACAATTTAACGATTATGGCAAGAAGGTGAGGAAACCTGTGGTTAATCAGTCAATTCAGATGCGTTCTCTGCCGCTGTGCACGAAAGACACAGTGTTGCGGTGTGTAAGGGAGTTCAACGTTGCTGAGATCGAACTACACCGGACGCCTCTGCTCGCACGCACCTTGCGCGACAATGGCAGTTTGCGGTTTTGTTCTGGTAGTTTTATTATACCGTTTGAAGAACTAATGCGGGGATGCGACGACAAACAGCAATACAGGATTTCATATGGTGTTTTGCAGTGTTCGAACGTCTGGTTCTCTCGCTACTTGGAGAAAGGGGCGCCGTAGCGCAGCTAACTTGTGGCTAACCTAGGTAATTTACAAATTTGATGAGGGAAGAACTTCGACAGTTTGAATTCTCAGGCTTGGAATGCACAGGGTAGCCTTATGCCGTGGAGTTGACCGTTGCCACAATCCCACTACGCCAGACACCTTTGGGTGTCCGCGCTTTGTGCGACGGTTGCGGGCAGGTAATTCCATGAAGGCACGAGTAGATGCACTTTTGACAGATGATCAGAACTGGAAGCTTAATCAAGTCACTTCAGGGTTCAAGTTAGATCTGGTCTGAATAATACCAGCTCTTGCAAGGGCCGCAAAGCGTTAACGCTGTGGATTTTGTGCTGGATAAAGTTAATAAAGGCTCGATGCCGAACTTTCACAGATCAGCTCCGCTCCGGTTCGGCGTCGGTTCCCAAAATCATCACCTCTGTTGTTGTGTTGGCCAAACAAAATCTCGTAAAAAAAATTGACGACAAACCCGCGAATGGGCACGGCATGACTGGTTTTTGTTGGCTCAGGATCCCTAGGAGCCAAAGCCAGTAAAATCCATAGTCTTGCCTTGCTTATTTCTTTAAAAATAATCAAACAAAGTAAGGTACATCCCCAAAACGGACGTAAAAAAGACTGTCTGTCTTTTCGATGTCCTTTTTAGGTTTGTACCTTACGGTTTATCTTCTCAGTTGTAATCCATTTTTAGGCGTCAACGTGCACAGGGCCGACATCGAACGCGTCGGTCTCTACATGTACGGCGGCGTGAAATTGGTAGTTTTTGTCTGCGATGCTGGAAATGTTTTTTTAGGTGCACGGCCGCGACCTGTCAATGCCGGAGGCGGCCAAATGCAAAAAGTGCAAGATTGAGTTCAACGACCTGACGGGGTGAGTGAAATTTTCTGGATATTTTATGGGTACTGGGCCGTTAGCGGGGGATAATGTTTTTGTAACGTTATTCGTAGTCTTTTGGTTGCTAGAAAGTTACAATTTTTTTTTGTAGATTTTGAAAATTCGAAGATCTGGACCAAAAAGTAGCAATCGAAAAACGTTCGTATTTTATAGGGCCATGCCGGATTACTGGGAAAAATTTGCCCCCTCCCCCCGCTAACAAACCAGTACCACTTTATGCTGCCGAAAATTGTTAAAAATTTAAAAAAATCGATTTTTTGTTCTTCAAAAAAGTAGGGGAAGTGGGAAAATTTGAATTCTTTGATTTTTATAGAGTATTTAGATCACTTTTTAATTCCATTATTTTATATATTGTATATTTAAATTACATTTTTTACCATGGGAAAGCAAAAAAACGTCGAGTTTTTGGTCATCAAAACTTTTCGGTAGCTTGTCCTGCTCGAAAAGTATTTTGTAAAACCCACTTTTTTTTCAGCTACTACACGCACGAGCTGTCGAACCACTCGGACGGCTTCTTCATGGACGTGCGCGTGAACCGTGTGGTGGTGGCGTATCGATACTTGGTGCGGACCGACACCCTGGAGGACAGCTACGAGATCTCTGCTCCAAGACGCCAGCACTCGCCGAATACCGACGGCAAGGCGGTCGCCACCGAATAGCAGCTCTAGCCCCTGTTTTCTGCTTCCGTTGTGCTAATTCTACTCGTTGTTACCGGGTTAATTTGTTAGTTAAATTAAATTAAATGTTGAAGCGTTCTAGGTGTACCTTTCGCCACTAATGATAACATCTGTTGTTGGTTTTTGTGATCCCCCATTTTCACATTGTCTTCTTCAACGGCCATTTAATTAATTAATTAATTCCCCCCAGACCCCGTGTTTTGCGGCCTTGTTTTTCGATGCGGTTTTTCGCGAATAAAGTTTACTAAAAAAGTATTATTACAAATGCAGGTTTCAAACGTCCATAATTTATTACAGTAACGGTTGTTTCCGTCATTCGCGCTCGAAAAGCAATGAAAAGCCGGGCCCGTTGTTGATCAGATCGGTGCTGAACTGGAGGTAGAGCCGGCTGCTGCTCGAATGAAGTGTGTGGAGTGGGAGGTCGTCGTAGGAACCGGATAGGCTGAATATTTGATGCATATTTATTTTTTTTTTTTGCTAAATCAGCGCGTAATAACGTCTTTTCTAGCGCCAAAACGCTGGTATTATATTTCCGAATATACTTGTTATTTAATAAACCAACTTAGCCAACATTGTCGCCCGTTGGTCAATCCCGTCATAGATGTACAGCCTGTCGCAGCACTTTTCCGTCCAAAATGACTCAATCGTCAGCTTGATCTGCAATTACAAAAGTGTAACGTCTGTCGCTGTGAGCTACTGCAAATTTTTCGGCGCAAACCTAGATTGTAGAAATCGCGGATGCCTTTTTACATTGTTTTTAACTTTTAACCTTTGTTTTTGAGCATAAAAATTTGATGAAAGTTAACTCTACAGGGGGTCCCAAAACCCCCCCTCTAGAGGCCGTCAATCGGATCGGATCGGAATGATTTTTATACCAATCGAAAGCTCTCGGAAAGGCGAGAAAACAAGCGGGTTTCGTTTTCTAAGATTTAATCTGATTCTATCGATATTTCAGGCTTTCCTAAAAAGCCGGGAATTTTTCATCAGGAATTTCGCAATTAGCATGCAGATCTCGCATAAATCAGCACTTTTCATGGTTTTTGGACATAAAATTAGCAAATAAAAAGGCTTAATTAAGAAATTCAACCCTCCTTGTTTTCTCGCCTTTTCGAGAGCTTTCGATAGCTACCTAAATCGTAAAAATCGGAATCGACTGCGGACCGCTAGGTAGGGGGGTTTTTTTTTTGGGACACCCTGTAGATAGAAAATTGATTTCTTCCAAGACATTTGACCGAAATTTCGACTTTTCATGCGTTTTTCGACTTTCTGTGATAGCTTTGTTGCTTCAAATCGTTAATAATTGCTAAAAACTATACAAGCACACTTTATATCTGATTACTATGCCTTTACAACATCGCTAGCCAATAAATGATGATAGTTATGGCCTAAATTAAATAGCTGCACGTCACCACCGACCTTATGCCCATCCGGCACGCCAATCCAGTAGTTACACAGCGCGTTGTTTGGATATGCGTACGGCCACGACGGCGACGTTTCAATCCCGTACACATAATCCGTCGAATCAGTGGCTGTGAACGGCGCTGGGGGACAGGCGTGGCTTGCACTGTATTTGTAGCTTACTGAAAACAATTATTTCTGAAAGTACCAGTCCTATTATCTTTATAATTTTTCCTCCGGTATTCGGTAAGGTTGTGTTTTTAGTTAAATCCAATTATATTTTAATTAGAAAAACCGGGATTTTGGTCGAAAAATCGATACTGCTTTGTATTATTAAATAAAAATTTGTAGTTGGCTGAAATTAAAAGTTCTTCGTATAGTTTTTGATGCTCTATCGAAGGAAAGAAAAATCCCGAAAAAAATGACAAAAAACTCATAAAATCTGGTGACCCTAGGAATGGCGAGGTTGCAAAATAAATTCTTACGCTTCAGCTACTGTAAATTTTTTTTTTGCTTGTAGGGTGTAAGCTACACAAGATCGCAAGATGTGAAACCTTCAAAAATAATGTTTCAGGCCTAGGGGTACGAACACAACCACAACTTTTCGCAATTCCGTGACCCGTGTAAACCAGAATTACTTCGATTTTCATTTTCCATTTCTTCTGTTTTTCATAAGGTATTAGCCATAATTTGCCAAGATGCTTTAAACTACATAAAACCTCGAACTTCCTTATTTAAGTGAAAATTAGCGTAAAAATCGATGTTCTAAAACATATCGTCTAGCAAAAACGAAATCAATGGCTAGTCTCATTCGGTTACGCACATTGCAATTAGCAATAAAAATATTTTAAAAACCAACTCAAAACCGTGGTAAATTCGGCATAAAATCCAATGTCGGTGTTGAGCAGATCGGAGCTGAACAAGACGGTCATCGACGGACCGGAGGATTCCACTACTGTACCCGTGCCATTCCCGGAAAGCCTGAAAAGAAGGTCTAAAAAGGCATTTTCTATCTCTCTTTTGCTCTAACTCTTTCTCTCTCACTCACTCTCACTCTCTCTCTCTCTCTCGCTATCGCTATCCCACGAATCATACGCTAGGTGCTTTGGAATTGGATAAAAATATTAAAATACGCAGAAAAGTGAAACATTTTCTGAATTATTTTAATGTGGAAAAACTCATTAATGCTAAGCAAGCATCCTATTACCTTAGCATCCATTAGGCAGAGGATTACCTATCCGTCCCCGTTTTCCTTAGAATTGTTGGCTGAAACATTTAGTCGAACACATGAATCCTAACATCTACGACTGTATAAACACTGGCGAACTAATATAATCTCTGTGTTGTTAAATCATAAAATAATAACCGCTATACACTACAAACCCGACAATACATTAAATTTATGAAATAACAACCTGGCCAGTTCGAAAAAAATTTCGCGTCAAAATGTTTCAAAAAATTTTCAAAATCCAAAATTTTTTGTGAGATTAATCGACCACGGAAAGATTCGACATACTAATCCGATCTCTTATGTTTATCATGGGAAGCTAATTTTCATTTTCCGCCCGTACTTATGCGTTAATATTATATAAAGTATGTTCGCCGTATTTTTGAGCAGTTTTTGAATGGCATAAAGTTATAAAAATTTAGAAGTTTTAATGCGAATTAAAAAGCCTGATAATTGTTGGTCCTTTTCCGCAGAACCCAAATTTAAATAAATTTTTTTATCCTGTATTCCCTTATTTATTATTCCATTTCATTTTATATTGATTATTCCATTCCCCGTTTTCCCTTTACCCTTACGGCTCTATAATAAAATATCGGCCATTTTTATAGCATTTTACACAGTTTGTAGATACAAAAACCACAAAAACAGCTATATAAACGTAGAAAAGTCTTGCCTTTTTCGTAAAAAAATGTTTCAAACATGATGAAAAAAATCAAAATTCTCGAGGGTTCAATAATTTTTTAGAATTTGCTGGACTTGCAAGCAATAAAAACCACAAAAAATAAAAAAAACCACTAAAAAGACTATAAAAATACACAAAATACTTAAAACAATGCAATAAAATTGAATACGAACCTACTCTTTGAGAATCTTGGCTCCGTCCTTGAGATTCGAATCGTAGACGGTCACTCGATCACAGCACTCCTCCGTACGCAGCGTGTAGAAAGTGAGGTGGATAAAGTAGCCGGGTGGAGCCTAGACACGCCTTTTACCACAAACTATTTTTTGCCGTTTCTTTTCTTTTATCGGGGGGTGGGGATTTTGCCGTAGTTACCGATTTTACTACTCTAAATCATCTTTCGAACCCATTTTTTACAATGCTGTTCGTAAAAACGTTGCAAATTACACAAAAACACAAAATATCAATTTGTCGACCAAAAATGGCCGATTTTCGACGAAATTTCAAATTAAAATGTTGTTTTTTGATAGTTTTTCCACGTTATGCATCGGTAACTTTTGTTAAAAAACGCTATGAGAAAGCACTTACTATTACGTTATTAGGCATTTCTGTCTCTTGTACAACTGCATTAATTTTAGAAATCGAATCAGCACGCATTCGTCCTTTAAAACATCATATTTCACCGGCAAGACCGTGAAAATTTGGTAATAATGCTTTAGTTTAACGCCCCCTCCCGGACCGGAATCTTAAAAATACTAAAATACGGTATTTTCAACCAAAATCAACCTGTAGATAATACACAATTTGCGCAAGATTTGGGTAGTCATTCGGGAAATTGGGCGTTGTCAATTTGCCCTCGGTACCGTAGATTGTCACGTTTTCCTCGAGCACTGGGGGAAGGACGAATTTCTGGAAAATATGGTTCAGCTTATGCATTCAAACGTTCTAAAAAATGCAAAAATGTATTGTAAAATGTATGATGAAAATTACAAATAAAAACGAAACGTTGCATAAAAGCTACCGGACAGGGCCTGTCTGTTACTTTGCGATCTCTGTGAGGTTTCTTAATTTCTTTTGAAAAGTTGTATAAAATATATGAACAAAGAAAATGTTTCTAATATACTTTTAGTGATCACCAAACGCCAAACTTTACACCTTGTTTTTCAAAATACAAGGATATCGATTTTTCTATCACGGATTTTCGATCGGAATTTCGAGCTAAACTTTTTGCTAAGATTTTTGACCACATTTCTATTTTAAATATAGTTCGATTTTGCTAAAAACGCAATTAAACCGCTTTGAAAAATCACTGGGTATTTCTGTACTGATGGGGAGATTTAGATTTCCCCAAAAACTGAAACTCAGGCGAACCAAGCATTGTATAAAAATATAATAAGTTCACAAAAACATCGATGTTTCACAAAAATTAAAACCTGCGCTAAGGAATTGTTGATTACCATCATGACCGCACGTAAAATAGGTTTGAAACATCAAAAGATAAACCCGCGTGAAATTGATCATTTTTCATAAAGTATACTGGGTGTCCCAAAAAAAAATCACCCCCCTCTAGCGGTCCGTGGGAAGCTCAGATCAGGATGATTTTTATACCATTCGAAAGCCCGCGAAAAGGCGAGAAAACAAGCGGGCTTCATTTTCTAAGGTTTCTTTTGTTTCGTCCGATATTCCACGTTTTTCTAAAAAAACCGGTAGCTTTTCAATAGGGATTTCGCAATTAACATGCAGATCTCGCGTAAATCTGCCGTTTTCATGGATTTTGGAGGTAAAATTCGCAAATAAAAATACAGAATAAAGAAAATAAACCCTCCATGTTTTCTCGCCTCTTCGAGTGCTTTCAATAGATGCCTAAACGGCGTGAATCGGACACGTCTGCGCGCCGCTAGAGGGGGGTGCTTTTTTTTGGGACACCCTGTAAACCCACGCTCTCGAAATTCCCTCGTAACGCGACGGCAGCTATTTGAGTGTAGAAACATAATAATCCCAAGATGACGACGGGAGGTCCATTGGCCATCCGATTGGAGGTACGACAAATTCCGGAGTGTGTGTCAGTCTGTCTGTCGTTCGATTTCTCTGTCTGTGTGTGTCTATCTGTCTCTCTATCCGTGTCTATGACTTAAACCCGGACCCCCGCTTATCATTTTCACGCCCCGAAAATGGAGCCCGGGCCAATTAAGCAGCCGTTTTTCTGCTGCACTCAATCTGTTTATTTATGGTGGGGAAGAGAACGGGGCCAGTTGACGTTTCGCATAAATTCCTTTCGAGGCGATTAATCGGCTTAATCGCCTCGAATCTACTTTTAAGGAATAGAATTCGGTTCTTTCCTTTTAACGGGGGGAGAGGAGTTGTAAAACCCTCGAAGCTACTTTTAAAGACATGGAAAATTCCTAAAAAAATGTGCCAGTTTGCCCGGTTTCAGGAATTATAGGGACGCGCAAGTCATGGCTGTAGATTAAAGGTTCTTTGGCGTTAATGGCGCGCATACAAGGGGAAACGAATTTTGTCTAGAACCCTGGACGCGCTATACGATGGTCTTTCAAAACTTCTGCTAGCTTGCCCGGTTTTCGGTGTAAAAGGGCCGCTTAAAGACTACCAGAACGATGGAACGCGCACTGTCACCCCGAGGGTGCTGCCCCCAAGAACGCGCAGAGAGAGGCGTCATTAGTCGCGCCCCGTAGTGGGCAAAGGCCCTCTCGGTTTTGGGACGCCTCTGACTCCCTTCTCCACTCGGACCTGTGGTATAGTGGTCAGCGCGTCGGACTGTGGAGCGGACCATCGCGGGTTCGACCGCCGCCCGGTGCGCAACTTCTTGCTTTTAACGAAATTTTGATCGTTCTGACGGTCTTTAAAGGGATGCCCAACCTTTTCGGGGCACAAAAAGCAAAAACCATGACGCGGGCGGGGGTCGAACCCGGGACCCCCGTTTTGTAGGCCAGGATGCTATCCATTAGGCCATAGTGGCAAGCCATTGGGCAGCATGGGGACGCCACAAGAGGGAAAGGTGTCCGAATTATGTGCGGCAATGGGCGCTCATTGGCGCACAAAATTCGCGCGTCATTTGTATTGCCCGGAATACATAACTATATATTTGCCACCAAAACCTTGGGTATCCCTTTAAGGCATCGCTATGGAGCTAAAGTCCTTTGTCATTATCAGGGGGGGAGTTGCACAGGGGAAAACCAACATTCCATTCTATTCAGAATATGCTGGACATGAAGATCTAACACAAGTCACTTTATTCGATAATAATTTCTGGACATTTTTTGAGAAAAAGTAGATTTTAGTATTGTAGTATTTTATTAGTAAGGGGGACTTTATGGGTATCAAAATGTAACTCTCGGAGTGCCCTATGAAATGCATTGTCAAGATTATCGATTAGTTCAACGAACCGTCAATAGGAGCCTTCGGAAAATCGGGACTTTTGCAGAGAAAAAAATCCGTGAAAAAGTTTGGAAGATTTGAAGGGCTAGGGGGACATGAAGGGTATCAAACTGAAGCTCTCGGGATGCGCTACATGCTGAAGATATTGCAAAAAGGAGCTGGCAATGCATCATTTTATACACGTCGCCCAGAAACAAAATAGCATGAAAATGTAGCAGCCAAGCAGAAATAATGGCACATTGGCAGTGACGGTATTGAAGAGATCCTTGAAATCTTCGACGGGTTTTACGGGTTCTGGCAGTTTGAAGGGTTCTGTCGGATTGTGGCGGCATTCGCATTTCTCTCCGCCGCGATGCACGTTGCGTGGAGGCTCCACGTTGTGAATCGCTGAAAAATCGAACTCCAACACCCTTCAGGCAGCTCTAAATCTGCCCCCGGTACTTGCGTATTTCCGGGGGGGGGGGGAATTCGCGGGGGGACCAACTTTTTTTTCTGTCGGCCCTGGTGGGGATAGTAATCAAATAAAAACTGGTTTTACATTGTTTTTTAGCAAATTTAAGCCTATTTGAATCGGAAAAACTTTTTAAAAAGTTAGAAAAACTCTTAAAAAAAGTCGAAAATTTGGTCATTTTTGGGCGCAAAAAAATTGATTTTTCGACCTAAAATTAAAGTTTTTTTTAAATTTTGTAAAGTTTTTATGTTTAGGAATAGCTATAAACAATTCAGAAACCCTTCCACCATTTATATAAAAATTCTAGGTTTATTTTTGACCCCCCGGATTGAACTGACCGAAAAGAAAGGCGAGTACCATGGTGGCGATCGTCGCGATGAACCCTTCCCATATGCCCACGTAGAGCGGAAATGGCTGGCGTCGGAAAAATGCCTCCAGCGCCGCTTTCGACGCTTTTCGGGAGTCTGGAGGGGACAACTGCAAAAGATTTGTGCTGCTGCCGAATCGCCGGTTCTTTTGCATTATCGGGGGGCGGCTTGGTCTTTTCGCGGCAACCCTGCCTGTTTATCATTAACAATGTATTTGCCGGTATTTCTAGTAGTTTCGGGCTGCTTAAAAGTTATAAACAATCATTGAAATTTTTAAAAACCTGAATTTTTTGCTTTTTTCGATTCTTGAAACATTTTTGAAGAAAATCAAAAATTTCGCAAATCGACTGACCTGCTCGATGACGCCGGCCGCCTTCAGAAAAAGGAGGATTGGGGGGTGGAGAAAGAGGGGCATCATCCAAAAGAACAGTTTTTGGGTGAATTCCGCACTTTCTTCCCGATAACCCAGCACTTCCGCCTAAAAGGCTTTTGATTTCCGACAGTTCTTTCTTCTTCTCTCTTTCACTCTTCTTAACCTGATATCTGCAAAATAAGTGTTTGCCATCAGTCGCGAGCGATATTTGTATCGCCTCATCAACCCGTCAAGAGGCCGCCTAAAATGTAAAAATTGAGGAGAGCGTGTGAGACACAGGGAGAGGGAGCAAAAGAGAGAGAGAAAGAGAGAGAGAGAGAGAGAGAGAGAGAGAGAGAGAGAGAGAGAGATAAAGCGAGAGAGAGAGCGAGAGAGAGCGAGAGATAGAGAGTGACAGAGAGAGGAGGGAGGGAGAGAGAGAGTGTGTGAGAGAGAGAGAGAGTGACAGAGAGAGAGAGAGAGAGAGAGAGAGAGGAGAGAGAGAGAGAAAGACATCCAACCTACCACCATCTTTTCGGTATCCACTCAATATCGATCGATTTCCGTCGTGGTCCAACAGAATCTGGGCGCCGTTTTTTCTTTTCCCTTTTCTTTGATTTATTGTTGGTGATGGCATCCTAGCAGAGATCATTTGCTCCCGATATCCCTCTCAAAACCTACATTTCGTGGCAGAGACAGTGAAGGCTTCGTGTCGTCGTCATTTTCCACAATATTTCGGGTCGGATTTCTATTTTTGGAGGGGGGAAGGCATCAATGGGGCGTCCCGGATGGTTATATGTGACATTAGGCAGGCCAGATGCCTTGAGGGGAGGGGACAGCTGCTAGATGACCTCTTCCCCCCTTGGCTCGATCAAAATCCCGCCAATTCTCGGCGCATCTTCATTTTGGCAGCTCTTTTGATTAGAATAGCCAATCTGACACCCAGGCTACAGAATACAACCTTTAATTCCAGGCTATGCACAAGCTCTTGGAAAATTACTAGGCGAAAGACCCGGGTTCGAATCCCGCCCCCGCGCATTGGATTTTTGCTTGCAATTTTCTAGGCTATCTATTAGTATTAATTTTAAGATTTTTTATGAATGCAAAGTGGGAACGGCAACGCTCGACATCGCCCAAATGGAAACCGAGGCCGTGGGCGGTGGCCAAAGGTACGTTTCACACCAAATTACGCCCCCCGTTTCCACCCGGGGGTACGGTAGCTGGACGCTGCTGCTCGCCCTTCTTTTGCCCGTTGATCTAGAGCCCTGGTTTTTGGGGTTTCGCTAAACTGGCATTCAGACTACAAAATACAGCCGTTCCCATGCGGCTACAAACTACAGAAAAATCACTAGGCGAACGACGGGGGTTCGAACCTGCGCCGGGCGATAACTTTTTGCTTTTTGAAGTTTGAGCTCGGATTTTGATGGGAATGGCTAAACTGACAGTCGTACTACAAAATACAATGCAATTTAGGTGGTGGTGGAAAAGCAGCCGCGGATACGAAGTGCTTCATTGGGACCACGGGAGAAGAAGAATTACGAGTGGAATGTTAGAAGGATGACGAAGAGAATACCGTAAGAAAGAGAGAGAGAGAGAGAGAGAGAGAGAGAGAGAGAGAGAGAATGAGCGAGAGAGAAAGCGGGAGAGAGAGAGACAGCGGGAGAGAGAGACAGCAATAGAGAGAGAGAGAGAGAGAGAGAGAGAGAGAGAGAGAGAGAGAGAAATATCTGCATAGTTCAGTATCTGGTGGCCCTTCTACAGTACCCTCTGCCGTCATCTTTATCGTCGTGATCTCATCAGAAATACTTTTATATGCGAACAAAAGGTATATTTGTTTTGATCTTCTCAAAACATTTTGATGGAGTTTTTAGTGGTTTTTAATGAAAAAAACTATGAAAAATATCGCAAAGATCTTTTTCGTTTGCAAGTTCGTTCGTTTGCAAGCATTTTTTAAACATTTTTTTACCAAAAAATCGATGGACCAAAAATTTTTTATGATTTTTATGAGCTATTTGAATCTTGAAAACCGGCTTTTTACCCCCGTTAACAGAGAAGAACCCGGTTTTGTGAATGACCGATTTTTAGGCGCGATCCTACTCGAGCAACTACTGCTGCCATTGTGCTGTGGGCATCGATGCAAATATTCGTGCTCTACTATTTCCATAAAATATTGTTGGAACAACTACAGTATACCACCCTCTTTATCCATTCGGTATGTTTCACTATACAGCACTTTTTATTCTTGTCTTTCTCTCGACAATAATTTCCCCCTTTTTCCGCATCGCTCTTCTTTACGGCCACAGTGTACTGTAGTCCAGTTTAAGGGTGTTTTTGCTTTTCTGGAGGTCAGTTTCGATATAGAAAACGAGAAACCAGCCTAAAATACAAAAAGCAAAAAGTTGGACTCTAGCGGGGTTCGAACCCGGGGTATCCGCTTAGTCGGATTTCTGTAGTTTATAGTCCAATCCCAAGGACTGTATTTTGTGGTATCGCTATCAGCCGAGCGTGTTATTGTAACAAAAAACCTAGCAAAAATTCAAAAAGCAAAGAAAAGTTAGGGCCAGTCGCACCAGTCGCTTTTTGGAGTTTGTGGTCAAAAGGAAACAGTTGTAGCCTGTAGCCTGCTTGTACGACATGTAATTCGCGCAGAGCTTTTGTTGTTAGAGTCTAGGCCTTCAATTTTTTCGGGGGACAGCCCAACTGACAGACAGACTACAAAATACAATGTAATTCTCGGGAATTTCAGATAACCGGAGATCCATATCAAGGTCCAAACCCGCCGTGGCCATTCGGGGTCCCCATCCTCGAGCAGGTAATCGGATGGGGCAGCGGCATCGTCAGCGCATTATCGGCCCGTGAGTTTCCCCATTTCAATTTTAAAAATTGCTATACAAAACAAATAAGAAGCCACTTTCAAAAATTTGGAAGATTTACAGGGTGTCCCAAAAAAACGAACCATCTGGCATTTCTCCGGGTTACCCTCAATCGGCCCGAAATTTGGACCAGAAGTGTATCAGACCCTAAATAACAACAATCCTGACTCATAGGCCGCCAGCTACAGTCGTTCTCAAGTTATAGCAAAAAGCTTCAGCAAGCAATTATTCATTCGTTTTCGTGAGATTAGACCCCCTAAACATTAAGTGAAAATCATCCGTTAGGCCTTCTTTACCTCAATAATTTTTTTCCAGAGTAAAATTAATTAAGTAAGCATCGATTTAAGCAATTTCTACAACCCAAAATTACCCAAGTTCTTAAGCGAACTTAAGGACTCGCAGCCGGAAGTCGATGCAAATCGATGCAAAGTCCAAAAAGAAACCGAAGAAACTGTTCAGAATTGCGGAAAAAAAAACAATATTTTCGTTATAACTCGAAATCTACTGTAGCTACAGGGCTATAAGCCAGGATTATGGTTATTTAGGGCCTGATACACCTCTGGTCCAAATTTGGGGCCGATCGGATGTAACACGGCGAAATCCCAGATGGTTCGTTTTTTTTGGGGCACCCTGTATTATTGGCCAAAAGGTATGGAAGATCGCCAAACTTTTCAAATTTACAAAATCTTAGAACAATTGTTGTAACTTTATACCTTTTTGGCAAAAAAAAACTAGTAAAAACCGACTAAAATACAACATATCTTAATAACAGTGGTGGGTATAGGCGTATAATTTGGAAAAATTCTGAATGCCTTTAATGAGGTTATTCGAAGTTGTCTGCTACTTTTCCCCGACGGAGCCACGCCAATACGAGTACGAAGATGAAGATGGACACGCCAATCCATACTGTTGCGTCGAGCCGATGAAACTGTATGAACAGGTGAACCCGCCTCTCTCTCTCTCTCTCTCTCTCTCTCTCTCTCTCTCTCTCTCTCTTTCTCTCTCTCTCCCCTATCTCTCTCTCCCTGTCTCTTTCTCACTCTCTCTCTCTCTAACGTCACCATTTCTAGAATGAGCAAGATAATGCTAAACCAACATCGTGGTGGTTGCTATTTGTGGATCATTGGCTTGGCCTTGAATGGGATCGAATCAGGCTGTATGAATGTCTCGAGCAGGTAATACCCACCCTCTCAAATGCAACCCTTCTTGAACTGGCAGTCGACTTTTGGGTTTTTCTCGAATTCGAATTTTTTCGCAAATACTCGCTGCTACCCACCCCCCTAACCGCCCTTTCTCCTTTATATTCCTCAAGGGGCCCCCCCCTGTCCCTTCTCCCTTCTCCGGTCATCTAAAGGGAGTGTGACACCTCGGAAATGACACTTTTCATCTACCGGGAAAAGCTGATTGAACTTCACTTTGCCGGTCTCTTCGCCACTTTTATAGCTGCACCGTATTGGATGTTGCGGATTCCGGGCATTATATTGAGCGCTTATGTCGAAGATCCGAATGGGTTTTCTCTTCGAATGCCACGATTTACGGTAAGGAACTGCGAGAGTGAGAGCGAAAGAGAGAGTGTGTGTGTGTCAGTGAGTGAACAAAAATAACGCAAAATCGCAAAAATCTTTTTGCTTTTAAAAAATGAAATAGACCTCGAAAAATTCTAAGATTTGGCCATTACGTTTCAATAAATTAAAGCCATTTATGAGCCGAAAATCAGAATTCTCCCACCACCCGTTCAAGAACGCACAGTTTTCGGTCCTAATCAGCGTCAATACTACAGTTGCGTACCCAAAGAAAATAGAAAACATCCACATGCGAGAAAAAGGAAACACCAAGCGGAGAAAATGGTTTCCAGCCATCAAGACACCATGAATTCGTCACGATACGTTGGGCTCAACCTCTCTTTTGTTTGCCCACCCTCTATGTTAATTTTCGGTGGGTGAAGTTCGGTGAGATGGCAGCAAATCGCTGCCTATCACATGCCAACTCACGTCTAGCCAATTGAAGGGTGTCAGTCGATTTTGCCAGAGGTGGACCAAGAGCTGCACCCAAAAAGACATGTCCTCGTCGGCCAAATTCATCGTCATATTTCGCGCCTTCATAAGATTCTCTCGATCCTAAAATCAAATCCCCCTTAAAAGAGTACAGTACCTGCAGCTCTTTTTCATCCTTGTTGAGTGTGGCATTCTTGATCTGAAGCTCGTTCTCACGAACCTAAAATCAGATGTCAATCCCCCCTTAAAAGAGTACAGTACCTTAACACTCTTTTCGGCTGTCGTCAGTGAAGAATCACTGGCTTGCACTGGCTTCAAAACCAGGGAAGTAACGAGGAGGACAATGGCCAAATTAGCCATCGCTAAATAATCCTTTCTCTTAAGAGCAAATTCTCTGAGCACGCATTTCGAGGTAGCTCTTTCGGTACTTGGCGAATAAAAAATACATCAATCCAATGAAATTCATAAATTGTTTATTAAAATTCACATGAGCAATTATTAATCACACAATAATAGACATAAAACGCTTAAAAAAATTTTTAGCTTCTTGGCGGGCGTCATTAGTTGATCAGCTCCTCCTCCGAGTTGCTCGAGACGTTCAGCTGGCCGAACGGGTACGGTAGCTGAAGAAGAGAAAATAATACATTAATTCAGAGCAAAAATCCAAAAATCCACGGGCTAACAGCCTTCAAGGGTTCTTTAAAAACAGGAAACACACCTACTTATATGCTCCTTTAATTGGCTCCGGCTCAGCTGCTGCCTCACTATCGCTGTCCCTCTCGGCCTCGCTGTCTCGTCGCGGTTTCTGAAATTGGTTTATTAGTGCCTGCAGCACCCCTTTCCTCAGTTCAACAGTCCTTTAAAATTCTTAATTTTCAATTTTTGCTTCAAAAAATCCTGTTTCAACAATTACTAAAAAATGCAAAAATAATATGGTTCAAAAAAATTTAAATCACAAGCCTTCCAAAATTTTTTAAATTGTTGATTTAAAGAACCGCCGTTCCCGCTTGACGTTGTAGTTGCCCGGCGTCTTCAAGACGTTCAGTCGCCCGCGGGCGTAGGGTCGTCGTTGCCAGTCCTTATCTCGCGCGCTCTCTCTCTCGCTGTCCCTCTCTCGCCCTTTCTCTTGCCGCGAACCTGAAATTGTGCTGTTAGTGTGGCCAGTTTCCCCCTTTCCACACTTTAACCGCCCTTTAAAACCACATTTTAAATTTTTGCTTGCAAAAAATCATGTTTCATACATGTCTAAAAAGCGCGAAAATAATACCCAGCCAAAAAAAAAATTAAAAATTACAAAATTCAAAATTTTTCAAAAATTCCGTACCTCCTCTCTTTATTTCCAGTTGTGCAGCACAGCCACATCCCCAAGACGTTCAGGCGGCCCAGCTTCTCTCGCTCTCTCTCGCGCTCTCTCGCTCTCTCGCTTCCTCCATAATTCTCACTGTCCCTCTCGCCCTTTCACTCGCGCCGCGACATCTGAAATTGTGCTATTAGTGTGTGCACCCCCATTTTCCACACTTCGACGCTTCTTTAAAATAGTCCATTTTGAATCTTTGCTTCAAAAATGGATGTTTCATAAATTGTCAAAAAAGCAAAATCTGCAATTTTTGAAAAATATAAAAAATACAGTTTATAAACATTTTCAAGGCATTAAAAATCGATTGGCCCAAAATAGTTGAACTTCTCGGCGTCTTCCTTCTCGGTGTACATCTTCTGGGGCGGGTAGATGTCCAGATCGGCCTCGTTGAAGACGTCGGCCCGCGTTCCTCGTCGATCGCCAGCCGGTCATATCTAAAGTGGCGGAGAAGCAAAAGCAATCGACGACTAACCGCCATTCTGGCTTCAATCAGTAGAAGAACGACGTCACCAAGCCCTTCAGCTGCTGGGGGCCACGGTGAGCGTCGTCTGCCCTTCTCCCTCGCTCTTCCCGTCTCTCTCGTCCCCTTTCTCTCGCCGCGACACCTGAAATTGTGCTATTAGTGTGTGCACCCCCCCCCTTCCACACTTCAACAGTCCTTTAAAATCTTTATTTTAAATTTCGGCTTGAAAAACCCATGTTTCATCAATTGCTAAAAAACGAGAAAATAATAATATTCTGAAAAATCTGCAAAAAAATCAAAAATACAGTTTCATAAAAATTTTAAAATCCTTTAAAAAGCTATTGACCCAAAAAACTTCTCGGTGTCCATCTTCGGGCGCTCGGTAGATGTCCAGATCGACCTTGTTGGAGACGTCGGCCCGCGTTCCTCGACGATCCCCATCCGCTCACAGCCAGTCGGTCAGATCTAAAGTGGCGGAGAAGAAAAAGCAATCGACGACTAACCGCCATTCTGGCTCCAATCACTAGAAGGACGACGTCACCAAGCCGTTCAGCTGGTCGGGGCCACGGTGTGCGTCGTCTGTCCTTCTCCCTCGCTCTTCCCGTCTCTCTCTTTCCCTTGTTCCCTCGCCATGACACCTGAAATTGTGCTATTAGTGTGGTCCGTTTCCCCCTTTCCACACTTCCACCGCCCTTTAAAACCACATTTTAAGTTTTTGCTTGAAAAAAATGATGTTTCATATATGTATAAAAATCGCGAAAATAATCTCAGCCAAAAAAAATTTCATTTTTAAATTTTTTCAAAAATCGCCTTTCAGAAAAATGTTTCATCACCTATTGAAAAGTGTGCAAAAATTGGCTTTTCAAAAATTTCGGCGAAAAATCGGTGTTTCGGGTAAAATAAATTTCAATTTGTTTCGAGCGCTGCGACTTCATCCACCTGACTTCCCGGGCCCTTTAAAAATAAAATTGATTCGCCTCGCTTTTCGCTTTGTCTTTTGCCTGATGCTTCAGCGACGGCTTCGTCGGCTTGGACGGCTTGAACGGCTACGTCGGCTTCGTTGGCTTTGTCGGCTTCGTCGCCTGATCGGCCGCTGGTCCTACCTAAAGTCTTTCGGGGAATCAAGGCAAGAGCAACGACTAACCGCTCAATTTCCATCTCGCAACTCCTTCCGCTTTCCGGCTTCTTGTCTTCTTCTTGTCGACTTCACAGCCCACCGGGCATCGTCCTGAAAATTGACAGTTAAAAAAATTGTGTTTCAAAAACTTATAAAAAACAGCAAAAATTTGATTTTCCCAATTTTTTGGGCAAAATTAAATGTTTTCAACTAAATGCAGAACGTTTATTTAAAATTTAAAGAAGTAAATTTAATTAAGAAAGTAATTATTTTAACTTAAGAGCTGATTTAATTCCCTATTAAATTAAATTTAAGATTTAGTTTAAAATTTAAAGACTTTTAGTTCATTTTTAAACTACCCGCTGATTTTCGCGTCTACAAAAAAATTGTTTTAAAAAATCCCAAAAAGCGCCAAACTGATTTTCTCACTCTTCTGGGGGCAAAATTCAAAGCTTCAAATTAATGGCTCTCGTCCGCGCGGAATTTTGAATTTTTTAAAAAGCGTGTTCGAAAAAAAAAAGCCCAAAAAAATTTCTTGCTCAATATTTTCAAATTTCATAATTTTTTCGCGAAAATTTCATAATTTTTCGGGATTTTTTAAACGTTTTCTCGACACGGTCCTTCGATCGATGCCTGACTGCCCGGTCCCTTTAAAAGAATATTAGAACCTACAATTTCAGATGTTCGACTTCTGCTTCTTCTGCTTCTTCAGCACGGCTTCAACTTCTCAGCTTCATCTGCTCGCTTCTCGGCTTCTTCTTCTTCTTCCCGGCTTTATCTGCTCGTTGCTTCTTCTGCAGCTTCTCCACCTCCTTCAGCCTCATCCCGTCTCGCTATATCTAAATTTAGTCCGGGGAAGAGCCTTATGGTCACGACTAACCGCCAAAACTCCTCATATCGCCTCGTTGTCGTCGTCGCCGCCCTCGCCCCTGCCGAACTCGTGGTGCTGCTCCTTCCTTCCTGAAATACCAAATATTAAAATAGCCAACATATAGGGGCTACCGTACCCAAAATGCTCCCATTTTCAGGCGTATTTTGTATCCCCCCGTAGCCGACTATCATTAATGCGCGCCCTCTAGCCGCTAACGTACGTCCACTACGCGTTACACCTCATGACGCTACCGATAAAAATGTTCGAGCGCCTATAAAACCCCCAGATTTCGTCTTTTTTCGCGTGTTTCGGATTTCGCGCTCTAAAGTGGCTGTTTTATGGCAATTTATCGCTTAAAAATGTATTATTGCCCCCGTTTTTCGAGTGTTGCCATTAATGCGCTTTCGCCTCACTTCTGCTTCTCGCTACGGCCAGTACGCACTACAACTACTGACAGTGATGGCTAAAAACGACCCTACTGTTAACAATTTTCCAATTTTTAAACTTTTAAAACCCAGAAAGCCCAAATAAAAATTATATTATCCCTCAATTTTGTGAGTGCGACATTTTTAAAACAGGAAACCCCAAATGAAAGCCATTTTATTACCTATACTTCGCGAGCTTTCCCTCGATGGCGTCGTCGTGCGCGCCGTGCCCTCCTCTCGTGCCGCCACATCGGCCGTCAGCATCGTCACATCATCGTCGTCGCCACACTAAATAAAAACGGGGGCGGCGAAGTAAAAATCAAATCACTAACCGCCATTCTGCTGCCGAAGACGTGCTGAAGTCGTCGTTGGGGCCGGCGGCGGAAGAACGTCTCGTTGGACTGCTGAAAAATGGGACTTTTGAAAGATGAAAGCCCGGGAAAGTGCATGAAAAAAATCAGAAAAATGATTTTAGAAAAATAGGAATGAAAGAAAAAGGAATGAAAGCTGCCGGCGGCGACCCAAAACCTTTAAAAATTTAAAAAAAAAGGGAAAAAACCGGAAACCCCCAATTAAGATACTAAAGACGAGAAAAGAGAACGAAACTTTTTAAAAGCTTTTGGGTAGAGCGGCCGGGGCAAAAGAAAGATTTTAACAAAACTGAAAAATCGGAAAAAAGCACAAAAAACGTAATTTTTGCCTTTTTAGCGGCCGGTTTACTGGGAGAAAAGCACGGACAAAGGACAAAACACTATAGAAACATTTTTAGACAGGTTTCACGTTTTTCGGCATATTTTTCGACATTTTAATCGGATTTTTGGTACATTTTTAGGCCCGGAAAGGGCGTGGCGGCAGCCCTCTCTCGTGATTGGGAGGGCCGACCGTACTGCCGCGTCGGGCAGGGGCCCCCGCTGGCTTGGTCGGCTTGGGCGGCTTGGTCGGCGGCAGGCTTTTACTGAAGTTTTCGCCCTGTTAAAATGTATTTTTGGGTTAATTAACCTTTTTTTAATCAGTAGCAAGCTGCGTCGGCGCTTAAAATGCTTTAAAAACGCGAAAAACGTTTGATATTTTCCAATTCCATGCAATTTTTATGGTTTCCACTTTCTCCCCAATTTTCGGCTTTTTAAATTGTCGTTTTTCGTTACAAAAAAAAATGTTTTATATTTTCCAGTTCCACTAGGTTATGGTATGGTTCCCACTATCCGCGGATTTTCGGCTTTTTAAACTGTATTTTTTTGGTAGAAAAAATGTTTTATAATTTTCAATTGTAATAGATTTTTATGGTTTACGCTTTCTTTTGTTTTGAACGTTTTTAAAACTGCCGTTTTAGAGCCATTAACCCTTTAAAATTTGCCCAAACTACATTGCAAAAACTTCGCTCCAACTTTCCACTATTTCAATCGGGCAAAAATTTCCTTTTAAACACCGAAAACCGCTTTTCAAGCTTTCGGCTCCCTTTTTACTCTTTTTTTACTCCATTTTTACTTTTTTTTCGATTGCAATTCGGTGTTTTCATCGCGATTTCTCTTTTTTTCATTTATTTATGCTTTATTTCGCTTTTACAGGTGCTTCTCGGGACGGCTCGGCGACGCGCGCAGCAGCAAGGCTTCCGGTGGGCCGGGACGACGACGACTTCAGCACGCCTCCTGCAGCAGAATTGCGGTTAGTGATTTGTTTTTTACTTCGCCGCCCCAGAATTCCAGGTTTCTACCTTCTACCTGACGATGATGCTGATGTGGCGGCCTCGAGACGGCGGCAGCCAACGCGGAGGATGACGCCCGGGAACGATGGAAGCGACTCTGAAGTGTTTGCGGTAAGAAAATGGCTTTTATTTGGGGGATTTTCGGTTTTAAAACTGTCGAAATCGCAAAATGGTTGGATACGATGGCTTTTATTTGGGGTTTTTGCGTTTTAAAGAGTTCAAAATTTGAAAATTGTAAGCATTAGGGCCGTTTTAGGCAGCGTCCGTAGTTGTATTGCGTACTGGCCGTAGCGGGATACGGTAGCGACGCGAAAGCGCACTAATGGCAACTTGCGAAAAACGGGGGCAAAAATGGATTTTTTGGGCGATAAATTGCTAAAAAAACAGCCATTTTTGATCGAGAAATCCGAAACGCGCGAAAAAAGGGCGAAATTTTATATTTTATAGGCGCTCGAACGTTTTTTGTAGGCGGTGTAATGAGGTGTAACGCGTAGCGGCGACAGAGCGCGCATTAATGATAGCCGGCCACTGCGTAGGCTACGGGGAAATACAAAATACGCCTGGAAATGGGGGCATTTTTGGTACGGTAGCCCCTATCTGTTGCCTATTTTAATATCTGCATTTCAGGAAGAAGCAGCTGCACGAGTTCGGCAAGGGCAACGATGGCGGGAGCGACAGCAAGGCGAAATGATGAGTTGTGGCGGTTAGTCGTGACCATAAGGCTCTTCCCCGGACTAACTTTAGATAATTTCGAGACGGGATGAAGCTGAAGGAGGTGGAAAAGCTGCAGAAGAAGCAACGAGCAGATGAAGCCGTGCAGAAGAAGAAGAAGCGGAAGATGAACAATCTGAAATTGTAGGTTTTATAATTCTTTTAAAGGGACCGGGTAGTCAGGTATCGATCGATCGACGGCGTCGCGTGGATGGCCCTTTAAAAAATCCGCAATTTCCCAAAAAACTACTAAAACTTTTGCTTTTTGACGCTTTTCATAGAGTTTTAAAACAGAATTTTGGCCAAAATTGTTTTAGTATTCGATTTTGGGGCTTGCGGGAGGGCGAAAGAATTCGAGGGCTTTTTAAAATTTGCTTAAAGCACTTAATGCCCTCGAAAAAACCCAAGTTTGACGATTTTTTGCGCCGTGCAGCAGGCGGGGGCAGTTTTAGACCTGAAAAAACCTCTCGTATTTCCGTCTGGTTTTAGGGCCGCATTTTAATTCAAAAAACACGCAAAAAAGCCGGGTAAAAGGTTGATTTTTTATGTATATCAATATATTTTGTGCCTCTAAAAACGTATTTTGACCTTTTTGGAACGGCAAATCTACAAAAACGATGGAAAAATGCAAGGGACGCTTCAAATCAACTGAAAACCCGTGCAAAACAACCGGAAAACTATACCAATAGCAAATATTTCAAGTAAAGCTACTTTATCCGGATGCTAAGCCCATTTTAGATCGCAGATTTGCGCGATACCGCCGGCTTCAGCGACCAATGGACGCAGGGCCCGCCCCACCCGCCCGCTCTCTCTCTCGGCGCGCGCCTCCCATTCACCCCCGGCTGTCACCTAAAAACCCCTTTTCTGTCGTTTTCCCCGCAAATCATCGCTGGAAAAAGTGCAAATCGTTCCAAAGAGTCTCAAAAAGACGTTTCCCCCTCATTTGCTGCGTTTCCCCGCGATTACCACGCAGGAAAAGGGCCAAAACTGCCCAATTTTCTTTTTCAAACCGCTTTTTACGATTCCTAACGTGAAAAACGCTGTAAAAATTCTATTAAAAATACATCATTCGATCCTTGGACCAAGAAGTTTCAATTTTCGACAAGAATTACCTTTTTTAAAGCGTTTAAAGCTTAATAAGTAGTTTTCGACTTGAAATCCGGCTGACTTTTGCTTGAAAAAGACTATAAAACATTTGCCAGGCCTACCTGAACTTAGAAAACGTTCAAAAATTAGATTCTTTAACAAATATATGAATTTCCTATACGAATTACCTTTTTTTAGATGCGTTAATGATTCCTAAGGATTTTCGAATTGAAATTTGGCTGAATTTTGGCAGAAAAAGACTATAAAAAATGTGTTCTGACGTTTGCTAGGCCTATCCGAACCTTGGGAACAGAAAACGTTCAAAAAATTAGATTCTTAATTTTTGATAGCATTTAGAATTTAGAATTTTCGATTCGATAGTAATTCTCCTTGATTTCCTGTCATTTCTAAAAAACCTCGACGCTTTTGAAACATTTCTTAGTTTGAAATTTCGTGTTTTAAATTTTTCCATTTTCAAAATTATTTTTACAGGTGCCGCCCTGCGCAGTGACTCTCCCGGCGAGTTCAAGGAGTGCCGGGCAGGCAGATCTGCACAACAGCACAACACCAGGACGTTCAGGGCCGGCGGTTAGTCGTTTCATTGCTATTTCGCCGTTTGCCGTTCTAGGTGAAAGCGCTGCGCGTGACGACGATTCGAGACGGGGATGCGCGACGATCCCGGCCAACCCAACCACGCGCCGGATTCGACACCAGCGACTTGGAAAAGCGATGCTTCCCAGGTCAGCGGCTCATAATGCCGAATTTTAAAATCCCGAATTTTTTTAATCCCGAACGTTAAAAGATCGACTTTGATTTCTTTTGGCCATTTTTCATACATTTTTGGCCCAATTTTTTTTTGTTAAACCGTTTATATCTTAAAACTGTGCAAAATACGATAAAAATGGTTTATATCGCGTTATAGGGCCGTACGGAATTACTGAGCAAAAATTGATTCTCCCCCACTAAACTAAAAAAAATTTCGGCCAAAAAAGGTAAAAATTCGGGATTATAAAAATTCGAGATGATAAAATTCGGCGTTATGGCGGCAATTGAAAAACATCAGAAAGCATGGCAAATCCGGCGCCCGTTTTTGCCGCCCCGCTCGCCGGGAATCGGGAAAAATTGTGGTTCTTTCCCATTATCGGAGGGCGGGGACGGGGGAAATTTGTTTTTGTAAAAGTCTAGTAACTTAATAGGCAGCGTCATAAGAGTGTTTTTACTAAAATGCAACCATTTTTCGGCGAGAAAAACCATCATCTAAAAACGTTAAGAAATGGGTAAACTCGAAATTTGGGCGAAAAATCGGCTATGTTCCCTAGAAAAATCGATAATTTTGTATTTTTAGCAGAAATTTGTAAATTTATGACGCCTAAGGCTAGAAAAAAAACGATTTAGAAACACTTGCACTATTAGTATTAGAAAACCTGGATCCTAAGGAATGTTTTAAAAGTATTTTTACTAACTTTGTACCAAGTGAACTAGAAAAACTATCCAGAAACTCGAAAAAATCCTAATAATCCCCCCGATAATGCGAAAGTACCCCTAAATTCTAACCATCGCGATGGTTGGAGGTTTTTAAGCCGCCGAACTGACAGCGCTTCGAGGAAAAGCAGCGAAAAAGGTAGGTTTTTTACTAGGGACTTTTATATTGTTTTTTTAGGCTGCGCCAGATGGCCGTCGACGCCCACTGATGGCATCTACACTTCAATCGCAACTTTTGGGAATGCGGCTCGTCGTTTGATTGCTACTTCCCCGGTCTCCGTTTTTAGGTAAAAGCGCTGCGGGGCTTGGGACGACGACGGCTCGAGGCAGGGACCCGCCGCGATGCGAAGCGACCGCTTGAGGAATCGACTTCAAAAATTACAAATCCCGGTTCTTTTGCAGTATCGGGGGAGGGAGAGGTTTTTTTTAGCGAAAGTATGTCTGAAATTCATTTTTGACTATTCCTAGACGTAAAACCTTTTCCTAAAACGATTTTTCGACGAAACTCGCCGTTTTCGGGCGAAATTTTGTTTTTCTGAAAGGGTTTTTGCACTTTATAGCTAGTTTTTCTAATTAATTATAGTTTATATTACAAAGAGCCTTATTAGAGTACTTCCTATTAAATACTAGGGATTTCTAGGGTTATACGACCGAAAATTTGCCCCACCCCCCGTCCCCGATAATGCGAAAGAACCGGCGATCGACGGCTTCTACTTTCATCCCCATTTTTGGGAATGCGGTTAGTCTCTAGATTGATACTTCCCCGGTCTCCGTTTTAGGTAAAAGCGCTGCGGGATTCGGACGACGGCTCGAGGCAGGGACACGCCGCGATGCGAAGCGACCGCTTGAGGGATCGACTTCAAAAATTTGAACTCTCGGTTCTTTCGCATTAACGGGGGACAGAACTTTTTGAAAAGTCTAGCAAAGCCTAGTAACGTAATAAGCAGTGTTTTAATAGTATTTTTTTAAGTAACTTTATATGAAGTCAACTAAAAAAAACTACCTAAAAACTTTAAAAACGTTTGAAAAAGTTGAAATTTTGGTGAAAAAGCGGCCAGTTTTTGGCGAAACATCGGCATTTTTGCATTTCTAGCGCGACTTTGTAAAGTTTTGTGTTTGGGAATAATACAAAGTTTTTAGAAACACTTTCGGAGTTTATATTTGACAAACCCAGAAAAATGTGTTCTTCCCCCGATAATGCGAAAGAACCGTAAAACCTAGCAATTTTGTTTTTTTAGGCCAGCCGTCGACGTCGACTGATGATGGCATCTACACTTCAATCGCAACTTTTGGGAATGCGGTTCGTCGTTTGATTGATACTTCCCCGGTCTCCGTTTTTAGGTAAAAGCGCTGCGGGGCTTCGGACGGCGACTCGAGGCAGGGACACGCCGCGATGCGAAGCGACCGCTTGAGGGATCGACTTCAAAAATTTGAAATCTCGGTTCTTTCGCTTTATCGGGGGGCACAACATTTTTCCTAGGACCCAATTTTCCGAATATAAATAGCGAAAGCGTCTATAGATAGCTTTTCCTTTTCCTAAACGTAAAAACTTTACAAATTTAGCTCAAAAATAGCGAGTTTTCGACCAAAGGCTTTTCGACCAAATTCTTGAAGTTAAGTATTGAATCAAAGGGATCTTGTCGAATTCTTTATGCCAAACCAACTAGAAAAACTTTCAAAGAACGGTAAAAACTCTCAAAAAGGCAACATTTTGGTTACAAATGGACAGTTTTCGTCTAAACATCGACATTTATTCTATTTTGAGTAGGAATTTTAAAGTTTTTGCGTTTAGGAAAAATTAAACAGTTGGGAAACACTTGCACTATTTATATTCCAAAAAACAACCTAAGGAAAAAAGTTGTGTCCCCCCGATAATGCGAAAGAACCGTAAAACCTAGAGATTTTGTTCTTTTAGGCCAGCCGTCGAAGCCGACTGATGATAGTGTCTACGCTTCATTCTCTACTTTTGGCGATGCGGTTAGTCTTGAGATTGCTACCACGCCGTTGTCCGTTTTAGGTAAAACCCCGGCGCATGACGGCAGCGGCGGCTCGAGCGGAGGGGATCATCTGCGACTCCCCGGCGCCCCTCCATCGCCCACTACACGCTGCAGGACGCGAGGTCGGCGGCGGCGCTAGACGGGAGAAATGCGCGATGCGAACTACGTGGAAAAAACGTGAAAAACCGGTTCTTTCGCAGTATCGGGGGGTGGGCAGAACTTTTTGAATAGGTCTAGTAAGTTAATAGGCAATGCTTTATTTGTGTTTTTCTAAGATATAAATCTTTGCGACTATAAAAACTATCTAAAAACGTTCAAAGCGCTTTAAAAAAGTCGAAATTTTTGTCAAAAAGCGGCCATTTTTTGTCGACTATCGATATTTTTCGTATTGTTAGTAGAAATTTTGTAAAGTTCTAACACTTTTTAGCGGTGGTAGTTGTAAACTTTCCGTTTTTACTAGTCCTAAAGGGAAAAACTTTAGAAATGTGTGAAAAGGTGTAAATTATACAGATTATTCGGCGAAACATAGCCGTTTTCGGGCAAAATTTATCGTATATCTAATCTAGAGGTAGTTTTCCTAGTTGAAGTATTGATTCCTACTACGCCATTTCCCGTTTTAGGTAAAACCCCGATGAACGACGGCAGCGGCGGCTCGAGCGGCGGCCATCGCCTGCGACTCCCCGGTGGTCCCCGCCGACTACACGCTGTAGGACGCGAGGTCGGCGGCGGCGCAAGACGGGAGAAATGCGCGATGCGAGCGACGTAGAAAAAACGTGAAAAACCGGTTTTTTCGCAGTATCGGGGGGGGGGGGCAAAACTCTTTGAAAAATCTAACAAAGCCTAGTAACCTAATAGGCGTGTTTTGTTAGTGCTTTCTATAAAATTTAACTATTTTAAACTGGAAAACACTATCTAAAAGTCTAGCAACTTAATAGACAGCGCTATAATAGTGTTTTTAGTGCTAATTAATTATTATGACTAGAAAAACTATCTAAAAACTTTATAAGGGGTAAATTTCGGTCGAAAAATCGTCATTTTTTGTAATTTTAGCGCGACTTTGTAAAGTTTTGATGTTTAGGAATAATACAAAGTTTTTAGAAACACTTTCGGAGTTTATATTTGACAAACCGGATGCCCAAAAAAATTTGTTCTTCCCCCGATAATGCGAAAGAACCGTAGAAACTAGCGATTTTGTTCTTTTAGGCCAGCCGTCGAAGCCGACTGATGATGGTATCTACGCTTCAATCTCAACTTTTGGGAATGCGGTTAGTCTTGAATTTGCTACTACGCCGTCGCCCGTTTTAGGTAAAATCCCGGCGCTTGACGGCAGCGGCGGCTCGAGCGGGGGCCATCGCCTGCAACTCTCCGGCGCCCTCCTGTTGACTACGCGCTGGCGCATTCGAGGTAACGCGGGGCGCTTTTTCGGAATCCGCCCCCATCTCCCGGTCAAACCCGTCCTAGCTCTACGCGCTGATCCCCGGGCGTAAAAGTTACGTTTTGAGCCTAAAAAATCCATTTTTATGGCAAAAAAATAGTTTTTTGGGATTTGTTTTCAGTAGTTTTTCGGGAAGCAGTTTGTTTTCCCTAAAAAAAAGCAACTCTCACGGCTCGGGGGTAGTGTTTTTCGGAATCAGCGCACAAAACCAGGCTAGAGAAAGGGAATTTGGTACTTTTTTAGAGCGTTTTTAGAGGGCGCGACAGAGCGGGCGACCGGGGGCCCCACCCGCCTGCTGACCGAGCGCCTTTAAAATGTATGTTCTAGCTTTTAAAGGTTCAAAAAGTTTTTAAATGCTAAATCTAGCTTTTTACAAGCTGGACTAGGCGTTTTCGAGACCGGCGCGCAAACCTAGAGCGCGAGAGACGCTTACAGGGGCCGCCGCGCCCACTTGTCTGCTGTAGCGCTCCTATAAACGTTAGTTTTTAGTTTTTAGGCGTTTAGATTGTTTAAAATACAGGGTGTCCCAAAAAAAATCCCCCCCCCCCTAGCCGGCCGCAGACGGGTCCGATTTTTACGATTTAGGTATCTATCGAAAGCTCTCGGAAAGGCGATGTCGGGACGCCTGGTCGATTTTCATAATTTGGAAATTTTCCATCAGTTACTAATGTTTTGCAAAATGGGTGGATTTTCTGATGTTGTTCTGACCAGGGATTTTTTACAAAAATCGCAATTTAAGAATTTCTACGCGTCTCCTGGCAACCCAATGACAGCTTTTTGAAAGCCGTTTGCCAAAACACAGCTTGGACAGCGCTTAAATCGGTTAAATTGCGTTTTGAACAAAAAAGTCTGTCCTTTTGGCCTGAAAAATGCCGAAAATCGAGCAAAAAATTCCGACATTTCGAAAATCGACCAGGCGTCCCGACATCGCCTTTCCGAGAGCTTTCGATAGGTACCTAAATCGTAAAAATCGGACAGGTCTGCGGCCGGCTAGGGGGATTTTTTTTGGGACACCCTGTACTCAATCTAGGTTTTTACGAGCTGAGCTAGACGTTTTCGAGGGGTCGACGCGCAAAATCAGAGCGCGAGAGAGCAGGGGACCGGGCAGAAGGACGCAGACAGGGGCAGCCGCGCCCACTCGGCTGTTGGCCGAGCGCCTTTAAAGCCTATGTGCTATTTTTTAAGCGTTTAAAATGCTAAAGCTAGGTTTTTTGCAGTTGAGCTAGGCGTTTTCGAGATCGGCGCGTAAAATTAGAGCGCGAGAGACGCCGACGGGGGCCGGCGCCGCGCCGACTTGCCTGCTGACCGAGCGCCTTTAAAGTGTATGTTCTAGGTTTTAAACGTTTAAAGTGGTTTTAAATGCTAAATCTAGATTTCTACGCGCTGAGATGGGAGGTTTCGAGCCGACGCGCAAAACTAGAGCGCCGGAGGCGCAGACCAGACCCCCACTCGCCGGGTGACCGAGCGCCTTTAAAGCATGGGTTCTAGGTTTTAACCTTTTTGATTTTAAACGCTAAATATAGGTTTTATGAGCTGGACTAGGCGTTTTGGAAACCAGCGCGCAAACCTAGAACGCCGGAGGGACGCGGACCGGACCCCCACTCGCCTGCTGACCGAACGCCTTTAAAGTGTATTTTCTAGTTTAAATCGATTTTTAATGATAAATCAAAGTTTTTACGAGCTGGGCTACGCGTTTTCGAGGGCCGGCGCGCAAAACTAGAACGCGAGATTCAGACGGGGGCCGCCGAGCCCCTTTAAAGCCGAGATTCTGGTTTTAAAAATTTAAAGGGTCTAAAATGCTAAATCTAGGTTTTTCCGAGCCGCGTATATGAGTTTTGGAGGGGCCGGCGCGCAAAGCCAGTGCGCGAGCGAGCAGGGGACCGGGGGAGAGGCGCAGACAGGGGCCGCCGACCCCACTCGCCTGCTGACCTAGCGCCTTTAAAGTGTATGTTTAAAAGTTTAAAATCTGTTTTAAATGCTAAATCTAGTTTTTTGCTAGCTGGATTAGGCGTTTTCGAGACCGACGCGCAAAACTAGAGCGCGAGAGACGCTGACGGGGGACCCCGCGCCCACTTGCCTGCTGACACCGCCCCTTTAAAGCTGAATTTTTGGGTTTTAAATGCTAAATATAGGTAGGAATCTAGGGGACATGTTTTCCCAGCCTTAAACTAGCCCTACGAGAAAATTAGCCCCGAAAAAGTGCTTTTAAACCCCAAAAATACCGTCCTCGACGCGCGGCTCCCCTCGAAATCGGGTCGTTGATGCGCTTCACCGGCGGCGGCGGGCCTAAAAAGTCGTTAGAAAGTGAATACCATTACCATTCATTCACTGGTTCACCGAATATTAGAAATACAGCAAAATACGCGAATTTTCGCGGAAGAAAAATTCGTTTTCAGGCCAGCGGGCGGCGCGGGGGTACGGTAGCCCGGTGCTTTTCGTAGCCGGGGCGCGGAATAGCGAATGGACGCGCATTAATGGACACAGACGATCAAGAAGAGCTGGCGAAGCCGTGAAAATTTGAAAAATCTAAAATTGGCCGGGTTTTGTGGGATTTTTCCAGATATAGGTGGTAATTGGGCTCTTTTGCATTATCGGGGGAGGACAGCGTTTTCCTATCGTCCAGAAATGCTTTCTCGCGTATTAGAAAGTGTTTTAAGAGTCTTTTTAGTAAAATTTAACGATTATTTAGATGGAAAATCGACAAAAAACACGTTAGAAAAACGTTTTAAGGCCAGATGTTGGTCGAAAATCGGCGATTTTTCGCCTAAAAAGCGATACTTTATGTCTTTTTGATCAAAATAACTATAATTTGAGTGGTAAATCGATACAAAACAAATTAGAAAATCTATTTCGTCGAAATACGCGTCGAAAATCGGCGATTTTTCGCCTAGAATCGATACTTTTTGATCAAAATTTCAGATTCCAGTTTTCCAGAAATGCCTTATAGCGTAATAGACAGTGTTTTAAGAGTGTTTTTAGTAGAAATCACTAGAATGTGAGTGGAAAATCGACAAAAATCACATTAGAAAAACTACTTACTCGAAATTCTGGTCGACAATCGGCCATTTTTGGGCTAACAATCGCTACTTTTTGTCTTTTTGATCAAAATGTGTACTTTTTACGTAAAAGCCAGTTTAGAAACGGTTCTCGTTCTTGAAACTTCCCTTCCGGTGCTCGTTTTCCATCTTTTTGCCCGATCGGGTACTTCTGATTCTGTTTTTTGACTCATTTTTTACAGGTTCCCTCCTGCTGCGAGCGACCACAGCTTCCGGCGGCGTCAAGGTGCCGGCAAAAGTATTTATGATGACTTTAAATCGCTTATTTCCAGGCCCTGCCGAGCCGCCGACGACGATGCGCTAGGGAAGACGACAACGCGGTGCTTTCGCATCATCGAGGAGCCCAAAAATTTTTCGAAAACGAATAGCGAAGGTCTTTCTAGACTGTTTTTAGTATTGCTAAACGTAAAAACTTTACAAATCTTATAAAAAAAGTGTAAACATATCGATTTTTCGACGGAAAATCGCTGTTTCTAACTAAAATTTCGAATTTACGAAAGGTTTTTGCACTATGTAGAACGTTTTTCTAGCTAAAAACCATGCCATTCAACGAAAAACATTATTAAAAGTCTACCTATTAAGTTGCTAGGCATTTTTAGACTTTTGCAGAAAATTTCGTTCCAATTGTTGTCAAAAACCGCCATTTTTGATCGGAAAATCGATACGTTTTATACTTTTTGATGAGATTTGCAAAGTTTTTAAGTTTAGGAATCGTAAAAAACAGTCTAGAAAATAGAAAGACTTTCGCTATCCGTATTTGAAAAATTAGCTCCTATGAAAAATTTTGCCCCCCGATAATGGGAAAGAACTTTCAAGGAACAAGTACGTCGTTGGCAATAAAGGTTCGTCGTTGGACATCGAACAATCTCGAGTTTTTTGCGTTTTTGAGCCAAAATTAGCACATTTTCGGCGTCTGGCACTATTGAAAAACATTTTAATGGTTATTTTTAGCAAAAAGTAGTGAAAATTCAATATTTAAAATTTTAACTGTAGAAAAAAAAATCGATTTTTTTTTATGTTCACCATTCAAACACTTGTTTTGACGTTTGCCAGGCCGATTTAAACATTTGGGAATAGAAAACTTTCGATTTTTTTTCAAGCCGACGAGCTGCTCGACACGTTCAAAAGGCGTTTTTTAACTTTTATTTCGTGTTTTTATCCTTTTTTTTCAGGCGCCCTGCCACCGAGCACTTCCACCGGCACGGCGACGATGGCAAGAAGGACGGCTCGCTGCAGATGGTGGTCATCATCTTCTTCTTCATCGGCATTTTGGACGAGCGGATTGAAAAGTAGTTTTTCTTCCCAGATTTTTCTTTTGTAGGGGGCCCTCGTACTGATCGTGTTCATCTACGACCTCCTCAACGACGCAGAGCCTCAGTGCTGTGCTCGGTCTTTCTGCAGGTTTTCGAGCCGTTAATGATTTCCGGGTCCTTTCGCGTTATTGGGGGAGGGGCAAGTTTTTTTCTTAAAACCTAATTTTTGAACAGCTTTTTTAATTTGATTAAAAATACAAAAATTTCGATTTTTTTACGAAAATTTAAACTTTTTGAAGCCTAACCTTTTTTTTTGAAGACTTTTCGAGAGTTTTAAGCGAGTTTTTCCAGCTGAATGATAGCTTTATTTTACTGAAAACTCTACAAAAATACTTCCTATTTCTATACTTTCTAGAAATTTCTAAACTCGTACAAAAAGTTGGGACCTCCCCACGATAATGCGAAAGAACCGAGGGTTTCAAAACACTCAACCCTGGGGTTTCGCCCGACTTTTCCGAGCAGTTCAATCTTGTGGACGTTTTTAAAAACTGAAAAAGTATTTTAGGATGTTCTGCGCGCGTTTTTTTCAGCATGTCCAGCCGACGCGTTACTCAAAACGTTCAAAACCGGCCTTTTGAATATTTTTTCGAGTTTTTACCCTTTTTCGCAATTTTTTCGAAACTGTTTAGAAAAAATTTCCGAAAAAATGCTATTTTTCTTGATTTTTTCGACTTTTTAGAGCTTTATATGCCACATTTTTCTGCGATTTCTTGTAGCTGTAGGTGAACATCAAATCGTTTATTCAGCGGCGCCCGTTAACATTAAAAAGATACCAATCACAACAGGCAGGGGGGAAGGCCACAAACGGGCCGAAAAAACACGAGAGCAATTGATTGGCATCAATCGGTTGGCGGCCAGGCGAGGAGGGGGCGGTAGCTGAACATGTCGACGACGTGGGCGCCGACGCGCTGAGCGTGTGGATGACCATCTGAAAAAAAATAAAAACTCGAAAATTCTGTAAATTAATTTTTTACGCGAAAAAATAACTTTTTAGAACAAGTTGGCCGACTTTTAACGTTTGCATTTTGTGGCCTGGCTGCCAGTTCAGCCATCGACACCAAAACTAGGCCAAAATTTAAAAAGAAAAAGTCAACCGCGGCTGGGAGTCGAACCCGGCTCATTGGCCTGGTCATTTTTTTGTAGTTTGTAGCGGTACACATAGGATAACGGGGGGGGAATAAAATAACGGGGGGGCACT
This sequence comes from Mesorhabditis sp. LJ9110, assembly GCA_038088335.1. Lineage (NCBI taxonomy): Eukaryota > Metazoa > Nematoda > Chromadorea > Rhabditida > Rhabditidae > Mesorhabditis > Mesorhabditis sp. LJ9110. Next base: position 125,115 of record JBBGBA010000102.1, on the reverse strand, counting down.
CATTATTATGAAATTTGCAATTACTGAGGGATTTTGCGAGTGCCATTCGATAGAGCGTCGAAAAATATACTAAGAGAATTAATTTCAGCTCGAAATAATGTAATAGAAATTTTTTATTGAATAAACAAAAATTGAGGAAAATCTATGGGCAGCACATAGGATAACGGGGGGGGAAAGTCAAATTTTCGAAATTTTCGACATTTTCGGTATTTTGAAAACGTCATTCGATAAAGCGTCGAAAACTGCCCTAGGAAAATCAATTTCAGCCCGAAATAATGTAAATGAAATTTTTATCGAATAAACAAAATTGATCCAAATCTATGGGCAGCACATAGGATAACGGGGGGGGAAAGCCAAATTTTTAAGATTTTCGATATTTTGAAAACGCGAATCGATAGAACATCGAAAAATATACTAAGAGATTTTTTTACAACGCGAAAAAATGTATTATAAAAGTTTATAGCCTAAAACTATTTTTGAAAACTATGGGCAGCACATAGGATAACAGGGGGGGAAAAAATTTTCGGCGTTTTGAATATTTTCGAAATTTTGAAAATGCCATTCGATAGAGGACCGAAAAATATACTAAGAGTTTTTTTTACAGCCCGAAAAAAGCTTATTTAAAAATACTTTTATCATATAAAAAGTTTGAGTGCCCCCCCGTTATTTTTTTCCCCCCCCGTTATCCTATGTGTACCTTTGTAGCCTTGTCGGAAAGGTTTAGTCTGTAGACTGGGTGCCAGTTTAGCGATTCTAATTAAAGCTGCCTGGAGCAAGACAGTAGGACGAAAATTCAAAAAATTGCGATTTTTTCGGACTTTTTGCGTCTTTCTATTACGCAATGGAATCTGAGCCTAGCTTGGCCCAAAGCAAGGGTTATAGTTTGTAGTCTGGTTGCCGGTTTGGCGATTCCATTTAAAACATCAGATTTAACCAAAATGATAACCGGAAAAAGGGAATTTATAAAAAAATAGATGTTTCATTCGAAAGCCTGATAAAATCGTTGTTTTGACCTGCAATAGGTGTGTTTTTGAAATTGAAATAAACGACGGGATAATTAGCAGAGAAATTCTTAAATTTTAAAGATACTTTAAACACTTTAAAAAGGACGTTGTCGCGACGCTTCATTTTTTCACTTGGTAGGGCTAGCAGAGATTGTCTAGGAAATGGGGGAGGCGTGTCTAAGCTTACGAAGCTTAGCCATCGAATATCTGTCTTTAGTGCATTTTAACTATATCCCAGGCAGCTTAAGCTCCAAAAAAGGTCAGAAAAATGGTAGAAAAAGTAAAAGTCTAGGTAAAATTAAATGTTTAACGTGATGTTTGTAACGTTTTATGCTCATGAATTGCTAAAATAATCTAGAGAAATTTTATATTTTGATAGATTTTATAAAAAGTTTTTTCAAATAAGAGAATTTTGAGCTGGGAATTGATACTTTTCCATTTATTTCCTTTTCTATGATTTCGCCCCATTCATCAAAATTTTAATAGTTAAAAGATAATTATGTTTCAAATAATTTTAAAAATCGGAGAAAAAACATTTTTGGCAATTGGTAGTTGTTTGGATTTTCGTGATATTGTTCTGGTTTAACGAGGTCCAAACAAATTCTATAAACGTCTTTCCCTGGCTATAAAATCTTTTGAGAATTGGGGGTTGTTATGTGGAAAAAAATTGGCTCTATACCGATAGAAGGGGTTCATCAAAAAAATGGCCAAATTTTCGAATCGTCGATATGGGGAATCAGGGCCGATAGAGGGGATCACGATTTTTTTCGAATTGTTGATATAGGGGATCAAGAGCAGGATAAGCATTTTTCATCGCTTATCAAATGACACGTACATTCCGGTAACTACACGGTGACTTCTGACATTACATGTTTCAGGTCGGTCCGGACTTTGACTACAAGACGCTCCAAAGGCTTTTTGAAACACAAAGCCACTGGAAAAGTTAACTTGAGCTAAGGAGTTTAGCAGCTTCCAAATCAAAGTAAGCTTATAAGCTTAATCGCTTCAGCCCAGTTAGACTTATCTCCTCTACGTGACGACATGTATAGCAGCCCCTTTTGGACTCCCTGAACAAGTCAAAAGCTTAGCGTGGCTTAAATTGAAGTCGAGGCTGCTTCCGCAAAGATAGTAAAAAAGCTGAGTTAAACCCAGGTGTAAGCCAAAAACCAAGTGGCTTAAGCGCGTCTCGTAACCACTTGCGCTGGGGTTAGGACTGGTCTCGTCCTACATTAGCACCGCCGTGCAAACATGTAATGTCAGAAGTCACCGTGTAGATACCGGAATGTACGTGGCATTTGATAAGCCATGAAAAATGCTTATCCTGCTCTTGACCCCCTATATCAACAATTCGAAAAAAAATCGTGATCCCCTCTATCGGCCCTGATCCCCCATATCGAGATTCGAATTTGGCCATTTTTTTTGATCCCCTATACCGGCAGTGGTCCCCTATACCGGCATTGATCCCCTTTATCGACGGTGATCCCCTATACCGGCAATGATCCCTATACCGGCAATGGTCCCTATACCGGCAGTGGTCCCCTATACCGGCATTGATCCCCTTTATCGACGGTGATCCCCTATACCGGCAATGATCCCCTATACCGGCAATGGTCCCCTATACCGGCAGTGGTCCCCTATACCGGCATTGATCCCCTTTATCGACGGTGATCCCCTATACCGGCAATGATCCCCTATATCGACGGTGATCCCCCTATCGGTATAGAGCCAAAAAATTTGGGATAAAATCTGATGGTTGATACGTGATGTTTTACTCACCAAACTGTTCTATTAATTGCCACGGTCTATATTGTAAAAATTTCTCGCACCTTATTGTGCCATTTCAAATTTATTTAAATTCATAACCGTTTATTTGTGCAGTCGCTTTCTGTCTGTACACGGTACATACAAAACCCATAAACATTCTGCATATTTATTGGAAAAAAGAAGACGTTTTCTCGGCAATCCGGCAGATTTTTGAAAAATTATGTTTCAAAAAATTTTAAAAATCACGAAATTAATTTTACAGTTAATTACAATCTCCCTGTTTCGATTTTCGGACTAATTTTCGGTTTAACGAGGACCGAATTGGGGTGCGTATTGTCAGGATTATTCGGGTAAAAAGCGGCGGAGAAGCCGGTGCCGGTGTACAGGAAATCCGACGAGAAGGCCAGGTACATCTTGCTGCCGGTGGAGGTGAAGTAGATCGGCGTCGCCGGCGAGTCGTGCAAACTGGAAAATATCATACAATATTGTTGATATTTAAAACAATTTTTTTTATTTTGTAACCAGGGTTGAAAAACCGCTTCGCGGCTTTTCAACCCTGGCCCCGTCTAACGCACATGATAGTCAAAAATATGCATATTCTTCCAGGACCTTGATCGCAAAAAAATGAAAAGAACACCTTTCGCGCCCTTATGTAGGCTTACCGCACTTCCGGCGCATGCAAATTGCCTCCTAACAAAGAGGTTTCTCGATATCTTTACAAAAACTCGATTTTAATAGCGAAAACAGTAATTTTTCCAAACTTTTATGTGCGTGCACTTATCTCGGCGCCATTACGCATCTAATGACGTATCATATGTGCTTAAAGCCTTCCCCTGACCCGATACGTGCGGAACAGCCGGACGGAAGTTGCATGCAAATGCACACACACAGACACTATTTTTTTATATATAGTAGGATAAAACTTGGTTAGCTTTAAGCCATCTAATTGGGAGTAATTTGTTCATTTGTTGGTCGTTTTTTGGAAATCGGCGAAAAAAAGATATTGCTACTGTTATTGACCCTTAGGTCTCGAACTTTTTTGGAACACTTTATTTTCCCTGCTAAATGTTAAAGTGTTTTGAAAAGGTTTAGGTATTGTTGTTTCTATTTAAAGGGGTTAGGAAGTCTGGGTCACCCCCTCAGCGTTGATTCCTGGGAAACAAGCTAGGAACCGCCGCACTGCGATGACGTCCCTTGATTTGCTGCCCTGTTTAGACGTGAAACCGCTTGAATGTCAAAAAATTTGCCGCTATTTCTGGAATCCTCATCGAATTTTGAGCATTCCAGACGTTTTAATTATGAAAATTGACCAGAGAATCGGCGAGAACAAGAGATTAGGTGCTTTACAATGCATTACGACATTTAATCGCCCGCGCTCAAAAAGTCAATTCGCCCATAAATATTTTATTTTTTCAAACATTTCGCCTTTTCCGCAAAAAAAAAACAATTTGTTGGTACTTTTAATTAGTAGCTCTTTCGTTTTTCGTAAAAACGGTTTCGAGCCCCGAACACTCGAATTTTGACTTTTCAGCACCTTTAGGAGCGATTTTTCGTCTTCCCGAAGTCTCCCTGCTAGCCTGCCGGGAGCGACTAGAGAGGGTAGGCTAGCAGAGATCATTTGGGAAACATAAGGAGTTTGAGAAGGGTCCTTCTCGCATCAAGTTACAATGTTTTGCGGCTTCAGCTGACTCCAGGGACGATGCCATTTTTAATTATAGCTCAGTCAATGGTGCGTATCAAGCTTATTAATGCTATGATATGATTACAATCGTTATACCTATCATTAAGTATGTATTTAAAACCCACTCAGCCAGCAGATTTCCCTGATCATCGGCCCCGTCGTAGACCCTCAAATAATCGTAGTGCTCCGTTTCGAACGCGTCGAACACCAGTTGCATCTAGAATAAATTTTAGCTAAAAATTTGAAGTTTCAAATTTTTATCGATTGTACCTAAATTCAGAAATTATAATTTTCCTCTTCCCTTTCATTTAGAATCGAAAAAAAACTTTTGTTTCACTTATTTTGCTTTCAAAAATGTGCTGTCAATTGACTATTCCACGAGTCAGTTGGCTCTTAAAATTCTCCGCAAATCACCTCTGCTAGCCTGCCTGGGTAAAACAGATTTTAAGGCAGAATTTTTGATGCGTTTTTCTAAAAAAAGTGTTCGAACGATGTGCCTTGGTGAGTCGCTGCATTATTCAAATCGTTAGCGCGTTATATAATTGTAAAATTACTAAACTAGTTCCACAAAACGGCTCTGCTAGCTTGCCCCGTTCTCTCTGAGGTACTGCTTTTTGCCGCTTTTGGGGCATTTTTTACATAAAAAATGTTTCAATGACTCTACTCCTCAAATTCCTATCCATCTCATTAATATCGTTACCATTTCCCTTTTCATTGATTGACAACAGGGTTGGTCATTTCGAGCCCGGCCCGCGGGCGTCCGGGGCCGAACGGGCCGGACGGGTTGACAACCCAATTTGCATAAAATTAGCGGACGGGCTGGGACGGGCTGGGGAGAGGGCTGGACGGGCCGGGCTGGGCGGGCTGGAGCGGGCTGGACCGGGCTGGGGTTATACAAATCTGCTGTCCGTCCGCTAATTTTCTGCAAATTGGGTAGTCAGCCCGTCCGGCCCGTCCCGGGCTGGCCCGGCCCGTCCGTGAACAGCCCTGATTGACAATGAGAATATTTTTCCATAAAGAGTTCTGTTAGCTTGCCCCGGTTTCACTCTAGAATAGTCTTAGCGTGAGTGTTTTTCGAAAAAAAATGTTGCATCAAGTTGCCCTGACACGGTGCTGTCAATATCATTAATTCTCCCTTGACGACTAAGAAATGATAGCATTTTCCCACAAAGCGCCTTTGCTAGCTTTCCTGGGCATTGGGTTTATTAAGAGAAATGATATTGTAATGGTTTGTATAAAAACGTGCTTTATTGGCGTAGAAATGATTTTTCGAGAAAATGTTGCAGCAATTTGCCCTTAGAATATTCGTGGTCCATCTCGTTATTCCGTTCAAACTAGCATTTGCAATAATCAAAAAATACGAATTGTTTCCACAAAGCGCCTTTGCTAGCTTGCCCTGGTTTCACTATGTATAGAGAAAATTTTTAGCGCAGCGTTTTTTGAAGACGTTTGAGTGTTTTTCAAGAAAATGTTTCAACGACTTGCCCTGTCGATATCATTTATTCACATTGATCGATTTAGAAATGATAGTATTTTTCCACAAAGCGCCTTTGCTAGCCTGCCTTAACATTGGATTGGATTCACTTAAAATAGTTTTTTCTAGAAAGTTTTTGTTATTGGCACGGAAAAATTTTTTCGCGAAAATCGAAAATGTTTCAAACAGTGGCCGTAACAAATTGTGTTTCAGATCAATAATACGATGTGAGCTTTCAATATTTAAAAAGCACTATATTAATTCACATAAAGGGTTCGATTAGCTTGTCTTAATTTCACTCTACAATATTTCTTATCGCAGCAATTTTTAGAGATTTTTAAATGTTTTTTGGTGAAATTGTTTTGATCAGTTGTCCTTTTAAATGGTCGCCTATCACATTAATACCGCAAGCTCTTTCCACGACTACAAAAATAAGAATCTTTTTCAAAAAGCGCCTTTACTAGCCTGCCTCAAGATTGGACTCATTAAGAAAAATAGTTTTGTTATAGGAACGTTTTCTTGGTATAGAAATGTTTTTCCGAGTAAATGTTTCAAAGACTCGCGCGTAGAAATCGTTGGCCATCTCATTAATATACGTTCGTCTTCAGACGTTTCGCAACACAAAACCACAATAAAAATAAATCCCCCCTCGATAACACGAAAGCTCCCAAAAACCCCGCAAGTTATTTCTTTATTTTTCCGAATGTTGCCAACTATCTGTTTCAAATTTTTGCCCTTACAAACAGTCGCCGCCATTTTTAATGCGCCGCGAAATCTTGAAATGAAAATCAGCTGATCCTCCTGGCCCAAACAATAAAAATTATAAGAATAGATAATAAAACAATAAATAATAAAATTAGCAAATTAATTAATAATACTACTAATAGCAATAAAATAATTTTTTATTTATAGGTGTCCTTAAAAACATACTGTTTGCCCTGCCGGCACCTCCAAATAGTAGTTGCAGTCGAGATTCGTCGTGTAATTTTGGGGCCAATTCGGCGAGGTGATGCCCTGGAAATGGGGTACGGTAATCGGGGTGTAGGTAAGAAACGGAATTCCATTTTTAGCAATTTTTTTACTAATTCGGCACGTCAGACGTCGAATCTGTGTCAAATCAGTCAAAAAAATCAGTCAAATAGGTAGAAGCCGCAGATTGACGGAATCGGCAATCGCCGAACTTTAGAATTTTTTGAAACTTTTTTTTTGTACGTGTGGGGAAATTTGGTACTGGAGTGTTAACGGGAGGGGGTGGGCATTTTACGACCCAATAAATAAATCTAAATTCTTATTTTACGACCCTATAAATACACCCAAAATCTTTTTTATTTTCGATATAAAACATTGATTTAAAGACTTATCAAAAATTTTTAACTTTCAGGTCAAATATTTATGAAACATGACTAAAAATCGTAAAAATTTCGATTTTAAACCATTCTCAAGCGTTTAAAAAATGTGCCTAGCGAGCAAAAAATAAATAAAATAATTCTTATTAATGTATATTCATTTTATATAAAACCATGAAATACATTAAGTTTTCCAACGTGCTGGCCGTATATATTAAAATAAACCAGGGTTGAAAAGTCGCTTCGCGACTTTTGAACCCTGGCCCTGTCTGCGCTCATGATATTCTTGGCTTTGCATAATTTTCGCGGATCCGGATGGCGAAAAAGGAAAATTGCTCTCTCCGTCCCTTTCTATAGCCTACCGCGACTTCCGGTGCATGCTAATTTGATCCTAACAAATTGGGGTGTCCGATTTTTCATGAAAAACTTAATTTTAATGTCGAAAACAGCATATTTTGTAAAATGTAATATGTGTGCAGTCATCTCCAGGCCACTACGCACCTAATGACGTATCAAACTTCCCCCTAACTTGCTCCCTTCTTGAGATACTACTGGAACACGGTGACGGAAGTCGCATGCAAATGCACACACACACACACACACACACACACACACAAACACTATTTTTTTATATATAGTAGGATTCGTTCCGTTAGTGTTGCTGACTTTTTGAAACATAATTTTTGAATGTTAGCCAAACTCAGAACGGTTAATTTTTGTTTTATGACAGAAATTAAGTACTAATTTTTAATAAATAAGTTAGTGTAATCAATAAATAGTTAATAAATTTTCTAAATGAACCAACCTCAAATTTGTCGGCGGTGAAATGGGACTTGCCGCAGCCGTTGTGGGTGCTCGGTGTGGTTCCCACTAGAAAAAGATTTTGGCCACAATTTGGTTACGATGCTGCAACTTGAAAACTTTTAAGCAAAATTTAGAATAATAGCTGCTAAAATAAAATTGTAACTTGAAACTTTAAGCTCTTCAATAATTAATTTGGGTTTATTTAAGTTGAGAATTTTAGCTATACATTATTAACTGGCATCAACGACCACTGTAACAATTAAGAGGTTTAGGTTCTTTAGGGTTTCCGGGGACCAAATTTTTTCGGCCCAAGCCTAAATTTTTTTCTTAATAGTGCATGCGTTTCTAAATGTTTTTTAAGTATTCCTGAGCATAAAAACTACCCACATTTTAATTAAAAAATTTAATTTTAGGTCGAAAAATCCTATAGAACCCTTTAGGATTAGCGGGGGAAAGACCAAAATGACTAAATTTTCGACTTTTCAAACATTTTTCTAACTTTTTTGAAATGTTTTTCTACTTTAAATATAGTTAAAATTTACTAAAAACAATGTGAAAACACTTTATATTTGATTACTAGGTCAACCGGGAAAACCAGGAAAAAATTTGGTCCCCCGAATTCCTAAAGAACCGAAGTTTAAAACATTAACGAAATTCCGAATTCCGTTCAAATTGCAAGCAAAAAATTAAATGTTTCAAGATATTTTATCGCACCGCGCGCGAACGGTTTTTCATTGATGCAGATTCGTGTCGCGACGATACAAATTAGTTTGAGAAAATCTCACTTTTCAATAAATTTCAGAATTAAGTAAACTTGCAAACCAAAAAAAAATAAAATGTTTCAAATTATTTTAGGTCACGGCGCACAGAATTTTGGTTAATTCTTGCGATTGACGCATTGGATTAATCTGTAAAACAATTAAATTTGTAAATTGACCTTACAGAATTTAAATAAGTGCCTATATTACATTTGCAACGTACCCTCAAAAGTCTCGTATCTTCCCAAGAATCCTCTATCGACGTTGATGATGTCCGTCTCGAAATCCATGTAAATACTCGGACCAGATGAGGTGATTACCGTACCCGTTTTTGAGCCGCTCAGACTAAAAAAGTTTATTGTTTAAATTTTTTGGGTTAAAATGGGCAAAGCAGGCTAGCAGAGACTGTTTAGGAAAGTTTGTCCGGTGAATGCTTTTAGAATATGGCGACGCAAGCTAGCAGAGATTTTTTAGGAAATTTCGCGGAGGAGGGTAGCTAGCAGGTGTCATTTAGGAGAAGGAAAGGACAAGCTAGCAACGTTTATTTGAGAATTCACGAAAATCTGGGCGTGGCGAGCAAAGAGCTTTGAGGAAGGCCCAGAGGGGATAAGGCAAGCTAGCAGCGATTCTTTGAGTAAGTTTCCGGTGTAAAGGCAAGGCGGCAGAGATCCTTTGTGGAAAAGCAAGAAATTTTTCAGGAAATTCACCGAGGAGGTGAGCTAGCAGAGACCATTTAGGAGCCAAATGGAAGGCGCGCGCAGGCAGGCAGCAGTGCTTTTTCAGGAAATTTTGAAAAAGAACAAGAAAAAGCGGGCAGGCTAGCGGAGATTATTAGAAACAAATGAAACAACAAAAAAATCGGCGTAGATCATTCTGAAGAAAAGCGATATGCCAATGGTAAAAATAAATCTAACTCTACCAATTTAGAATGAGAAACATACAAGTTTTCAACTTAATTAGCACGTTGATTAGGACTCACTCAGCCAATACCGTATACGACGAGTCGGGTCCGTCATATATCCTCAGCCGATCCACCGCGTTTTCCGTGTGAAATGACAAAAATGTCATTCGGATATAGTGGCCGGCGTTTACCTGTAAAAAATAATGTTTTACTGGTTGATTCTTGGCTTTCCGGCTATAATGTCAATACTTGAGCCTTTGGTACTATAAAAAAAAATAGTAACTCGCGGTTCTTGACCATTATCGGGGAGGCGGGATCAATCAATTTTTTTACTTTTACATCCGGTTATTCTAAAATAAATCGTAAAGCATTAAAAATTTGTATTAAAAATACAAAATAAAGATTTTTCGACAAGAAATAGACGTTGTGGACCAAGCTTTGAATTAAAAAGCTAAGAAATTAAATTAAAACTGCGATGTTTGCTATGGTTTTATCACTTTAAATATCGTTAAAGTTACTAAAAAAACTATGAAAATTTCAATATAAAAAAATGTTTCTCGGAAAATTAGGCCTTCCAGTTGTCAATTTCTGTTAATGCATAGACGTGCCCGCTTTGACAAACTTTTTTCAGACCTTTTTCGAAGGGTCGTTGAGTAAGTTTATTCATTAAAAATACTAATCTAAATAGACACTTTTACGACTTCATTAATGCTTATTTTGCTGCTTTTTGTCGTTTTCTGATTTTCATACGGATTTTTAATGGCCCTTTAATGACCGTAATCAAGCTAAGCGTAGGTAAAAAAATATAGGTAAAACACGCCTCACAAAAAAATTTTGATCAAATAATCAAGATATATAAAATCTAATAAAATTAGTAACATAGCAATATACCTTAGTACGTGTTTATATTAATATAAAAGAGCTAGTTATTACAAACCCGCAGCTTTAGGACACTCTTCCAAAAAAAATTGTTTCATAAAATAAACGTTTTGCCGGATCATATTTTTCTCAACTGGGCATTGAATTAGGACACAAGTCTCTGCTTACTTTCGAGCTCAATTTTCGCGCGGAAATCCGAGCTTTTTTGCTGTGTCCTATATACCATTAGAAAGAACATTTTTTGCGCTACAAGGCCCCAATAGCCGCTTATTTTATAGGCGTCACTTTCGCATGGATTTCGGGGAACGAAGTATCGTCGAAAATGACCCTCGATTTTGCAAATTCTGTTGGATCTGAATGTTGAATTCTATTAGGTTGGACCATAAGTTCGTACAATCGAACTTCGGAAATTTCTTTCTAAAATTTTTGTGGGCCGATATCACTGTTTCTTTTCCCCCGTATTCGCGGTGTTTAATAGTATGTGAGATAAAATTTACAAGATTTTAGACGCAGTAGTATTTCAGGATCACTATAACTTTACCATAGCAATGAAGTGCCAGCATAATAATACTTTTTAACTACTATTTAGATGCTGAAATATGCAAAAAGATAAATCGGAACTGTTTTGGAAACAGCGGTCCGCAGCCTTTTTCGATTTTCTAGTAAATTAAACTGAAAAAATTCTAAGGGAAATGGATTGTGATTCCGTCCCATGGGTCGAATAGAGCATTTGATTGTGCATACGTCTATCACTAACACATTTTGTTTCTGTACCGTTTTCCGGAACAAAAATATAAAATACTGAAAAATCTTGCACGAACTTTCGGTCCAACCTAATATTATGTACTAACCCAGTAGGACTACAGCTTGATGCCAAAGATTAACAAGTTTATGGAATCGTCTACGCTAAGCCCGGGCTCAAATTATCGCACCAGACAGTGGTTCTCCTTGGTTGATGTTTTTTCCATGAAAATGTCAAGATTGCTCTGTTTGATTTTGAACGTTGTAGTTTCTTTTAAATAGACAGAAAAGTCGTGCACAAGCTTGGGATGTGCTAAATAATTGTTTTTAACGCAGGAATTAGCAAGTGAAGGAAGGGCGCATTTTGGTCAATTTTTCGATCTGCTAAAAATTACTGAAAGGCTATTTAAAAAATAAAATAATTACATGAAAAGGTAGAGGGATAAAAACTCTTTTGAAGCCCAATAGGTCAACTGGAAAAATAATTAGCGATCGTGCTCAAAATCGAGCTCAAAGGAAAGCGACGATTTTCATTCTAACCGATTGATTTCGAGCAATGTAAACGTAGAAAATAAAGCTAATGCCAGTGTCTGATAGAAAAAAGAAAGCTCTCTCGAATGATATATAACACTTGGTCCAAAGTCCACGATTAAGACAAGCAACAAGATTTGAAAAAAGCGCCGAGACTTACGTTCCAACCCAATAGCAACTTAGAAAGAAAAATTTTAAATGTTTCAAATGTTTTTAAATGTAACATTGTAAAAGTGTTGCAATGGTTTATAATTTGTTGACAGGACGAAATATTGCAATTAACGGGCTAATTAGAACTTGTTAACCTGAATTCGCCATAATCTATCCATTAAAATCGTCAGCTTTCTACCCCCAATTTTGCAGCAAAAAAAGTGTTTCAGAAAAACAGCACCTTTCCGGGTTATATTTTTCCTAACTGTCTGCATTTTGTCTCCCTGTTCATTGTTTTTGCCCTTCCTTACCGGACACAGTAATATTTCCGGGCATTCCGGAATTCCTGTTTTTTTTTTCTTCAAAATTCCGGAGCTATCAGCCGGACGGACGGCCGGCGGTTGGCCACATAAATAATTTTATGGGTGCTGGGGGGTCAGCCGATTTCTCAGCCGGAATTCCCGGCTTCCGAACAATTAATCGAGCCGTTTTTTGGGTATGTACATAAAAGCTAATTTTAGCATAGATACAAACGCCAAAATCCATTCAAATTAGTAAAAATAATACTTAAGTAATACCATAAATAAATATGCAGTAGAAAAATAATAACCAAATAAGTATTGGTATCTAAGTGTTAAATTCCGGTGTTTCCCATTTGTGAGTTCGTGAAAAATATTAACAACTAATGGTTAAGGGGTTTATCTTTTGAGATTTAGGTAGAAAAATATGATATTTTAAATATTTTAAATCTTTAATATTATAAATTCATTTAAATTAGCAAAAATAATACATAAATAATACCCATAAAAGCAAAACTATAAACAAATAAATAACCAAATTCATATTGGTTTTTAAGAGTAAAATTACGGTGTTTCAGCATAATTTGTGGGTTGGTGAAAAATCTTGGCAACTAGTGAAGAAATTCGAGTATAAAAATAAAAAAATCTAAATAATAAATAAATAAATAATATAAATCTAAAAAAGAGCTTGCTTCAAACTATCAAAAATATAAAGTTTCAGCCTGATTGTTGGCTATCTAAACACACTTTTAAAAAATGTAATGTTTGTAGAAATAAGGGTTTCGAATAGTGTAAAAAATAATGAAAATTTTTGGGGGCTTTTTTGGGTTTCGTGAATCTAAATATGAGTGAAAACAATCCAAGAAAAAGCGCCATGTATTAAAAAAGCTTGAAAATCAATAAATTGTAAGCCGATATGGCCTTTGCGCTGAAAAATAAAATGTTTCAAAAAATTTTCGAGTTCGAGTAAGCTTCCAAAAATAGTACCGCGTGTCAAAGTAAATTATTAATTTAAGATCATATATCATTTAAAATTCCAATTTTAGCTTAAAACCGAAAATTTCGTAATTTTGATATTACAATAACATAAAATAAATTCGGGAAAATTCGTAACCTTCTAAATGTAAAATTACGGTGTTGCAGCATTTTGTGTGGTGAGCGGAAAGCTTATAAAGCCAATCGATCCTGGTTTCGTAGTCAATGTTTTTCCGTGTTCATATAGTGCTAATTTTGGCATACTAAATAAAAAAATAATTTAATGGTAAAGATAATCCACACGTAAAATTCGCGACTGGGTGTTTGCTCCATTTATAACAATAAGAAATAAAATCTTTTAGGAACTGGTTTAGTGAATCGGAAGCTAATGGAATTAATATTCCCCTATGTCAATTTCCATGATCAAAGCCTTGATTTTAGCATAAAAAGAGGTTGATTTATTTGGTCGTGAAGCTGTGGTCAAGGTAAGAAGAAATTATTTTTAGCTAAAATGTGATGTTTCGCGGATATTTTCGGTGCGCGAATCCTTGAAAAATCTAATGTCATTTTTGGAATCTTTGATTTAATTAAATTTGAACCTTGAGGTATCAGTTTCTATATATTTTAATAATGTTAAAGTTTAAATTCCAATAAATTAAAACCGACCGTATAATTGTAGTAGACGCTTTCGCTATTTCCGTATTGACCGGGGAAACCGGGTGACGAAAACAGGACGCTCTCCTCGGCCTCGCCCAACACATTTTTGCCCGGAATAATTGAACGCGCACAGATAAGTCCGAATAATAGAAGGAAGATGAATACCCGCATTGACAACTGCAAAAATTTTTGATGAATTAAAGAAAATCTATAAACAAGAATTTTGTGAAAAAATATGATTCAATGAAAAAATTACATAAAAAATCTGTGGGCACGATAATGGTTTGTTGGTAGTCCCTGCAGGAGTATTTGCGCAAAATGCGCAAAAGTATGCGCAGAAGTATTTGGGTATTTGAGTATGCAATTCCATGCGCAGAAGTATTTGGGCTCGAAACAAAAGCAGCAAAGTTCCGAAAAGCAAAACAGCCCGCATCGAAGACTGCCAACAATTTTTTCCTTTTTTCCAAGGATCGAGTTTTTCCAAGACAAATGGGGGGAAGTCCTTCCAAACAGTTTTCTTTTCTCGTAAAAGTTTTACTAATTTTCCTTTAAAAATAAAAAAATTGAATACCCACCTTATCAAAATACCCACTATCAGATTGCTATGCATTTCTGGACTCCTAGGAAAAATTCAATCCCTCCAGGATAATGGAAAAGAACCTGGCTTTAAAGGGATGCCGACGGCATAATCAATCGGTTATGCGCTGGAAAGAAAATGTCTCTGCGCCTCTCCCCAGGGCGCGCTCTCTGCCCTGTTGGCTACTTGCCAATTTGTTGATGAGGGGATCGACACATGCCGTCGGCAGCCCTTTAAAAGGGCACGTTCAAGGACGTTTTTGAAAAAAAGCAAAGATTTTTGCCGCGGCCGGGGGTCGAACCCGGGCCCCCCGCTCGGGAGGCGCGAGGGATACCAGTCAGCCACAGGTACAACCTGGCCAGGGGGCGAGGGGCGCCCGACACCGCAAAGGAGGGGGATGGCCTGTCACAGCACGGGCAGGCCGTGCGCGCGGTCCCTACGTCCATAGGGTGTATACGTTGGGACGAGTATACGGCCCATCCCTGAACGTGCGCTTTAAGGCAACTAAAGGAGACATTTTTATTTTGCGGCGATTTTGATCTAATCTCACATTTCCGAATTCTGCCCCCGCTCCCCCGATAGTGGAAAAGCA
This sequence comes from Mesorhabditis sp. LJ9110, assembly GCA_038088335.1. Lineage (NCBI taxonomy): Eukaryota > Metazoa > Nematoda > Chromadorea > Rhabditida > Rhabditidae > Mesorhabditis > Mesorhabditis sp. LJ9110. The sequence continues at coordinate 109,982 of JBBGBA010000102.1, read as the reverse complement.
TAGTTTTTAATTACAGCATGGATTAAGTTAATAATAAAAAAATGTGTTTTATTAGAAAGCAAAGAGTCAAAAAAATGTCAGCGGCAATTTTACGTCTATCAGCCGGCGAATAAATTTACTGGATTGAAAATGAGGTTAACACCCCCAAAAACCAAATAGGGGAAAAAACTCCACGAAATGACTCGATAAAAAATTGCTCCCTCCCCTCGGTTTCCCAATCCGGAGAGTGTGGGGGCTGATTTTGGGTTGTGGGGTGGCGATAAGGAATGGAATGCCCCCAGCCACCTCGAAATATTTATTTTTCCACACGAACTCGCAGCAGAGGTGTTTAACCCCTCCTATTTTTTTAGCCTAATCAAGCTGACCCCAAAAATTTTTAAAGGTGGGGGGGCGAAAAAAAGTTTCAGCGGTTCCCACAGGGCTTTTGGTGGTTTTTTTTACTTTGGCCAAATTTTCGCTTTCTCTTGGGGTGATACCGTTAATCCCGGACGATCCTATAACAAAATACATACAATTTTTATAACATTTAACACAGTTCTTAGACATCAAAAAACAAAAAGGCAAAAATATTGGGTACACATGGATCGGGGGAATAAAATAACGGGGGCCTATTATATGAAATTTGCAATTACTGAGGGATTTTGCGAGTGCCATTCGATAGAGCGTCGAAAAAATATACTAAGAGAATTAATTTCAGCCCGAAATAATGTAATAGAAATTTTTTATTGAATAAACAAAAAGTGAGGAAAATCTATGGGCAGCACATAGGATAACGGGGGGGGAAAGTCAAATTTTCGAAATTTTCGACATTTTCGGTATTTTGAAAACGTCATTCGATAAAGCGTCGAACTTCCTAGGAAAATTAATCTCAGCCCAAAATAATGTAAATGAAATTTTTTATCGAATAAACAAAGATTGATCAAAATCCATGGGCAGCACATAGGATAACGGGGAAAGCCAAATTTTGAGATTTTCGATATTTTGAAAACGAATCGATAGAACATCAAAAATATACTAGAGTTTTTTACAACGCGAAAAAATTATTATAAAGTTTTATACCTAAAACTATTTTTGAAAACTATGGGCAGCACATAGGATAACAGGGGGGGAAAAAAATTTTCGGCGTTTTGAATATTTTCGAAATTTTGAAAATGCCATTCGATAGAGGACCGAAAAATATACTAAGAGTTTTTTTTACAGCCCGAAAAAAGCTTATTTAAAAATACTTTTATAATATAAAAAGTTTGAGTGCCCCCTTATTTTCCCCCCGTTATCCTATGTGTACCAAATATTGCGCAATTTTATGCTACGTATGAAGATGCAGCAAACAAGGTCAAAACTCCATCATTTTTGATAAACAGGTAAACGACGAAATAAGATTCGTGCACCCCCCGCTAAACGACAAGTACCAACTAGACTACTGCGGTATTCAGTGGAACACCTTTTTCTGCCGCAGTATTTTGACTAGCTCGTTTTTAGCCTGGGAAATTGAAAAATTGATCTGTCTGATGAGCTATTTACTAACGGTATTATGGATTTTTTTTATTAGTAATCTGGACGAAACATCGATTTTAGAGACTGGAACGAGCTGCTCGATTTTTAGGGGCTACGCCGTTAGCGGGGGAGGGTAATATTTTTTCAGATTAATCGCGCACGACCCTATGACCAAATATAAATCATTTTATAGGAGTTTAAAAGCACATACAAAAATCGAAAAACTGCACCGTTAGCGGGGGAGGACTTTTTCCCCATTAATCCACTAAGACCCTATAGCAAATATAAACTACCAGATGGTTACAGTCGCTTCGCGACTGCAACCATCTGGCCTTCAACACCCTACATGTCCCACTCCACCACATCCTTTCCCACCTCCATCAATACCCCCCGTGGCTGAAATCCCCGTCAAAAACTACCAAAATACCTTCCTGATGGCTTCAGATACCCCTCATGGCTGAAATCCCCTTCAAAAACTACCTAAATACCTTCCTGATGGCTACAGATACCCCCCATGGCTGAAATCCCCTTCAAAAACTACCTAAGGACCTTCCCGATGGCTTCAGATGATTTAAATAATTAATTAGCATAATTAAAAAGTATTAAAAAGTATTAAAAGTATTAAAGTAACTTAAAAAGCTATTTGGGGGCGGGAAAGGGCCTGGGGAAGAGGGGCGATTTTTTATCAGTTTGGGGAGTTGATTTCTATAGGATTTACATTTACATTTACAAGGAGCGGTTTTTAGGCGATCATTGATTTGCTATGTGACAAAGCTCATTCGATAGAGATTCAAATTCTGAGCAAGTCATATCTTCCAAAACTGCTGAACGACAACGATCATCTGAGAACAGTTTCCCAAAGTGTTAAGTGGGGACCAAAAATGCTCAAAATCGACCCGATCAGGGCGAATTTTCTTGAAAACCGCCGTCGTGCAGCAGTTTTTGAAAGCTGGGCCTTGTTCAAAAATTGAAGCTCTATCCAATCGGCTACGTCACATTGCAAATCTCCAAGATCACCTCAAAACCGTTCGTTGTTAGCCCAACGTCGGAACGCTTCAACCAGGAAAATGTTTCAAAATTGATCGCAATTTTGGCGAGAAATAATTCAGCGATTCTTGCACGCCAGGGATGGGATTGTCTAACGCCTCCCCTCTGCTTGTGTACGTTTTAAAGAGTCGTACAATGCATTCTCATGGATTTTTTGGCGGTCCCTAACGCGTCGTACTGCATTGCGTAATCGTTGTTACGGTTAAGCAATTACAACCATCCATCAGGACGATCAAAATGACTTCAATGTTGCGTGTCGCGGCGCGGAATAAACTTTAGAACTTATATTTTGTTTTCAAGTTAAATTTATGCCCCAATATCATCAAATTCACAGTATTCTATCGGATTTGAGGCTTGCTTTCTAAAAAAAACCAACGTTTTTTTGACAGTGTAAAGCTCTCAGGATTTTCGAAAGAAATGTTTCAAAAATATCCAGAAGGCAGGTGGCGAAAAATTCGTAATTCATAACGTCGTAACCGATAGATGAAAAGCCAGTTTCTGGGTGTTGTCTGATTTTTAATGGGACGCACACGGCATGATGATAAAGCAACGCTACACCAAGGCATTTAGTAAAGCTCGAGTCCAGGGAGCACAAGACAGTTTTGCAGTATAAGGTTATAAAAGTTGTAATTCGTATTAAATCCTACCTTATATAATTTTGGAGTGTATCTCTGTGTGTGTGTGTGGATGTCACTTTCGAGGCCCGATTTGAGGGCCTTCCCGTGTCCCAAAGGCGCTGATTTTTTGTCACTTGGGGGAATCGACCTTCCTCTTTCCGATGGCGTTTTCAGAATTTCGATAAAATACAAGTTTACAAAGTTAAAGCCGGTTTTATTCATTTTTGGGGTAATTTGATAAATGAAAAAATACAAATTTCCTCATTCTTGCAATTGCCCGGCGTGTGTGGTCGGTGGGGGAAGGGGTCCGAAGGACCCGAGCTATCGGAAAGTCAAATTTTTCATGCAAAGGCCCAATTCCAGCGCCCAAGGCCCGCGAAGCGGGTTTTGGGCGCTGGTTTTGTAATAATGCACTAATACTAGTATAATAGCCCAAAATTAATGCCACTGATACTTTAACTTACCTCCGGAAGCTCCCTAAGCTCTTTGGGCTCCCGGCTCCCTGGGATCCCTGGGCTCGAGCTTTACAAACTGCCCTACACCAACGCCTTCAAAAATCAATAAGAACCTTAACTGCTAACTAACTGTAACTAAAAACTGTCAAATAAGAGCACTATCAAATCGTCGGCTGGTTTCGAATTATTAGCGAAAAATGAAACGTTTCATAAAAATTTCTGCCTAAAACATTGTTTTTCCTATCAGTCGGTGCAGACAATCTGGAAGTAGAATTCAAATTTTTAGGGTTTTAAAAATTTAGAATTTTTTAAACGGCCATTATAATTAAATTTTCCAGTGTGTTTTTGGCATAATTTAGATTTTAGCAGCGGTCATTCCGGCAATTCAGGGATGCTAAGTTTTCCTATGGCTTTTTGTCGGCATTACGGTAGCAAGGTGCGCCTTTTAAAGGAGCTGGCAAGGCATGTCAATGTTTTGACGCTCTGGATTCCTCTTGGAATTGCCGCGCTGCGCTACGCAACGAGCCAGCCAGCCTTTTCATGACGTAATGGAAGACAGGGGGTTCACCTGCGATTTTTTGACCAAAAAAAAAGCATAGCACTGATCTCATTCAGAAAAACCACCAATATCTGTGAAAAAAGACGATTTCTTTGAAAAATCAACTTTTTCAACACGTGAATTACCAGTCGTAATGCCTCCAAAGGCGCGCAATTCATCCATCTTGGCGAACTTTAGGCCAATTTTTAAAATTAAAACGGCTAAAATGATTAAAATTGCCTGAGGATCCAGATATGGCGCCAGAAATTTCTAATTTACCTCTGAATTTAACCTAAATTTCAATTTATTTAATTTTGAATTTAAACAGGGACAAAAGGCCATGCGACGCCGTCACGTTGCGGCAGTATCTGGCTGTTTGCCAGGAATCAACGCCGGAGGGGTTGGTTCCGACTTCTTAGCCCCTTTAATCTCAAATTCTCCGGGGGCTACCGTACCCCGTCATTGTGGCGTCACGCGTACCCACAGTTCCGGTGGCCCCGAAATGACGGCCGAAAGTCTGTGCCGTGTCCGGAAACGTCGCTTATCAATTTCTACCCCGCCATCCGTTCCGTATTCGGCCTATTTGCACCCCGAAATTTTTGAGGGGATTAAACGGGCAAAGGACACGGCAAAACTGTGACCGGACAGAAAATCGGGCGGCAGGGGTGTTGCTGATGTGCGATGCCGGAAAGGGGTGATGTCATAAATGAATAAATAAGGTGTATAAAGTATTCGGAGGCACCAAGTTACACGTATAAAATTATATTTTTACTTTATTTGCCAAAAATTAAAAATTAACGCAAGAAAAACTCAAAAAAATTTTTCATTTTTGTGTATAAACGGAAGGCTATCCATGATTTCTTTATCAAATTTACAAAGGTTATAGATACTACTCTTTTGCGTCTATCCTCAAATTTTCAGGGAGATTGGACATGAAATGACCGAGATATGCCAAAAAAAAAACTGCCAAAAACGGTATTTTTTTAATATAACCCGGTACGATTTGATCATTTCCATGCTAAGTTTGGATATACATAGATAATACAATTTTAAATTGATCCTGACATTTTCATAAATATTGAACACGAAATAACCGAGCTTTAACGGTTTCTTTCCACCGCCGCGCGGGTTCTTTGCCTGTTCCCCAAACCCTTCCCACTCGCCCCCCACCTAGCCCTCTTCCCCTCCATATCATCCCTCCCCTCCACCACAACTTTGAAATCATACTTCATAGGATCATTTCTATAGTATGCATTTCACTATACCCACTAAATTGCGACACCTCGCACCCACCGATGATTGGGTCTGAGGCGAGTGGAGAGCGGGAAGAACGGTTTACCCCCTTTAGGGTGGTTCTCCGCTGAGGACCGCGTCCATTTCCGGAAACGGATACGGACAACCACTTGCCTCCCTGAGGGGGAAAGAGGCGAGCAAAAAGTGAATTTTGGACTTGGCTGAAGGGCCTACAATAAAAAATGGATGGATCGGCATCTTTTCAGTCGAAGGAAGCATTTGAAATCGTTCGTGGACGTTGGTTGACGGTTTTTAATTACGGTATTTGCTATTACATGGTTGAAAACTGCCTGTATCCTACAAAATATACCATTCACAGAAATTTTGTTTACGTTCAGCCTACAGCAACCTTCCAGTATGAAGAAAACCCGGGAAAACTATGTTGACAACGCTATGTTCCGGCGGTTTCCGGGCTTTACAATGTATACAAAAATGATTAGCGTCTCAAATTAGGTATTTTCTCACATTTTAGCCAGTTTCTTCAAGTGAGAGCCGGGAGTGTTTTTCGTGGTCCGCAACTTCAACGATCATTTGAATTCTAAAAATGAACTTTCTAAATTTACTAAACGATGTAGTCCGACTAATTCGACTATGCTCTTCCAGATGGCGTCGAATGACTCGCAAGCGGCCTTTTAAGCCACCGATGGGCGTTTTGTAGTGTTTATCCCGATTCAGTAATTCCGGAAATCTTTTCGGGACGTTTGGCTTTTATTGAAACAGTTGTTTTAGCGGAGCTGTCGACAATCAGTTCTCTAGCCTCGCGAGTTAAAAAAAAGTATGTTTCCAAAGACATGACTAATGGACGGAAAGCTCACCTGTGTTGAATAATCGCATCGCTTTTCGATTTCTCGCACCTTGCCGTTAAAATCCGGTGAGGCCATTTGGCTAGCAAAATTTGATCGTATTAATCTCCAATTCTAGGGAAAAAGGACACCAGGGTGGGATTTTTGTGTGAAAATCTGGCCAATTCGGACGCTCGTCGTGGTTTAGGCGGACGTGTTGTAGCCATACTCCTCTCTAAAGATCTTCTGAAAATAATAAAAATGATGCATTACCTAAAGAACCGAACCTTCACTTTAACAATTCGAATGTTTGCAATGAAATTAAATGAATTTCATTAAATCCTGAATCTAAAGTTCCGAAAAATGTATAAAGAACAAAATAGCCTTTCTGGCATGGACAATCCTTTTTCATCAGTTTTGCAAATTTATCCGCCAGCTGAACCAAATTGTGTGCGGTAAATTTTATGGAGACTTATCAATTTATGAAACATCATTTGTTCACGGGCGTTAATTTAATTTTAATAGCATGTTCCAAGCTTTTAAGGGTATGTTTTTACGAAAAATACTTAATTACGCTCTGGTGCAGCTCCAATGTCTAAACATCCCAATCCATCCATGTTTTGGAAGTATCGCCTGCGTTCACTGTTCGGTGCTTTTTCAGATGTTTCGCTTTTTGTTGTGATATTCAATTAAGGAAATTCGACTAGCAAATTTTTATCGCATTAATCTCCAATTTCGGTGGAAAAAGAGAAATTGAATGGGACAGGGCAATCTTTGGATACACACAAAATTAGGGGGAAGTGTCAAAGTTCAATCAAGGTTTACATTAATTACAGTTTATTACAAAGTATCGGGTCGCAAAGTAGTATTATGTACATTTAAACCAATCAAAAATGAGGAAAACTGAGATAATTACACCAGGGAATTCGATTTTTGCGGGGGAAAATCTGGCCAATGCGGAAGCTCGTCGACGTTTAGGCGCACGTGTTGTAGCCGTACTCCTCTCTAACGGTCTTCTGAAAACAATAAAATTAGTAATTTTTGTATTTTGACTTATTTTATCTTTGTATTCTAAATTATTTTATTAAAACCTTTCCGAAAAGACTTTTTTAACCCAATCTGCTGAAATAAATTTAGCTCTTTAAAAACTTTAAGAAATGCTAAGATTTGGTGTATTTGCGCGACACCACTGACTGTTCGTGCGAAATTTTGCGGAAGCTATAAATTTTTTGAAACATTAAAATTTCTCGGATCACGAATTTGGCTTGAATAGTATGTTCCAAATTTTTTGATGGTGTCCGTTGCAAAAGCATTGATAATTTTAAGTGGCTTCCGCTTTTCCTAAAAAACCCAAATCCATCGATTTTTTTAAAGGGATCACTTGGAAATCATAGCAAAACCGGAATTCTATGGAAACCCTGAATAAGAATTTTTAATTAAAATTTTATGTTTCTTCAAAACTTTTTAAAGATTTAAAACCAAGGCTGACAATTACGCACGCCATAAATCCGAAAAATCAAATTCTAAAGCTTACGAAATTTTATAAATTATTAAAGGCTCACACCCTCGGTCTGCTCGTCCTTTGGCGCATCCGTCAAATGGTGCACGGCGTCGCTCAGCATTTCTTTCACGCCCTCCATTCCACTCACTGAAAATAAGCATTTTAATAGAATTATCGAATTCCAAATAATGTCTTTAAAACCGTGGAGTCCTTAATAAATTTCCCGGGCGTTTTCAGTCAAAAATGATGTTTCTAACAGTTGCAAACATGAATTTCCGCCTTTTAATTAATTCTCAAATAGCCGGGTGAAATGAATCAAATGCAATAAATTGTCTTGTAAAATTGGCTTAATAGCAGTTCCCAGAAGAATTGATATCGAAATTAGAAATTATTTTTAATAGATAAAAATGTTTTAATCCAGGTTAGCCCCGACTCAACAAGGCAGTTTCTAATTTTTCGATCTCCTTATGAAATTCAAATCCTCGAATGGTGCTGATTTTAAGGAATGAGTTACGTAATGTAATCGAGAGAGAGAGAAAGAGCGAGAGAGAGAGAGAGAGAGAGAAGAGAGAGAGAAGAAGAGAGAGAGAGAGAGAGGGAGAGAGAGAGAGAGAGAGAGAGAGAGAGAGAGAGAGAGAGAGAGGGAGGGAGAGAGCGAAAGAGTACGACTCACCAATCGTGGATCCAATAACCTCAGCGACGTGCTTCACTTCTCCAACGACAGTCTTCACTTCTGACACTATTTTAGTGATTATATTAAATTATACAAACTCCACTCACTCTCTTTCTTTTCCTTATCAGCCTCATCCGGAGGGGACAGCTCGGGCTCATCCTGCGAGCTCTTCCTCTCTTTCGACTCCTTCTTGTGCTCCTTCTCCGGCTCGTCAACCTCCATTCGCTCGTCGTCGACTAGAAAAGGAGCATGAAAATTTGTGTTTCATTATGCTAATTATTGAAGTTTTATGTGATCCCATTGAGGAAAAATGCTTGTAACTTGAAAAACTATGTTTCACAAAATCAACTAGGTAGAACTGCGGGCCTTTTTTAATTTGGCGTCGATCTATGGGTCCTTTGATTTTCAAGCTAAATCCGATAATTTTATGCGTCCCGTTTTTTGGTATTAAATCGCCGTCTGTATTTTTTTTGTTGCTCCTTTTGAATTTTAATAAAATTAATAATTCTAAGTTTAATTTTGTCTGAGCATTGTAAAAATTTAATCTTTCTTATTCGTTAATTTTAATGCGTCTTTGAATTTTAAAGCGCCGAAAATCAGTTATGTAAACGAAATCCAATTTAGAAGGCAAAATTTTTTCCGAAATTTCTGCGTTTCAAAATCGCGGGCCATCAAAAATGGCGATATTTTTTTCAATACGTAGTCATTATACAATTTCAACATCTTGAAAAATTGTGTTTCAAAAAATTCAGTAGGTAGAACTGCGGGATTTTTCGTAATCTGGGACCGGACCCTTGGGTTCTTTAGATTCTTAGGCTAGTCAAATTCGGTAATTTTTGCGTCCCGTTTTTTGTATCTAATCGCCGTCGTTATTTATTCTTGTTGTATAATGCATTTAATGCTCTTTTCAAGGCCTTCCTTTTTAATTTTAATTAAATTAATAATTTCAAGGTTAATTTTTCCAAGCATTTGTGAAAAATTAATAATTCTTTTTAAGGCCCTTTTAATTTTACGTCGCCGAAAATCTGTTACGCAACCGAAATCCAATTTGAACGTCGAAATTTTTGTGTTTCAAAAACACAGGCCATCAAAAACGGCTGTATCTTTCCAATACGCCGTATTCTAGTCCTCCACAATTTTAAACGTATCTTGACAAGAAATTTAATTTAAATATATGTTTTTAATTTTAGCCTATTTTAATTCAGCTTTTTGCTACCTTGCTTCTTGTCCAATTTGTGTTTCAGCGCCTCGCCAGCTCGGATGTCAGTTTTCGGGGCGAGCTCGTCGCGATCCTGGTGGGCTTTGTCTTCAATGTTGCGCTGGGGCTTTCCGTCTAAATATTTTGCGTTTTAAAGGGACTGAGAAGGGAGAAAATCGACCCCTTTGAGCCACTAGGTCTCGACCACTACGCGATGCTCCTAAACACAAAAAACTAACCAATGCCGTGCTCGATGAACGTGTCGAGGGGCATTCCGTGACGCGGCAGCTGCGCATCTGAATTTCAGGATAAAAATATTTCTTTTTATATCCAAATTTTATTTTTTATGATATAACTATTTAAACTTACAACCTAATAAAAATTTTGGTATAAAATACAAAAAAAACATAGATTTTCCATATGCAAGGTTCGAATTTTTAATTTTTCAACTTTCTAAAATACATTCAATTTTGCTATTCATCGTCAAATTTTAGTAGAAATACTATTAAAATACTTGCTATCAAGTTATTAGACATATCTCGAATTATAGAAAATTCTCCCCCCTGATAATGCCAAAGCACCAAAATTTAAATTAATGGATTTTACAAATTAATGTTTCATACAACCTAAGTGTTCAGAAATTTTTCATAGATCTAATGCGTGTTGCAAACGGCCATTCAGCTTTACCTGAAGATTTAATTCTGCGACGGCATCAAAGTAGTTTCAAGCATAAATTTATTTCTATTAAATTACCGATTGTCAAAATTAGAAACTATAATAACTAGAAAAATTAGATTCAATCAAAATTAATAAGCTTGAATCTAAGAGCTAAATTTAAAGTCCTGGAAACCCACTGAGCGACGACTCCAACTGCTCGTGCTCCTGGGGCGTCGAGCCGAACATTGGCTTCTCCTGGGCCATCTCCTGGTCGCGGTCTAAACATTTTTATTGTTTTCCATTTTTAAATTTTGTAATTATGGGAATTTTTCCGCCAATTTTTAATCGAAATTTAATTAATCAAACGCACTCTGTGTGAGGGAATCGGTGCCGAGCGGCGGGAACTCCTCCTCGCTGCGGATCGTCGCCTTGTTCATCACCGACTTTTCGGTGGATTCTGAAAATTGGGGAATATAGCGGAAGGTTCTATAAAAATCTATATCATCATTTTTTTAACTATAAGCCAAGTGGTAAAATTATCTAAAAAATTTTTTTTTAATTAAAAATTCTAAATTTTTGTCGAAAAATCGTATTTTTCTATTGTTTTTATAAGTCTGTAAACTCTAGTATCATTTCATTTATATCCTAATTTTACTAAATTTAACTATATTTTTTTTAATTTATAATCTTTTAAATTAATAAAAACGGTTTTGCGTTCAGGAATGGTAAAAAAGCTTAAAACCATTACTATTTTTTATCAAAAAAACCGGATAAAAAAATTGGTTCCCCCCCCCGCTAATGCCAAAGAACCGAAATTACAGCAGCTAATTTTTACAAAAATACCTTAACCGTTTTAAGACTGACCGTGACGAATTTCCGGCTGGATATCGGGGGTCTGGGTGGGGCCTTGGGCGAGGAAAAGCTCCGAGTCCATCGGGACTTGTTGGAGTTGTTGTTGTTGTCCGGTGTGGGCCTGGTCGACTTGTTGCACTTGGCCTAGCGCCGCGTCTAGAAAGTCCATGATAATATTTTCACCTACATGTCGATAAGTAATTCGTGCAATCTGGATGCCAGTGAGGGAATGTGTTTTTGAAACATTTTTTTCAAAAATTCTAGTTGTCAAAAATACCCTTTTTTAATACCTCGGAGTTTTTTAATAAATCTAATCATTTTTACCCAATAAACCTTTATTTTTTTTAGTTATTAAAAGCCTAAAAATACTAGTATATTAATTATACTAGTTTAATAATCCTAACCGCTATTAAAAACAATAAACCAGCGCTTTAACAAGCTCAAAATTAGTCGCGTTAAATTCTATTAAATTCAAATTAAATTCTAGAAGCTGAAAAGCGATAAATTGGCCTGTTTTGGTGTTAAAATTAAGCAAAAAAAATTATACAAAAGTAAAAAACTTTTTTAAATCCGCGCTAAAATTATTATAAAATTTTAAAGCTACGTAATTACTAATTACATGGGGTAACTAAACCCTAACTAAAATACCTAAAATCTAAATCAACCAAAAACCCGCACAAAAACCTGTTAATAATAGCCGGACATGAAGGCAGCGTTAGTCAACAAAAAGCAGGGGGGATGTGATTTCGGAGAGAAATCGGCACTGGACTGTTATCGGGGGATTTTCCAAAGTCAATTTAGATTTCTTAAATCATAAAAAAACTAAAAATTTTCGAAAATGTTTGATTTTTCTGTCAAAAAATTTATGAAAAATGGCCAAAAAAGGGAAAAAATTTCCATTTTCAAATTAAAAACCCATTTTGATAGCTTTCTAGAAGTCAAAAACTACTAAAAACACTATTAAAAAACTAGCAAAACGTAGATATGGCCGGAAAAAAAAACAGAAATTTGGTCTCCCTCCCCGCTAACAGTCCAGTACCGAAAAAAGCTTGCAATTTGGCCAATTCAGCTAGAGGCAAAACTCTAGCTAAATCCACCAAAAAATAAAGATTGGCTTGCCATTTTGGCCGAAAGCCTCGGCTAAAGTGGGCGTCTGAATGCCGGAATGTGTTGGGAAATCCTTCGATCCCTGCAGAATGTCCGCCTCCACGAATTTGTGGTCTTTGCCGTCTGAACGTTATTTTGCGTAAATTTTCCTATAGTTTAATGGTTTTAAATAATACCTTTACCTTCCTAATGATTAGAGTATTATACTCCTTTCATTAAACGGAACAATCCAGAAACGCCAAAACCCATAATGAAGCTATTTTGTTAAGGTTATTAAGGTTCTTTCGCATTATCGGGGGGGGGAGGAATTTTTTTTGTTTTAGGATCCAATTTTTTAATATCAATATCGAAAGTGTTTCTAAACAGTTTTTTAGTATCCCTAAACGCAAGAACTATATAAAATTGTATTAAAAATACAAAAATATCGATTTTTCGACCAAAAACCTGTATATTTTGCGAAGATTTCGATTTTTAAAAAGTTTTGACAGTTTTTAGATAGTTTTTCTTGTCGAAAAATAGTTTTATTTGATTAAAAACGTTAAGTTTTACCAAACTCCCTACAAAATCGCGAGGCCTTTCTAGACTTATACAAAAAAATGTGTCCCCCGATAATGCGAAAGAACCGAAAAAATGCTCATCTTATTAAACGGAAAAATCCTGAAACGCCAAAACCCATAATGAAGCTATTTTGTTAATGTTATTATAGCGATATGACGCTTGGGAATCTCAAATTAATGTTGTAGACCTATCAAAACGTTTTTAAAAGAATTAGGAAGGTATATCTGACGTTACAACATTTATAAAAGTCATAATTTGAAAACCAACCGTGGAAAATCTCCTCGATCTCGTTCTCCCACTTGCCCACCTCCGAATCGGGGGCCCACTGGTTTTGCGGGCGGCACTGGTGGGGGGCTAAATTTAGGATTTAAAAATGAAAACAATAACTATAATAAAAATACATAAACTATAAAACCATAAACTTGACAAACCTGCTTCGGTCGACTTGACGGGCACGCGGCCGAATCCGGTGGATTGCTGCTGAATCTCCATTTTGGTTGCTAGGGGGTTGGTTGTTTTGCTGAAAATAAAAATGTTCTAAACGCTGACACGGTTGGAGGCCAAGAAAAAGCGATACTGTTGACGAAATGTTGAGTCGAGATATTTTAACATGTATTAAAACGTTTATAACGAACGCTTTTAACTTGAAAAATGAAAAAAGTTATTTTTGCTTAGGATCCAATTTTTCTCATATAAACCGAGGAACAGTTACTAATTCGTTTTTACTTAAAAACTTAAACTTAAAATTACAAATTTGTATTGAAAAACAGGAAACATCTATTTTTCTTCTAAAATGGACGTTTTCGCCCAAAATTTCAACGTTTTCCAAGTTTTTAGATAGTTTTTCACTTGAAAAACAGTTAAATTGTACTAAAAACACGGAGAAAATACTTATTATTGCGTTACAAGGTACTTCTCGTGTTCTACGAAAGCTCGGAAGCACCTATAATGTAGTAAACGAAGAGCAATACAGACAAAATCAAGAAAAATAACTTTTTTAACTTTAGAAAAGCTATGTTATAGATTTAAACGTATAGATAGACGGCGGTGTAAGCCTAATTTTGCTCGATCATGCAAAGGAAAGTAAAAAATGTCTTAAAAGCCAAGCCTAGTCGAATTCTGAGCAAAGTCTAGGCAGCCCCGGGCATTTGGAGAGCTTTATAGCCTTTGAGAAAACATGAGGGCAAAATAATACTCTGGCGGGGCAGGGTGGAGCCAACGAAAAAGGGGGGCGGACCCGTGCACTTTGCCGAGCTGTTGTTGTGTTCTGGGTCCCCACCGGGATGCACTTTTGCATTGAAAAAACAAGAGGACACACGCGCCCTCAGCCACTGCAAACAACCATTGCGAAATGGTACTGGCACACTATAGCTGGATGCCCGTGGATAGAGTGAGGAAAATACTATGAGGGGGTTCGGGGATCGAAAAAGTGGGATTGGTACTGGACTGTTAGCAGGGGGACTTACTTTCCCCAGTAATCCTCCTACGGTTCTATAACAGAAACCTATAAACTGTTTAGTAGTTGACAAAAAATGGTTTAAACATTTTGAAAATACGGAAATTTTTACCTTTTTTGGTAATTTTTCATACATGCTTGACCAAAAAGTAAAAAATTTTCTGAACTTTTATAATTGTAGAATCTATAAGACCTTTCTTTAGCATTTTACAGTTTTTAGCTACAAAAAGTTCATAAAAAAACTTGTAAATTCCTCGAAAATGTTTGGCTTTGGTCAAAAATGTATGAAAAGTGGCCAAAAGATAACTTACCGAATTCTACAAAAAGTTTTAAAATACTTTTGTAAACTACTAAAGGCAGTCCCCAAAAATCAAGTTTGAGAAAAAAATCTAGAAGAAAAACATAGATTTTGGAAAACTGGAATCACCAAATAAGCTTTTTTAAAATGGTCTTGAAAGGTTAGCTTTCGACGTTTTCGCTATTTTTCCGATGTTTTGAAGACACCATTCGATAGGGGATCGAAAATTACACGAAGAATTTAAATTTACGCCCAACATAACGTAAAATAAAATTGTTGCGGTAAGGAAAGACGAGTAAAAACCTACAAAACTGCCAAATTTTAATTTGGAGGAGGAGGGCTGGGGCCTATCGGTAACCTTCAAAACCTTTTCGGGCCCTGCTGAAGGCCTAAAAACCAATAACTATTTATTTTCGACGTTAAAATTTCTTTTTACAATTGTCTCGCTTGTAAACCACCTTGCCAATCAAAAAATCAAAATAATAAACTTTGCTGACGCCAATCCGAGCCCTAAAAAATGCGAAAGTCGCTACGGTAATTTTTCCTATCGCGGGTCAACAAAAAAGCCGGCATTTTCCCCACTTTTTCAGTTAGTAAAACGACGTTATTTTGCCGATTCAGATGATCGAGACGCTGCTGAGCCAGCTTCAAGCTGGTGCTCCGAGCCGGAAAGATTGGCTGTCGGCCTGCTGCCATCCTGATGCGGTGCTGATCCGATGCATGGCCAGGTAAACAAGCTTTTTCCGTGCTTCTTCTCGCCAAATTTCCGTTTCGATACGCGCGGGGGATTTATCTTGTGGCAAAACTACCGTAACCCCTTGGTTTTGCTGACCTCGCGAAACGTTGGCTCGTTTTATTTTTCTGCAGCTTTTTCGGTCCGTTGTCCGCTCGGATATTTTAGGTTTGTGCGTCATTTTGCTTCTTTTATTGCCCTTTGATTCGCTTTTTTACCTACTTACCGATTAACTGAAACCTTTTTGAAACTATGAAAACCGTGCAAAAGAGATCTTTCGATGCTTATGCGCAGGAAATCTTATCTCTTGTTCTCGCTTTTTTCGCTTTCGTTTTTCGCCGCATGGATTAACACACCTTCGCTAGAGCAAACCAATGGCACATACTTTTCCAAGTTTTCTAGATTCTATCCAGGCTGTAGAGGGCCAATTCGACCCCATTTAGCTGTGTTTCAAACCCAAACCTTTCATTGACTTGTCCTTAGATCCTTAGGCTTCACCCACGATTTGAAAGTCACTTGGGTAGCCTCAAACCTAACACAAGCCTCGATTTGACGCTGAAGGTTGCAGACTTCTCCATTCGCCGTTAGTGCTATCGCTACCAGCCTTCATTTTTCCAAGGTTTTCTGGGGTTCGAGGGCTCCAAGAGGCGCCTATGCATGCCCGAAACGGCGACAGGGGGCTCTGTTCAAAAACTCGAGCGACTATCTCGCGCATGCCCCCATTCACCATGAAATTGACCTTGTATCGATCGTGATTCAATATTTTTTCTTCTTTGATGATTGCTTTACTCAATTTTATGCTTTAGGATGTCCCTCAGCAAGAGAACCGAGAAGCCGGTGCTGAAAGAGGTGCCGGAAACCGTGGTGAATGGGAAGCACGTCTACAAGAAGGGCCGATTTTTGGGGAAGGGCGGCTTTGCCAGGTATTTTTTCTTTCGCCGGTTTTTAAATTTCGTTTCCTAGATGCTATGAGCTGATGGACACGAAGACGAAGACGATCCTGGCCGGCAAGATCGTCTCCAAGACGCTTCTCGTCAAGCAATACCAGAAGGACAAGGTAGGTGCCAGTTCTCAATTTGAAAATTTGAGTTTTAGATGGCCCAGGAAATCCACATTCATCGCAGCCTCGATCACCAGCATGTGGTTCGCCTGCACGGCTTCTTCGAGGATACCGACAATGTGTAAGTTTGATTCTTTAGTACCCCCCGCCCCCTGTTTTTGCTTAACTCTAGTACATGTGTCGTTTTAGGTATATACTACTCGAGCTGTGCCCCCGACGTTCGCTGATGGAGCTGCACAAGCGCCGTGGGCCGATCACCGACCCCGAGGCACGGTACCTATCGCTGCAAGTGGCCGAGGGAGTCGAATACATCCACAACTGCCACATCATCCACCGTGACTTGAAGCTTGGCAACGTGTTTCTCAACGAGGAAATGCAGGTGTGTTGTTTTTCTTTTTTCATGACTCTTGTTCTTTTTTAGGTCAAAATCGGGGATTTTGGCCTTGCGACGACGATCGAAAAGGAGGGCGAAAGGAAGAAGACGCTATGTGGCACGCCCAACTACATTGCCCGTAAGCTTCGTATCTTCTACTCGAATTTCCCGTTTAGCCGAGGTGCTCGACAAGCGCGGGCATTCGTACGAGGTGGACGTGTGGGCGGTCGGCTGCATCGTCTACACAATGCTGGCCGGGCGCCCCCCGTTCGAGACGGCGTCGCTGAAGGAGACGTACCAGAAGATCAAGACGAACACCTACCGCATCCCGTCTACGATGAACCCGGATGCGGCGAAGCTCGTTCAGGCCTTGCTGCAGGGGGAGCCGTCGCGTCGCCCGAAAATCTCCGATGTTCGCCACGTAAGCGATTGTTTTTCTTTGATGTTGAAAACCTGGGTACTATGCGAGTGGGCGCGGTTTTTTGGAGTGTTTTTCGAGTTTTTTTCTTTTCCGCGCTTTTGTTTAGCTTAGGCGTGGACTGAGCTGTACCTAAGTGATCTTGGCGCCATTGGCTTCCTTTAGGCTTGAGAGTAGAGTAGGGCTAAATTATATGCAGAAAACTGAGTTTTTCGACGAAAAATCTCCCCGACTTGAATAACTATAATTCTTTTAGTTCGAGTTCTTCCACAACGGCTATCTGCCGAACCGCTTGCCCACCTCGTGCCTCACCATGGCGCCGAAGTTCGATCAACATGTAAGGGTTTTTTTCTAAATAGATAATCCCAAGTTTAGATGGACGAAATGCGTCGCGTGCGCCGTGCACCCTCGCCCAGCAAGGCTCTCTCGGCTCGCCAGATTGTCAACGAGGATATGATGAAGTCGCCTGGGCGGCCCCTTCACACCGGTAACCATCCCTTTTCTTTTGTACGCTGCTTTTTTAGTCCCAGAGAATGCGCAGCCGTCCAGCCAGCGAAGCGACGCCTCGTCCCCTCGTCAAACCATCGACCAAAGTGTGCGCAGCCTGTACAAGCAGATCACCGAGGTCGTCAAGGCTACAAACAACAGGTACATCGATCTCTTACATTTATATTTGGCTTTAGGGAGATGCTGGCCGCCGAAGACGAGACCGAGGCCCCCGAATGCCTGCCCGTTTTCTGGATCAGCAAATGGGTCGACTATTCGGACAAGTACGGCATCGGCTACCAACTTTGTGACAATTCGGTGCGTTTCATTTTTGGTTCTGTGACTCCTCAGTCGAAACTTTTCCGCCCTTCTTTTTAGTTCAATTCTAAAGTATTCTTACTGTACGTAATGAGGCTAGACTTTTCCGGCGCAACATATTTCTTTTTTCAGGTTGGCGTGCTTTACAACGACTCGTCCAAGCTCGTCCTCGACGCCGCCGGCAACAACATGCAGTACGTGGAGAAGGACGACCGCGAAGAGTACTACATGATGAATCGCGAGATGCCGCGCGCCATGGAGAAGAAGCTGACGCTGCTCAAGTACTTCCGCTCGTACATGAACGAGCATCTGATCAAGGCCGGCGAGAAGTTTGCTCCCAAGGTATTTTTATTCTTGTTATTGCTTGGTTTTCTTTATGGTATGGTGGTTATTTATGCTTGCTTTTCAGGAAGGCGATGAGCTGGCCCGTCTGCCCTGCCTGCGCAACTGGTTCCGTACCCGGTCGGCCATCGTGCTCTACCTGTCCAACGGCACTTTGCAGCTCAACTTCTTCCAGGTTTGCTAAGCGTTTCGATCATTATTGTTCTTTTAGGACCACACGAAGCTGATTCTGTGCCCGCAACTCGGCTCCGTCACGTACATCGATGCCCAGAAGAACTTCCGTACCTTCAAGCTCTCGCTTCTTCATGAGTGAGTTTTGGGTCTTGTTTGCAATTGTTTGTGCTTTAGGCTCGGGTGCTCTGCCGATCTGCGCAACCGGCTCAAGTATGCTGAAGGGATGGTGGAACGCCTGATCGCCAAGTCGGAGAAATCGGTAAGCAACTTTGTATTGAACAAATTGATGGTATTTTTACAGCTTGGCACAGCACTGCCCTCCCTGAGCAATCTTCACGTCGCCTCCCAGCCGCAACAAGTCTGAAGCTAGCCGCCCATCAGCTGCCACAAAGCCTTTGAGGGCCGTGATCTGTGATTGCGAGTACATCCCTGGATTAACCTCTAGTGCTCTTTCAGACCCGCGAATATGCCTTTGTCTTTTTGTATTACGTCGTACTGCCCCCGTTTCTCCTTCTCTCTCTTATGACTTCTCTCAAAGTTGATGCTCAACTCCTTTTAATTAAGCAGACGATTACTTGCTGTCGCCGGAAATTTTAATTCATACCCGCCGCCTTTGACCATTCCTTGACTGTCGAAATAAACACTTACAACCCCCTTGGAAAAACAATAAATCGAAATGCATCTTTATTCATGCTCAAAGCTGCAAATATTCACCGTTGTATATATATCAGTTAACCATTCTTCGAGACACAGTACGTAAATACAATTAACATTGAACGAGTTTAATTGGGGCGTGGGTCAGCAGCGGCCGCCTCTTCCATGATTTCGCACAGATCTTTGAGGAACTTCGTTTTCAACGGCTTGTACTCGATCCTTCGCGTCTAAATTCCTGTTGTGGACGCATCAATCTAGAGCCCCACGATGATAAAGTCGAGCACGCTGCTGTAGGCGTAGAGATATTGCTGCGTATTCTGGACGGAAGATGCCCGGCAATCGCGCAGATCCTTGTAGAGATCAATCATCTGAGAAAAAGACAATAACCATTCAGAACTGCAGCAACCGACCACTGGCTCTTTGCCCTTGAGCAACTTCTGGATGGCCATCTCGATGAGAATGTACGTTCCAGTACGACCAATGCCCGCCGAACAGTGAACCACGACCGGTCCCGTGCCTGCCTCCTAAATAATATTGAACAATACAATAATAATGATCACCCTGGTGAGACGGCGGATTTTCAGCGGGATACCGCCCTTCGTCGGCATTCCCTTGTCCGGCCATTCGGTGCAGAAGATGAGCTTTGTGACAATCGAATTCGAGCAGCCATCGGGCAACACTTCCAACGTGTACACAATGTCGTCGACTTTTTTGTTGTTGACGAACATCTTGCCATAGTTCTTGTACTCGCCAGCGTTTATCGGGAAATATTCCGCACACTTCGATTGGCCACCCTCGACAAAGTTGCACACGCAAACGATGGCCGCCACGTTCTCCTGAAGGTTGTAGATGAACTTTTAAGAATGACAATGCACCTGGAAGACCATACGCCAGAAATCCTCGATCGTATTGTCCTTCGGGCCCTGGGTCGCGATGTATTTTCTCTCCAGGTCTAGAAGCAGGGGCTGATAAACTGGTTCGTTCGCATTTTCGGGGAGGGGGGGGACGTTTTTTTCGTATTAATCTAGAAATGCCTCTTAACGTAATGGGAAGTATTTTCATACTGTTTTTGGTAAAATAAAACTATATTTGAACTGAAAAACTATCCAAAAACTTTAAAAATTTTCAAAAAGTCGAAATTTTGGTCAAAAACGGCAGTTTCTGGTCGAAAAATCGATTTTTTTTTCAATGAAATGTGGTTTTTACGTTTAGGGATAGTAGAAACCAGTTTAAAAATACGTCCGCGATTTACATTTTCAAATAAAAGAAATAGAAGAAACCCGCCCTCCCCGATAATGCGAAAGAACCCACAAACTTGATCCAAATAAGCTTACAATCGAAGGAGATCCAGTTGGCATGGATGTAATCACCGTCTGCAGAGGTGTAGTTGCCGAAATCGGTCTTCAGCTCGACGCGCGTCGCATCCAGGCAGTGCACATCCTAGAAAATGAATGGCATCAAAATGACAATTAATCGAAATACCCCATATCGATTCTTGGCCGTGTTCTTCTTGCAGACTTCGCAGTCGCCTTTCTTCTCCGGATACGTCTGCACCTTCTCGAAATCGCTGACAATCTGCTCGGCCGGGGTGCTCTTGATGTAGTTGCAGAACTTGTCGGCGGCGCTATCTTGTTCCGGCGTGAATTTCGGCTGCGCCCTGCCCGGCTTCACCGTGGCCGCCTTCAAAAAAGAAAGGAAAATCGTTGTACGTATCCAAATAAATACCTTTCTCTTCTTGTTGTCCTGCGCCGCGGAGGGGGTGCTACTTGCGGGTTTTGTGGCTCGCTGCGTGTTGTCCTCGACCGTCTCCTTGCTCGCGCTGCGGGCTATGACCTCCTTGCTCGGCGCGTTGCGGACACGTTTTTCATTGTCTGGAATATAAAATTTTATGAAAAAAATGAAGAAAACGGTTCAAAGTAAAGTGTTTCCCCTCAGGGTGGTATCTCCCGCACAAAACCGAGACTTTTTCGCCGACTCGATATCGGTCCAAATCGGTTGTGAAAAACGTGGAATGCCGATACTGGAAAAGTTCAGGGGGTTTTAGTGTCTACAATTCGAAGCTTGGCCGTGCAGGTTCATAAAAAAAACGAGAAAAACTAGAATAATACAAGAACTAATTCGCTTATCTGCAACCACAATTTTTCTAGAAGGTTAATTTTCCCATTTCAGCTCCAAAGGCTTCGTGCCACCCGGAGGAAAAACACTTTACAAAGAATACCGACTCGAAACGCGCGACTTCTCGCTGCGCCCTTTCCCGCTTTTCGAGCTCCGCATGCTCTGTTCCGGCGTGGTGGTGGGAGTAATAACGACTTCCTTCGAAGCCCCCTTCCTCACCCTAATTTCAAAGATAGAAGGAAAGAAGCGTGAATATCAACCTTCTGCCGCTCCGCTTGGCCGAGATTGGCGTCGGCTTCGGGTCGGCCATCCTTGAGTCGGCTTCGAAGCGAATGGTTGTATTTCGTCATGCGGATGAAAATATACTTTTGAACGTATGGTTTCTTTAGATATCCGGTTTTATAAAACAGCTTGGAAATCCCAGATTCTAATTTCATGGGGAAGGCCGGGAATAGATATGACAATCAGCTGCTCTATTAGATGAACCAAAAAAAATTACCACTTTTTATTCTTTTATTTATATTTCTTTTCTTATAAAATTAGTATGATTTTTATTTTTCAAGTTTTTTTGTAACATTTTTGGATTTCCGGCGCACGGGCTGCTTGCTAACCCGCGCCCCATCGACCGTAGCCAACCAAGAACTAGCGAGAAAAGCGCCCGGCCTTTTCCCGCAATCCTATTTTTCGTCAAAGTTTCGGCCCTTCTCCCCTAAAATTCGCGAATTTATTTCTTGTTTTCTGCGCCAATGTTCTTATTATTGCGATGCGTTTGATAATTTCGCTCTTTTCAGGCTTGGGAGATGATATTCGTCCGAACCGTTGAGGGGGCCACCCTCGCGGTCTCGACCGAGGCCGATGACACCGTGGGAACGCTGAAGCTCCGCCTCGCCGAGTCCCAGGGCATCCCCGCCGAGGAGCAGCGGATCATTTCCAACGGTATTTTATGAGTGTTGATTATGGGCAACTTGCTGTATCTTGAGAGCGACCCGGGCGGTTCGCTATGGTTTTCTCTTGCAAAAAGTTTGTCAAAGAACTTGCTAACCATAGCGAATCATCCGTGTTTGCTTGAGGACGGGTCGGCAAGTGCATTTTGTTTTAATTGCTCTTGATTCCCTGTGCTATTTAGGCTGCCAGCTGGAGGATGATGAGGGCCTGAACGAGGAGTCGACGTATCACCTGTCGCTCCGTCTGCTCGGAGGTGCCAAGAAGAGGAAGAAGAAGGTCTACACGACGCCCAAGAAGAACAAGCATAAGAGGAAGAAGGTCAAGCTCGCCGTCCTCAAGTTCTACGAGGTAATTTATTTTTTGCGAGGGTATGACTGGTGCCGCGGCTGGGATGTTCCTCTTTGAAGCATTACCTCGGTAGCCATGTGTTTTGTGAAAACTAATTCTTGTTTTCCAGGTCACCGGAGATGGAATCAAGCGTCTACGCAAGGAATGCCAGAACTGCGGCGGTGGCGTCTTCATGGCCGCCCACAACAACCGACACACCTGCGGCCGATGCCACGATACGCTCGTCGTCGAGGAGCAGCCGAAGGGAGGCAAGGGCAAGAAGAAGTAAAGCACTTTTTTGTTTTCATTGTTATTGATAAATTGTTTTGCTTATATTTTCCTTCAGAGAGGTTAAAAGACACGGAATGAGATTTTTCGCAATTGTGCACGCGATAGTGGCTTTGAAACCTCCCGCGGTTGGTGCCCCAGAAACGATGTAGGTTGTCGCTCGGGTCTTTTTTGAATGGAGGAGGATGGGCTTTCTTTGAAAAGTATTATCCCAAAGCACTTGACCCTGTAAGACGGAAACCTGTAGCGGTTTCGGATCGCGATCGCGCAGTAGTAGGGGAACGCGTTTGCTCGCACAGCTGTAACCTATTTCGATGTTCCGATTGCCGGTGGTTTACTTGCTATTTCATCTCATTTCTTTCTGCTATTGCCGTCAGAATAGTTATGGTGATGAGCTGGAAACGCCGGGTAGGCCTTAGGTTTGAATTTTTAGCTATAAAAGCGAGCATTTGCCATCGAAGGATTTTGGTAATTTGTGGCGTAGCATTTCTTAAATGTCTTAAAAAGTTGCAGCGCCTCTGAAACGAACAGTTTGCCGGGCCGGCTACTATAAAGTACTGAATTCGAAGGGCGTTGAGCGGTGCGCTAGAAATCCCAACGAAAGTGGTTAGCTTCTTGCCGTTTGTGAAAACTCAGCTTTTAGGACCGCACCTTATAGCCGCAGAAAAGAAGCCGATGAATAAGAGACGAGTAAAGGCGCCGAGCGCAATACGTCGGTTTCATAACATTTTTTATGGGTTTACCAAGCGTCAAGCCGAATTCGGATGGGATTCCTGCTTTTCCTCGACGACGGTGCACCAAAATTAAAGCGCGTTCGCTCCAGTTTTTTTTGCTATTTCAGAATGTGGCGTCAAAGAAGTGTACGCTGAATGCGGAAATGCGTGTGAGCCTAGCTGCTTTTATCACGATCCGGTAGGAAAATCGGATTTCCGCTTTAACGTTTCCGGAGGTACTGAGAGGGAGAGAGACTCGAAAACGTTAGATTATTTCCAAAAAAAAGCAAAATGTGTTCTAACATTAATAAAAAACCGTAATTTTTTCGAGAAATAACAAATTGTGCATGCCTTTAAAAGCGTTAAAAAGCCTTAAAATGGTCGAAAGCTTTAATAAGTTATACTATTGATATCTTTTCAGGGATGCAAAGCGCCGTGTGGTAGGCCGGCTTGCGTTTGTGCCCCTGGGCTGAAGCGGGACACGACGCGACAATTGTGTGTCCACTCGTACGAATGCCCGCAAATCGAACCCCCGATGCTCGGGTTGTAAGTCATTTTCGTGAAATTTTGTAGCTTTTAACTAATTTTTCCTAAAGCGAATATTTTCAGCGGCTTCACGGATCCGTGTATCGCTGCCGCTTGTCCTCCCGGGAGCCAATGCGTAACAAAGGAGGTATGTAGTGTGTTACATTTCTGCGAATGCGGACGATAAAACGAGACGTAATCAAAAATCACTAAAACTACATTACAAAGCTAAAAACCAAATGACTACGACAAAAATTTCAGGTAAACTGCTCGGTACCGCCGTGTCCTCTGACGGCCGTTTGCACCGCCTTCGACCGGAAGCGGCGGGTGAGAAAAACCAGAGCGAAGCATTGAATGAATTTGGAGAATTAAGAAATAAAGCCGAACAAATGCCAAGATTCTTTTTTACAATTTGTGCAAGGTACCAATCGTGGAGCCAATCCTATCCATACCAGCTCACCGCTAGGACTGGAAATCAATACGATAAAATTTTGCGATTCGAGCTGTCATAACGGTTATTATAACGCCGAAATACAGGTGATTTGAAAAGCCACTAAAATTGCACGCGGTGTTGCTGCGGACGGTCGATTAATCATGTTTTTGCAACATCGACCCTTAAAAAAACTGAAACACTCCAAACTTTCCGTAACGTCAAAACTAACCGTGAACAGTTTATTCAAAATCAATGTTTCCGGTCTGAGTGAAAGGCAAAAATAAAACGGAGGTAGAAGACCAATATAAACGCATTAAAATTTCAAAATTACGGTAATAATCACGAAGGTACCGCGACACTTGCGGCGCGGACACTTGCGGCTGCGACACTTGCGGCGCGACACTTGCGGCGCGACACTTGCGCCCGACACTTGCGGCGCGACATTTGCGGCGCGACACTTGCGGCGCGACACTTGCGGCGCGACACTTGCGGCGCGACACTTGCGGCGCGACACTTGCGGCTGCGACACTTGCGGCGCGACATTTGCGGCGCGACACTTGCGCCCGACACTTGCGGCGCGACCTTGCGGTTATTTAGTATAAGCTATATAAAAATAGTTTAAGGTGTTATTTGATAAGCTGCGTCCGAATTTGGTATTAAAAATTATAAAAGTTGGGTTTGCGACAGAAGTCACTCAGTTTGGAGGGAAAGTGATCGCTACTTCCTCCGCTCTGCGACTAAAAAAAGGCTTCGTGCCACCCGGGGCCTAGTCGCTTCGGATGGGTGCGAGCTCGTACAGGGTTTCTAAATCGGGGCGCCCGAGGAGCGCGAAGCGCCCAGGCGCCCCGATTTAGAAAGAGTGGAGCGGCAGCCCATCCGAAGCGACGCCCACCTTGCCTGACGCCCTCAGGGGCGTTCCGACTGCGGGTCGGTTAAATTGCTAATTTTGAACACAAATACAACAATTACAAACAAAATCCGTGAAGAAATGCTAAGTTTACAACATTTTAAAATAATAAATGCTGCGCCGCAAGTGTCGGGCGCAAGTGTCGCGCCGCAAGTGTCGCGCCGCAAATGTCGCGCCGCAAATGTCGCGCCGCAAGTGTCGCGCCGCAAGTGTCGGGGAGCCATCACGAATCAGGAATTTCATTAAATGGCGGATTCGTAGTGAATATTTACTTTTAATTTCGCCTGATTTTTGGCCCTTCAGCCAAGTCCAAAATTCACTTTTTGCTCTCCTCTTTCCCCCTCAGGGAGGCAAGTGGTTGTCCGTATCCGTTTCCGGAAATGGACGCGGTCCTCAGCGGAGTACCACCCTGAAAGGGGGTAAACCGTTCTTCCCGCTCTCCACTCGCCTCAGACCCAATCATCGGTGGGTGCGAGGTGTCGCAATTTAGTGGGTATAGTGAAATGCATACTATAGAAATGATCCTATGAAGTATGATTTCAAAGTTGGGGTAGAGGGGAGGGGTGATATGTCGGAAGAGAGGGCTAGATGGGGGGCGAGTGGGGACGGGGCGGGGAACATTCAGAGCACACACAGGGGCCGCTTTCCCCTTCGAGAGAGAAGGGGCAACTGACGAAACGTTTCGTCGGGGGAGTGGGCTAGTGAAAAATAGCGCTAAAACCGGATAAATTAAACTTGAAAAGCATGCTTACATTAATAAAAAATATAAAATTAAGACGCCTAAAATTACCATTCTTTTCAGGTATCATCAGCAGATAAGGAAACAAAATTTTAACGTTAAATTTAACTAGTTTAATTTAAATTTATCGTTATATCCGTATACCATAATAGTTTAAAAGGGGAAGAAATAGTGAGTTATTACCATTTCTGTAACTAAAAAAATTAATAGAGATAGACGAAAGAGATTTTTAAAACAGACACTATGCCGGTTAATCAATCCTAAAATTCATATATTACTTATTACGTTTGAAAATCATATTAACACAATTAAATCTGTATTGAAATATATTTTTTTTGTAATGATTTGGCTAGGAAGAAGACATACTTTTAGTATACCTCTTTGAAATTAAACTAAATCATTTAGGTTAGGCTTTTATAATAGTTTAATTGGTACAAAGATTTCTCTCTCTCTCACGCTCTCGCTCTCTCTCGCTCTCTCTTCCCCATGAAAGCCCGTCCCGACTGCCCCGCCCTCTTCGTTGTGCGCTCCCCGCATGCTCCCCGCCCTTTTCCCAATCGCCCCCCACCTGGTCCGCTCCCACCAGATAAGTGCCACTCTTCCACCGACTCGGCAAGTCTTCAGTACGGGTCGATTCTGATCTGCAACTGATATGATGAACTCGGGAAATGACCCAAAGTGAGTTACAGCCCACGGTGCCCCGTGGCCGCAA
Organism: Mesorhabditis sp. LJ9110; assembly: GCA_038088335.1. Taxonomy (NCBI): domain Eukaryota; kingdom Metazoa; phylum Nematoda; class Chromadorea; order Rhabditida; family Rhabditidae; genus Mesorhabditis; species Mesorhabditis sp. LJ9110. Next base: position 83,194 of record JBBGBA010000102.1, on the reverse strand, counting down.
CCCACGGGGTGATCCTGTTACTGACACAGTTGGATAACCGCCACTGAAGACTTTATTTGAATTTTGGAACGATCTTCGGATCTTCAAACGATTTCATTTTGTTTATTAGACGCGACTTGCGAGCAAATTCGTTACGGGGGCCGATAAATCTAAATGTTCGAGATTTTACAGATTTTAAACGCGAAAAGTAGAAAATTAAAGAATCGCTCTCCAAATAACTAAAACATATTAACCGTTACCGGACTCGTACTGCAAAATCTTGAAAAGCGTGAATGCAATGCAATCGTAACACTAATTAGAAATTAATCCACTTCAAATCAAGTTTAATTGATTTTATAACACCAAGTTCCGCGTCGCAAGCCAGTGTACAGGAATAAAAGAAAAATTTTTGATGATCCGAAGATCGTTCTAAAATTCAATTAGTCTTTAGTGCCGATTATCCAACTGTGTCAGTAACAGGATCACCCCGTGGGTTGCGGCCACGGGGCACCGTGGGCTGTAACTCACTTTGGGTCATTTCCCGAGTTCATCATATTCAGTTGCAGATCAGAATCGACCCGTACTGAAGACTTGCTGCGTTGAGGGGCGGTAGCGGTTGTCTGGCTGTAGTGGGCCAGGTGGGTGGCGTTTGGGAAAGTTCAGACAGTGGACTTTAAAAAAAACCATCTAAAATCTTATTTTAAAATTTTAGGCAAGCGGAAATGTACCAGCGTAGTGTAATTTTCAGGAGTAAAGGATGGAAATGATTTATACGGTATAATAATGTGCATAGAATCCCTTGTCATTGTTGCTTTCGTCCGAGGTGAAGCGAAGGGTCAACGAATTGCCGGACGACAGGAACGACGTCCCATTCGCGACAGCGCCTCGCAGACTGAATGCCGTTTTTAAATGTCACAATTTTTAAAAAATATAAAAATGAAGTGGGCTAATTTTTAATTAGTATTACGGCTACATCGTATTCACGCTTTCCAAAATTTGGCAGTGCGATTCCGGTGAATATATGAAAGTTCGCTAACGATGTTTCATTTTTTTACAAATGCCAAAGGCTTGCAGGAAAACTAATTCCATTTTCTCGTCGCTGGCTTTGACTTTCCACCTTTTCCCATTTAAAAACCATCTAAATACCATTTTAAATCTTAAAACTTCCACTTCAAAATGAAACCTGGCCAATTTGGGGCTCTGCACATTTGGCCCATCGTGAATGTACAGCCAATCGCAGCACTTTTCCGTTTGGAAAAAGTCGAGCGTCAGGTTCAGCCGATAATTGCCTTGTGCCTAAAAAATCGAATGAAATTTCCTAAAGAATCTCTGCTAGCTTGCCCATGTTAAATTCTCAAATTCTGTTTTTAATTAATAAATTCCCACCTGCACTTGGTAATAGCAGTCGGCATTGTCGGGATAGTTGTTTGGCCAGCTGAAAGGAAATTAGGTTCTTTTGTATTGTCGGGGGGCTAATTTCTAGGATCCAGAAATGTCTAATAACGGAATAATACATGATTTAATAGTGTTTTAAATAAACTTTAGCTATATTCAAGTAGGATAAGGAAATGAAAATTCATAATAAAGAGTTTGGTCGAAAAATTTTTATATGTTTTAAATTAGTATTTGTAAGTTTTTAAGTTAAGGAATAGGAAAAAGCGATGAATAAACACTCCATCTATTTACGTTCGATATTTATCTCTTTTTTATTGAAACTTACCAATCTGCAAAGTGAAAAACTAGCTAAAAAGACTCGCAATTTCCAGATTTTGGCTCGAAATTGCGATGTTTTGGTTATTTTTTTAATAGCTTTCTGGCGAATTGAAAAGGAAGCCTTTCGGGTAAATTATATAGGCAAAAATACCGATTCAATTTTACTGAGCCGTTAAAGCATCGAAAGAAAAACTACTCTGGATTAACCCCACTGCCTGAACGCCGTTCCACCAGTTATTTCGAAAGTATTTTTTATGATTGAAGAAAAATTTTGTCTAGACAGATTAAACTTAAAATTCAAATTAAATTTAAATTAAAAAATTAAAACTAAAAAATTAAAACACACATTAAACCAAAAATATTAAACTAATTGATAAATTTTAAATCTTAAATCGAAAAAATACCCAGGGGAATTCAGGGAGCCGCTCGGGTCAGTATACTTTCCGGCCGGGCAATCTTTCGTATCTTCTGTGGGTAATGGAACGGCGTCTAAATGCAATGGTTAATCCTGTATTTAACACAGGCAGTAAAAAAATAAAGTATTAACCAATTTAACAAGCATTAAAAGTATAAACATACTTTCAATAATACAAATCGACGGCATCATTTGTTTGCAATCCTCGTTTTTCCACCCTCCGTAGATGGCGTTGATCATGTGGATGGCCAGGCAATCCGAGCCAACTTCTGCAAAAAATTTCTTAGTTTCGGAAAATTATTTAATTTGGGTATTGTTTTAATAAAATTGGTACTTTTTCATTATCGGGGGAAGAATTTTTCTTATTATTCAGTTTTCCAATTTAGATACCATAAAGGAAGTGTTTCTAGACTATTTTTTTTTGACTATTTCGAAACGTAAAACCTTACGAGTACAAAAAAACGAAAAATCGCCATTTTCTACCTAAATTTAAATTTTTTTGATTGTTTCCATCTGTAATATAAGTAGATTTTATCAAAACTACTTAAAATTATCAAAAATACTTAAGATTAAAATACTTAAAATTAAAATTAAAATTAATTTTCGTGGTATTTCTGGACCTATAAAAATAATCAGCTAACCAAAGAAAGATTAGAAAAGCCGAAAATTTAGCGGAATAGATTTTTATTGAAACATAAAATCTTAACCAGACCGGATTATGTTTAACTAGGCTTATAACACGGTGTTTTAATAGCAACAGATTTTTGTACCCGAGTAGAGATTCGAAAAAGCTAGAGATAGCTGCTTTTTCGAAGAACATGGGATTTCAGCCGAAAAGAATCTGATCTGATATCTCAAAAATCTTAAAAAGTATCGATAAATCTAGAGGTTCAAATTGAATAGCAGAGCGGCACGAGATGATAAATTAAAGATCAGGAATCATTTGAATTTCAATAATTGAGTGATATTGTGCTTTCGTTGAAACGTAGAGTCTAAATGACATCGTAATAAAGTTTCGGCGGGTTTTAAATGGTGCTTCAACAGAACGAATTGAGAAAAGGATTTTATTAGAACATTAACAGTTTGCCAATATTTAATGTTTTCAAAAACATAGAATTTCACCAGCAAAAAATATGACTACGTTAATTCTTTTGCCTAAGGTTAATATCAACGCGAGAATTAAGCCGAATAAAATTTCAAGAATGTGGAAATGTAGTAAATTTTTGTTGAAACATATAGTTTTAACGATGCCGTAATAACCTTTATGGAGTTTTCTACGGTCAAGAAACCGCTCAATTAGAATTTAAGGAATTGTTAGAATAAAATTAAATTAGAGATAATTAGTTTTCGAGGAACAGAAGAGGAATCTGCAAAAAATTATGGTCACATAAGCCTTTTAGCGTAGCTTTATTAGCAGTGCGCGATGTTCAGGCAATTGAAATTTCTAGAATTGCGGGTTATGAATTTTGTTGAAACATAGTCTTAACCAGGGTTGGTCACGCTGGATCCGAATCGGATCCGGTCCGGTCGGGTCGGTCGGTCCGGTCCGGTCCGAAATTTCCATCCGGACGGACCGGACGCAATGTGCATCGCTTAATCAAAAATGTATAAAATTATTCATTCCCCATTACTTTTTGGCTATATACGCGACGGATAGTAGCATAGATGTGGAAAAATATGTCAAATTCTTGGAGAGTAGTATTTTGCATACAAAATTTTCCATATCTGGCTCCTGAATCATGTCCTTTGTGTTCATCCCGGACCGGACCGGTCCGGTCCGGTCCGAAATTCTCGGATCCACTCGGACCGATCCGGACCGGACCGGACCGCGGACCGTCCGCGGACCGGATCCTTTGTGACCAACCCTGGTCTTAACATAGAGTAACAAAGCCGTAATACCATTAATTCGAGTTTCTACGGTTAAGAAAAGGCATGCAATCAGGAACTACGTTTTTCTGAGATATTTAGTTTTTCGAGGAACATATAATTTTGGCCATATAAAATTGTGACTACATGAATCATCCTATCCTATAAGCGAGAAAAGTATGTGTGTTTTCTGTACAGCCGATTTCTCGGCCGTCAGGCTGAATTTCGATCCGCTTTTTGGCATGGAAGTGGAGAAACACATTTGTCAGTGATGCATTTTTTTGTTTTACGAAATTCCTTCATTTAACAATTTTATAAGCAAAAAAGTAAAAAATCCTTAACAAAATGGGTTTTTGCCGCGTTGTCCGGAAGTTTTCTCGGCGCCTAGAGGGAATTGGGGCTCAATTTTTGGGGGGTAGATTGGAAATGTATTTCCCCAGATACATCTTGATGGATTTTGCAAAATTTTTGAAAATAAAGTTTTTATAAGGATTTTTCTGGCAGGTCCTTAATAAATCGTGTCGCGGGCGGTGGTGTCCAGGCCATATCTCAATATAAATGGCGATTTTGGACCTGTATTTTTGACCACCCATGCACTCAATGGCGAGGATCACGCGCACCTTATTATTTTTACAAAATTCGACCAGCTTCTACCTCAAAAGTTGAATTTTGTAAAGTGGCCTGAAGGCATGCCTGTCGGAGGTGCTGGGCCCATTCCTTTTAGCACAGCTTGGTTTGGCCCCCAGAATATGAAGAGGCCTTTACCGCTGCCCGCTCCCATCCCCGCGTGGTGTAGTGGATCAAGGCGGGGGCTACCGAGTTGGGGGTCGCCGGTTCGAATCCGCAAGAAATTTAACTTTTTGCTTTTTGGTAGTTCAGCAACAAAACATATTTCTAGGCTCTCCGTGTGCGGGATTTAGGCCTGGCCTTCGCACAGCGCCGCAGGCCAAGAAAAGGTCCTTGGCCCAGGCTCTGCGCCGCAGGTAAGGATGGGTCCTTACCGAGGCTCTAGCGCCGCAGGCAAAGAAAAGGTCCCTGAAACACGCTCTCGCGCCGCAGGCTAAATCCGGGAGAAAAGCAGTAGCTAGCGCCGCAGGCTCAAGGATTCCAGCGCAACACTGGCTCTGGCGCCGCAGGCCAAAGAATGGTCTGACTCAGGTTCTTGCGCCGCAGGCTAAAAAGAAGCCATTCAAATTCATGGTTCCTGGACGGGGCCCAGTGGAAAAGGGCCGCGAAGCGGTCTTTTTCCACTGGTTTAGTATATCTCTAAAATAGTTAGCGCCAGTTCGACCCGATTAAAGTTTTAAGCGTTGATAGATATTAAATTCTTATTGAAGCATAAAGTTCCATCGTCGTCGTAATACCGTTGATTCGAGTTTTCAACCAGACTTCAGTAAAAAATGCGAACGGAATGGTCATTCCAAAGCTTAAAGAGTTTTAGTTTTTCGAGAAACACAGAATTTTAACTGTGTATATTTGGAAAAATACATCTAGGGCAGGATGCTGTAAAACATTTGATTTTTTAACGCACCACTTACGATATAAACTGCTAATAAACTATATACAGGAAAAAAATATTAACATACTCGTCAAAATAGAATGTTTCGCTTTCTGACCTTTTTCTAAAAATTCTCGACAACTAATCAAATTTATTAACTCCATTTAAATGCTATATTTAAAACAAAACTTTCAGGAGGTTTCGAACATGGATGTGTCTCCATTAATTAGAAGTCAAAATCAATGATAGCCTGATTTTTGTGAAACTCACGTTTATCCGGGTACATGGGGAGCCATTTGGTGAAGGTGAGTGCCGTGCCGTCCAGCCAGTGAAATTGGCTCTAAAAATTTAATATATAATAAATAAATTTATCTGGTGTTTTAATGATGACAGGTAATTTAATAAGGATATGATGAGATCGGCAAAAGTTTTCGTGATATAAATAATAAAAAAGCGTAATAAAAATAAATGTTTCTGCTAAATCCTAACTTTACGATCCCTGTTTTTTCTGAATTTCTCCAAGGATCTGGTTCCAATAATATACCTATTTTACTAATTCAAATAGAGGCAGTGTTCCTCAACGGTTTTCACTATTTTTAACCTAAAATTATTACTTGAAAGTTAAATCTTAAGTTTTAAAACAAAATATTTAATGAAAAAATATAAAAGTATTGATTTTCCACCAAAAATGGCCGATTTTTGACCAATATTTCGATTTTTTCAACGTTTCAAAAAGTTTTTAGAGAGTTTTTCGAAGGAAAATACAGTTATATTTTACTAAAACATTATTAAACACACTGTCTATTATAATAGGCATTTCTGGACTGAGAGACGAAATTTAAGCTCTTCTGATAATGACAAGGAACCAAAGATTTACGCCAGAATAAAATAATAAGGTTATTATTGTGTAAAAATAACAAAACTTATGAGCAATAAAACTTGTAAAATAATTTTTAAAGTTTGCTATAGACCTAAAAAAAGCAAATTTAAGGGGCGTATTTTACAATTGGTTAAACACGAATTTAAATCGGGCTGTGTTCGACGGTAATGCCAAAGTCCAAATTGTCTTATTGAAAAATTGTTTAATCAAGGCCTTAGCCTAAACATTTTATTTTTTAAGCAATCTTGTAATTTGTCCAATAAAAATTTTCAAAGCCCCTTATAAATCCGAATATTCGGTATTTCTATGGGGGACAAAATTTGAATTAGGTTTTATCTTTTTTGAGGCGAATATAAACTCGATTTTTTTTTGTTCTGGTTGCTGATCTTTTGCATGCTTTAAGAAATTTAGATGCCTATTTTGAGGGGTGAAGAGTTTAATATAATTTGTGTAAATAAATTAACCAATTTTAAGCATTCTAAATGATTATATAAAATTTATAAATGATACTAAAAAAATAGCTACCGTACATTCGAATCAGCCCTGGCTCCGCCCGTCCACCAATCCTCGCGCTCCGCGTCGTAGACGACGATTGCTGAAAATCGAGAATAAACTATTTTATGGGTCGCACAGCAAACCGTGACGCATTAAAGTTAATAAAAAATTTTTAAACTTATTTGATAGTGAAACATTCATTAACGCCCGAATTTCCGTAATTTATCATTTTCCCACTCATGCTCACGTCAATCTCAAATTTTATATGTTATAAAGATTTTATTACTCCTGAAATATATTGACTGACTAAAATAACTTACTGGTGGCTACGGTATTGGCCAGCTGGTTGCGCAGCGGCATCAGGGTGGAATTGTAGCGCTGGCAATTGGCAACGGCATCCTAAAATCAATAAAATCTTTTTTGACAAAGCTGTAAATAGGTTTTGATTAAAAATCAGTAAAAACAAAAAACATCCAAAATTGTAATTAAAAATGTTTCCAAAATATTTAAAAATAATCAAAAAATCTTGATCGTAATTACCTCGGAATCTCTGCTCTTGAAATTTTACAAAATTCCTGGCTATTCGAAAAAATGTTTCAAAACTATAGACTTAACGTCGGTTTTCAGGATTTTGGATCCGGCCTCCGAATAAATTGATTATAATAACCGTCTACACGACAAAACTTAAAACATAATTTTCTAAAAGTTTTTTTAAAGCTTACACTCCAGGTGAGATTCTGGAGAACCGGTAGGAGACAAGCGTTCATCGACGAATCATAAAGCCAGTCATCGCCCAGACATTTCTCTTGCGCCGCTACTGTAAATTGAATGTAAATTTATAATTTTTTCCGGTGCTCATGCAGTTGGGGGGGGGGGGCAGTATTTAGATCAGAAAAATCTACTCTGGGAAAAATTTGACTCCCCCCCCGTTATAGGCAAAGAACCTAAGTTTTGCTGTTTCGCTATAAATGGTATGTATTTTGACCAATTACTTCATCTGACGCTCTTTGAAAAATAATGTTTCGAAATATTAGATAGACAGGTGCTCAAAGTCGGACATAGTGTCCAGTTCGAATAAATCGGCTTACCGTGTCCAGCCAGCGTCAATAGGAGCAACGCGTTGAGGAGTTTCGGCATTGTTTGCAGCTAAATCAAACTAAATCAAATCAAAATTAAAATTAGTAATTTAATTAAAAATAAATTAATTAAATCGTGTTATTTCAATTAAAGCGCAATAAATACGCGAAGCTAGCATAAATATTTGGAAAAAGTTAAAAACAAGCAGTCAGTTATGAAATTTTCATTTAAATTTTTGTAAAAATCAAATACCGATGTTCAAGCGTAATAAATTCGGAAGGCATAATTAGTAAAGACAGTGAATTCAAAAAAATGTGCACGTGGTATTATTGGATAAATTATATTGAAAAAGAAGTACATAAAAAGGTAATTTACTGAAACATTTTTCTAATTAAAATTAAATACATATTATTTCGACTGAAACATAATAAATTCGTAAATTATAATAAGCTATTTATGAGCAAATGATGCGACAATTCTTCCGGCAATTCATAAAGTAACCAGACAATTTTTTGAAACATTTCTTCGCGTCTCTGAATACCTGCAAAGCCGGAAATATCTCGATGGAAATTCTGACTTTTGCGCATCTTTAAAATCACTTATTCTACCTTAAAAATTCCTTAAAACATTAATTATACAAAAACCGTTGGTCAAAGGGCGTTTTGCCCAAACGTGGGCCACTCGATAAGACGGCAATCACTGTGGCTGCCCTGCCTATTTTATTACCCGGACATAGCCGGCGATGGAGAAGCGCGAGATAGAGCGAGAGAGAGAGAGAGAGAGAGAGAGAGAGAGAGAGAGAGAGAGAGAGAACGAGAGCCAGAGGAAAAGCTAGAGGTTGTATACGGGGGCAAAATCCGGAATGAGCGCCGCAAAATCAAAAAAAAATGTGTTTCGGGACAGGAAGGTAGGCCAGTTTTTGGAAAACCTTTTGATCGAAGATTGTAATCAGAGCTAAAATTCGATGTAGGGAAAACGACACAATAATTCCTCAAAAATTGTTGCTAGCTTGCCCTGGTTTAGTTTGTTTTAAGTTTTTGCTAGAACAATGGGGGAAAATATGTCGAAATTTATAATACCGAAATTATCGTGAAATTTCCGAATGTCGAAATTTGATCCGAAATTTAACATTTGTGCATAGTAAACATTTGGAGTTTCCTCGGATATTCATTTATGAAGAATTTCCAAGTTGATCCAAAAAAAACCCAAGAGGTTGATGCTCCCCGGCCGATTGGATTTTCGAAAATATCGAAATCACAAAAAAAACACTGAAAAATAGTTATCCAAAAAAATATATGTTTTAGTTCATCACGATGCTCCAGGCGGGGTTTCGCCGCTAATTTCTCCGCCGAATAGTTTGAAAATATAACGTGATCTGATAGAGAATTTGCGAGATAACAGGATTAAAATCTTTAAAAATCCCTGCAAGCCTACGCACCTGGTGCTCGGCGCGCTGACATTGCTGAATTTGGGAGTTGGAGACGTTGAGGGGTTGCCACTTGAGCTAAAAATGATGTTTCAAAAAACGCAGGATCCACGAGCGTGATTTATTGTTAGTAAATTGTCTGGGTTAATTCGTGCAGGAAGGTAATGAGGGGGAGAGAGAACGAGAGAGAGAGAGAGATAGAGAGAGAGAGAAAGAGAGAGAGTGAGAGAAAGAGAGAGAGAGAAAGTGAGAGAGAAAGAGCGAAAAGGAGGATGAGGAGGTCACTTCCGGTACGATATCATATTCCGAAACAATCCTCTAGTTTTCCTCAAAATATGATTTTTTTCGATTGGGATTTTTTGATTCCAGGTTCGATTTTTTGTTGCGTTTTTCATCAATGAATCGGCTTATTTTGAATCTAGAAACTTGTTTATTTTTCGAAACATTTTTTCGAATCTCTAAATTGTCGCGCTGGAAGGTAAAGAGGAAAGAGATGGAACGAGAGAGAGAGAAAGAGTGAGAGAGAGAGAGTGAGCGAGAAAGAGCGAGATAGAGAGAGAGAGAGAAACGCCCCTAATGGGATTTTGTCTCCTTTTTAGGGAGCCGCCCGCTGAGGTAGACAGTCGGAAATCCCGGGGTGTCCCCGGAAAAACTGTACTTGCGCCATTTTCTCTCCACAAAATCCCCCATTTTTTCTTTCCATTGCCTGCCCCATTTTGCGATAATCGATGCGCGGCTACTTTCGAAAAACAGACAAAATAAATCCCATGGCATGGTTTTAAATTGTCTAAAAACATGTTTCAAAAATTCGCAAAACTGGATTGAATTTTTGAGTGTTAATTGGTCGTGCGTTCCATGATCGACTAAAATTCCTTAAAGATCTCTGCTAGCTTGCCTTCAGTTGGAAACGTATTTTTTTACAAAATAATTTTTAAAAAGATTGTGGATTTTCGACAGGCATCTATTTTTTAAATTGAATAAAGTGAAAAATTATACAAAATACACGTTTTAGTCATCAATTTTCTTCAAAATAAAACGTTTTTGAGTTGGCGTGGGGCCGACAAAATATGAAATTGCCAACTCCGCGAAAAACGCCGACAGCGAAAATACCGACACCCAAAATACCGATATGCAAAAAGCTGTTTAAGAAGAAATGGGTTTAGCTCTAACGTCAAAATTCTGTCGGGATTTCGGCTGTCGGCATTTCGACTGCTCGCATGTTCGCTGCGATAGGATCCATAAACTCGCTTTTACCCAATCATCTCTGCTCGTTGGCCATGAAGTTGAGTTTTTGGTGCAATCATAATTTTTGAAATTGCCCGTATTTTTGGTGTTCGAACGGCGTGTTTCAGCTTTTTGCGGATAACCCGGCTTTCGTATCAACTGATTGCACGCTGCACGCATTTTGATGACGTGAATTCCCCCAATTTCTGTGTTTTTGCCAATTGATCTCTGCTGGAGAAAGAGGAAGAGAGAGGGGAGAGAGAGAGAGAGAGAGAGAGAGAGAGAGAGAGAGAAGAGTGAGGAAGAGAGAGAGAGAGAGAGAGAGAGAGAGGAGAGAGAGAGAGAGAGAGAGAGAGAGAAGAGAGAGAGAGAGAGAGAGAGAGAAGAGGGAGAAAGAGAGTGATAGATAGGGTGAGAAAGAGAGTGAGCGTGAGAGAGCGAGTGTGACCGAGAGAGAGAAAACATTTACGGTTTTCTTTTGGTAAATTTGTAGGTTCTAAGAAAAAAACAAGGATACAGTGGTAGAGCAGCGATGATTATAGCCATATCAAGACGCTAAATTCCTGAAGCATCTCTACCAGTCCCCCCGGTGAACAAATCCCCCTGCAAAGTTCCTAGATACCAGTTCCGAATACCACATTCCCATCCCATCCCCTTCAATGGATTGTGGATGGTTGCGTAAGGAATGTTTGTGTGTGTAGTAGAGGGGTGCCGCGCGGAATCCCCCTTCTTTTCTTGCCCCCGTAATGGGCCACCCCCCAGGTGATAGCCGTGTTCTCTCTTTCTCCCTCTCTCTCTCTCACCTTCTATCTCTCTTCTTCTCTCTCTCCCTCTCTCTCTTCCCCTAAAAGAGATTGCGCGAAAGACTGATCGTCCTTTTCCTCGATCTCCTCTCTCTCTTGTTCCCACTTTTGTCTCGGATCCCTGGGAACCTGCAGGATTTGGGGCATACCCACCCTGGACACACAACTTTTTCTGTCTTGCCCCCTGATTTTATCCAATATTTTTTATGAAACTTATCGTTTTCTACCCGAGATCGTTTTTACAGCATTAAATTGGAACTGAAAATTATACTAAAGCTTTTCCACCGGGAAGGAGGCTTTTTGGAACACGTCTTTTTTCACTACAAATTTGTATGGTGACTGGTCTCTCGAATTGTAATGTGAATTATCAGATGAAATCTTTTTGGTTCTTTGGCGTTATCGGGGGGGGGGGGGGGGCGAAATTTTGCCTATAATTCTAACTAGGCTCCAAGTGGAAAACTTAAAAAAAGACGTAGAAAGTCGGCCATCCTTTGTCTTTTATTTAATATTTTTCATTTAGTAGTATTTATTAGGATTTCGGTATTTGATGGCGTTTAATAGGGTACTGTAAGTTTTTTGTTAAGAATAAGTAGAAAAACTAAAAAAACATACTTTATTTATATTATTTAAATTATTGCCCAAAAGTTTCTTTCCTCTCCGCTTACTTGGAAATATTTTTTGCCGTTTGTACGCTTCAAAATTCCGCATGCATTCTAAAGCATGTCATAATTAGGGCAAAATTATTACGTTCCAACAACGGCCTTTATCAGTACCTTGACCGCAAATTACACAAATTCAAATTACGATGCACAAATTACGAAATTCTCAAAGCAAATGCGCTTATTTTTTTACGAAACATTTTTTCTCAAAATTGCCTTTTTCCTTCCCAATGAAGCCGTCAATCTCCAGGGAAAGCCGTTCGCCAGTGCTACACATTTATTGGGGGCCCCTTGGTGATAATTTTTGACATATTTTGGACGGGTTGACAGATGGATGGGGAGGGAATCTCCGATCTTTTGATTAAAGTCCAATCGGACGTTTTTCGCAAACAAATTTAATTTAACACCACTTTTATATTGTTTTAGCTGTTTGTATAGCACAGAAAAATACCAATTTTGGCTTAGTTCCTTTACTTACAATTACGTAAAAATTTGCAGGAAACTTCGAAAGGATTTCTATGGAATTCCCTTAAATTTCTGTTTTATGGAATTTCGAATACTGTTTACCGGTAATCTATGTCCAATCGTCACCTGAATATATTTAAAAAACAGCTGGTCTCTCCAAGAGAATTTGAAACTTTGAAATTTTTTGATAACTTTGACTTTCTGAGCAGCTTAAGTAGCCTTAAATAGGTCCTCCGGACAAAAAATTTTAATAAAATGAAATATTATTCACTGAAACATCATGGCAAACCTTTTGAAAAGATATGTTATAATCACTTGCGAGGTTAATGAAACTAATCTCAAGGTAGTCGGACATACTTCAGTACGTAGATAAATTTAACACCGCAAGAAGTATTCGCTCGTAGTGGTTCTGCTACCATTTATGGAAAACCCATGAAAAAGCATTAGAATAGATTTGCAATTGAACGGAATTTCTGGTACGGGTCACTGTACCATTCTGTGATGATATCCGAATAAATTGAAATCCCCGATGCCGGTTCTTACGAAATTTTTAAATTTTTAAATTTTCTTGATGGGTTCGACTTTCTAAGCATCTGAAGTAGCCTTAAATATGTATTCCGGGATTAGAGGGATTAGATGTAGATGGAATATTAATAACTGAGACCGTAGCAGACCTTTTCAAATGAATATGTTTTAATCCGTTGCGAGGTTAATGGTACTAATTTCACAGTAATGAAATCTCGAAACAACTACGGAAAAATCTATCTGTGCGCCGCAAGCAGTATTCGCTCGTAGTGATTTTTATACCATTTAAAACCAAAGAAAAACGGCTGGAAAAGCTTTGTGATACCTTTAAAATGAAATATAATTTACTGGTTACTGTAAGTTCGATATCGACACCGATATCACCACCGATATGTGGTGTTGTCGGAATAAAGTGAAATCCCATGCCGTTTCTTCACGAAATTTTGAAACTTTTAAATTTTCTTACCATCATTGGCTCTTTAATCAGCATAAGTAGCCTTAAGTATTCCGAGTAAAGAATTTAATTAAAAATGAAGTATAGTCGCTGAAAAGTTCCGGAAAAAAATATGTTGTAATCAGTTAAGAGGTGAATGATGATAATTTCATGGTAGTGCCGCGTGGAATATAGCTCGCCGTTTCTTCAGTAAACTTGAAACTTAATGTTTTGTGAGATCTTCCGCTTTTTAAGCAGCCGAAGTAGCCTTAAATCGGCGTTCAGGGCAAATGATTTAAATAAAAGTCACTGATAAGCTATCGAAAACCCCTCTTGAAATGAATATGTTTTAATGACTTGCGAGGTTAATGATACTAATCTCAAGGTAATCGGACATAGCTCAGTACGTAGATAAATTTAACACCGTAAGAAGTATTCGCTCGTAGTGCTTTTTCCCCATTTAAGACCTATAAAAAAGCATCGAAAAAGCTTTCCGATACCTCTGAAATGAAATTGAATTTGAGGTACTGGCTACTGTCAATTGTGGAGTCATATCAGTAAAGTGAGATCGGATGCCGTTTCTTCACGAAATTTTGAAACTTTCAATTTTTCTTTAGAACTTTGACTTTCCCAGCAGATTACCTAACTCTAAATTGGCATTCCGGGCAAAAGATTTGAATAAAATCTATATATTCGGCGTGAAAATCTCCGGAAAACTTTTTAAAGTTAATATATGTATTAATCAGTTACGGGATTAATAGCACCAATTTCAGTGTAGTGGAAATGAATCCGAGATTTGTCCGAACATCTCAGGTACATTGCCGAAAAAGAGCTCTGTCCACCGTAATGAGTAGCGGATCGTAGGGATATTTATAGGGACCGAACGCTCTCAAAAAGCGCTTTAATTTTTAAAATTAACCAGGGTTGAAAAGCCGCTTCGCGACTTTTCAACCCTGGCCCTGTCTATCCCCATAATATTCTTCTTTCTGCATAATTCTCTCAAATCCCAATGAGAAAAAAATGAAAATGACACTTTCTACCTGATTACGGCTACGCACTCGGCCATGCTAATTGTTTCCTAACAAAGAGGGTGTCCGAAATTTTTACAAAAACTGAAATTTAATGTTTAAAACAATTAATTTTGTAAAATCTGATAAGCGTGCAGTCATCCCAGAGTCATTACGCATCTAATGACGTATCATATATACCTTAAAATTTATTCCCTATCGAGATATCCTCCGGACATGGTCACGGAAGTTGCATGCAAAGTATCACACACACACACACAAACACTATTTTTTTATATATAGTAGGATTGGAAGCGAACGTTATTTCAGGGAATCGATTTACCAAAATAGTTTTTAATTATTGACAGTAACAAAAAAGCTCAGTTAGACTCGAGCCACAAAAATTTTTAATACCATTATAGCCGCCAAAAGCGATTGTTAACCAATTTATCACGAATTAATATTTTATCGTTTTACGACTTTTTTTTGGTTGAATATGTTTCATTTTATCATAAAGTTAGTCGCTTGGATTTCAAGATATTTGGGATTCAATGTGAGGACAGAAACGATTCATTCCGCGTAAGGAGTATCGGAGCGTAATAATTTTAAATTTTCTTAAAAATCTAAACCAAACGTGTACAAAACTATGTATTTACTTTTTCTGTTAATACTTTGAATAAAATGTTCCAGCTTTAACATTCGATTAAATGGAATTTGTTCAGTTAATTAAGCCATGTGGTCGTTTCGTAATCAACCTGTTTATTCTTTTTATTTTAAGATCAAGGTAGATTCAAAATGCACGCTGAAAATGACGGGCAAGATACTGGGTAAATAATTCGCGAAAATAGCTGTTGCTTTTGTTGTTGTTTTACCGACTTAAGAGGTTCCAAGGACCAAATTGGCCATATTGGATGGTAAGATGCAGAAAAATGCGGGATTGTCCTGAAGAATTTTTAACGTTTTTTTTGTCAAAATCCATGGCTGATTTTTCGTCAAAATGTTTTATTCAATTACGAGGTCAGAAGTACTATTTTTTACGTAGTAAGGTGAGTGGAATTTCCAGAGAACTGATTTCATAGGGTGGTTAGGATTTCTTGTTTTTTACAAGCTTTAAAAACTTTGGAAAAGCCGCAAAGCAGTTAATTTTACAGAGTCAGAGTTTTACAAATCTGTCAAAATTGATCGATTTGGCTGCGTTTCTAAAATTGTTACAAGTTTCTACAGGTTCTGCATGAACTATTGTGAATTTACAAAAATATGTATCATGTCGAATTCAAGAACTAAGGTCCTGAATGACAAAAATGCAAGGTCAAGCAGAGGTTGTCAAAAGCAATAAATGGCACGGTAGTTGTCGAAAGTTGCCGAGTACTATGCATTAGCTGGGAAATTCGCAAAGTTTATTATGTTTTAAATGCAGATGTTTTAACGAATTAATGGGCCCCGGACCTCGATGGAGAGAGTAGTATATTCCTCTGGCGAGGGCGTGATAAGCTTGTTTTGCCGGTCGGGCGCTTCGCCCGTTTCTCCCCCTCCCCTCCTTCTCCGCCTCTTTTTTCCACAGGAAGTGTCATTTTTGCAAATTTTACGGCCTCCCATGGCTTGGCGGCCCCAAAATCAGTGCGGTGCCAGTTTTGATATTTCATGTTTCACCTTTCAAATATGTCACATTTTTGCCAATTTTTCTCAATAGGCTGATTGCAGCGGCGATGAATTAATAAAATTTACGAATTTAATTTTAATTATTTTTATTAATGCTTTTTAACATTTGATTTTTTGTTATTAAAAATTGTTAATGGATTTAATTGCACTGGAAATTTTTACCATATTGGATTTTTATTAAATGGAATTTTGAAGAGCTTTTATGTGTTTCACTTGCGAGTGGGATTAAAAGTTTTTGATTTCTTGAATTAGTCCCTTTTGAATGTAGACTGCGTCGGAAAAGTCAAAAATCACGCTCAGAATGTTTAATGAAATTTAATGCGTTTTCATGAATCCAGTCATCTTTCCTAAAGTCATCTTTCCTAAAGTCATCTTTCCTAAAAGTCATTTTTCCTAAAACTAGGTAATCGTAAATTTTTATTTTTCCTCAATCACTTTTTTCTAAAAACCATTTTTTTTGAAGATTAATTTTTCCTGAAGTTAGGTATGCGAATAGGGATGCCACCTCCGCCTAACTTGAAACCTGCTTCCTGTGTAGAAACGGCAAAATGCCTTGAACGCCGTCAGTCCTCATAAAAGCTCTTAGTCGCATCGCAGCCTATCCTATTTTTTGATTTCTGAATAGTTTCATGAATTCAAAGATAGCATCCCTTGAATCAAAACATCCCGAAAAGATCTAGTACGGCATGGAGACATTAAAATTTTAGGGCCCAGGTCTCTCCAAAAAAAATTTTATTGCAAAAAAAAACTAACTGACAAATATTGATTTTTAGGAAAAATTACTTTTAGGAAAGATGACTTTTAGGAAAAATGACTTTTAGGAAAAATGACTTTAGGAAAGATGACTTTAGGAAAGATGACTTTTAGGAAAGATGACTTTAGGAAAAATGACTTTAGGAAAGATGACTTTAGGAAAGATGACTTTAGGAAAGATGACTTTTAGGAAAGATGACTTTTAGGAAAAATGACTTTTAGGAAAGATGACTTTAGGAAAGATGACTTTTAGGAAAGATGACTTTTAGGAAAGATGACTTTAGGAAAGATGACTTTAGGAAAGATGACTTTTAGGAAAGATGACTAAAACCCGTTTTTCATGTTTCACCTAAGCAATATCATGTGTTTTTGCGAATTTTTCTCAATTCAGGCTCTTTCCTGAGCAGCAATTTATTAATGATTTCTTCGATTTTTTGCATTTGAAATTTTTACCGTGATCGATTATCATCACGGAAATTTTTTGACTGCGTATTTTAGTGTGTGTTTCACTTGCCAGTGGTAGTAAAAGTTTTTTTGATTTCGTGAATGTAGCTGCTCAACTTTTCACATATTACGCCCAATCTCCGTGGCATTTTTTGAAACAATTTAATCCATTTCAGATTTCACCGTGGCTTTTTTGGAATTTTTATTAATTTTGTTTCGAGAGACGCAATTATTTAATTAAATTTTAGCTTTATTGCATTTGCAGTTTTTCTTATTTTTCGTATCTCTTAATCAAAATTTTTTGACGGGGAATTTTACGTGTTTCACGTGCCAGTGGCGGTAAAAGTCATTTAATTTCCTGAATGCAGCTGTTGAATGGGTCAAGCTTACGTGACGCTCCCGTTTAATTTCGCTGGCGTTTTTAGTGCAATTCAATGCATTTTTTATATTTCACCTTTTTATATTTTTCAATATCATGCCTTTTCGAATTGCTCCATCAAAATTAAGGCGCAAAAGACGTTATTTTTCTCATTTTGTCTGCGTTTTAAGAGCCGTATTATACTGTCAGAAGGCTTGTTCTTTATCTTTTATCCTGATCTTATTTTCCGGCTCTTTGGCATTATCAGGGGGTGTGGATTTGTTAGTAAGAGTTTTAATAGTGTTCTTGATAGAATTTAACTATTGTTAAAGTGGAAATAATCCAAAAAATCAGAAAGTTTTTCTCAGTTCACCTTTGGTCGAAAATCGACTCATATAAGGTATTTATTAATAAAAATTTGTCGGGTTTCTACGTTAAAAAATAGTAAAAATATTGTTAGAACTAGTTAATATTTAGAATCGTTACAATAGTTTAGTTTTAGTCAGATGTTTCAGGTATTTTTAGACAAAAATACAGGCTGACGTTAGTAATTTGGTAGTGGCAGGTCTTAGTTTTTCCACAAAGCATCTCTCCTTGCCTGCTTTCTTTTGTTTGAACTCCTTGCAACGTTTCCTCGTTCTCCATTTTCCGCAAAGAATCCCTGCTAACCTGCCCTACTGGAATTCCACAATTATCTCTGCTAGCCTGGCACGTCCTAGTTTTCCGCAAATAAACACTGCTAGGCTGCCATACTGAAAATCCTCAATGATCTCTGCAAGCCTGCCTCGTCCCGGTTTTCCGCAAAGAAACCCTGCTAGCCTGCCTTTTTCTAGCCTGCCGCCCCTGATTTCCCTCGAATCTACAGGTCCGTCTCTCTATTTGAATGCTTTCTTTTGGAAGGATAAGGCTCTATTTTTACTGCAAATTTATAGCGCCTCACAATGGCCGGCCGGATGAAAGAGGCAAAAGGCAAAAAGCCCGAAAAAGAGGTGAAAAAGCAAAAAATCGCGCCCCGATCAGGTGCAACCTCGAGGACTTTGGCCCCTTTCCTTACTTTGAATTTAATGTCAACAAATTTCGGGTATTTTGGAATTTTTTGAAACATTGAATATTATTAGGAGTCGAAGTCTACTAGTTTTAAGTCGAAGTCGAAGGCTAAAAATTATTGCCCGTGACCAAATTTTCCGAAATTTTAGAAGTTTTTGAAACATTTAATTTTTTTGCTCAAAGTCTCCTAATACCTAATACCGTTTTGATTTTCAAATACCGTAGGTTTTTTGCTTAGTTTTAGCCGCGCGCCCGGATTTTTCGAAAAATGGACCTTAATTTCTGATGTTTTAAATGTGAAGCTTGGGAATTGATAATCAGAGAAAAACATTTTTACAATTATTATTGCTATGATTGATAAAACCGCAATAACAGCAAAACTGCTAAAATATGGCATGGTCGACTTTGAAGACGCATTCGCGAAATAACACTACACCACACGTTTTTGAAAAATGAAACATTTTTTGGAGAGGTTGATAAATTTATTTAGTTTTTTATGTTGCTTAAGTTTATATTTAGACAATTTTTGTACAAGTTTTTAAAGGATTATTGGAATTTTTGAAGTCCAGCAGCCGGCAAAAAATACTTTAATTAGTTAAAACTTTCACTATTGGACAAATCTGGAAATTATTTAGTTTACTACCGGAAATAGAATTCAGTTTTATTAAATAGAACTTGCATTAAGCGCTTTGCCTTTTTACGTGGTATAAATTTGTGCCGCGTAACTTTTTTTACAAAATTTGATTTGCTACTGAAAAATGACTTTTGGACGAAATATCATCGGAACGTGAACGACTATCAGAAGCGCGCATCTCAACAGCGTTTTAAAAATTGAAACATTTTTTCATCGCTAAAATTTTTGCATGTATTTCGGGTTTATAAAGCTTTTTATTGATTTTAATTTTAGATTAAATTGTCCACGAAAAAGCCCAAAAAAGTGAGCATCATGCTATTTTCTGGATTTGCATGGGACAAACAAGGGGGTGGAAGGGAGAGTTGTGCAAACAAATCTCTCCCATGGAACCGGCGAAAAAAAATGGGAGATGCGATTGACCTGGAGATGGGCGGCTTTTGATCGGCCGGTTTTTCTTTAAAACTAAATATTTAAATTTTTGGGAGATTTATTCCCAAAGGTTGCCATATTTACAAGTTTTACACTACTTTCGGGGCTACCATGCCAAGATTATTTCATCATCCAACCCCCATAATGAAAATTTTTGAAACATTTTTATTTCTTTCTTCAATTTAATCTTTAAATTTATTTTTAACTTTATGGGAGATTTCCCCCCAAAAATTTGCCAGCCTGTTTTTGGCAGAAAGGGTCCTGCAAGATTATCAGGCCGTCCCAACCCTCCTCATCGAAAAAATTTGAAACATGCATTTTTATCCGCATTTTGCGCAGATTAGTGTACCAGTTTTAGTTGCAGCGATTGACCTGTAGATGGGTTGCTTTTCATCCACTAGTTTTCTTTTGAATTCTTTTGAATTATATATGTAAATTTTTGGGGGGTTTCCTTCCAATGTGCCATATTTACAAGTTTCTACACTAATTACCAGGGTTGAAAAACCGCTTCGGCTTTTCAACCTGTTCCCTAAGCACATCATAGTCAAAAATGTGCATATTTCTTCCCGAACCGATCGCAAAAAAAAATGAGAAAAAGCCGCCTTCTGCCCCCCTATATAGGCTTTCCCCACTTCCGGCGCATGCAAATTGCCTCCTAACAAAGAGATTTTTGGATATCTTTACAAAGAACTCAATTTTAATAGCGAAAACAGTAATTTTTCAAAACTTTGATGTGTGTGCACTCATCTCGGCGCCATTACGCACCTAATGACGTATCATACGTACCCTAAAAACCTTCCCCTGAGGCTGTAAGTGAGAGACAACCTCACGGAAGTGCATGCAAATGCACACACACAGACACTATTTTTTTATATATAGTAGGATTTGACGGAATTAAAATAAGATTAACCTCAGTTTTTACAGAATGCTTTATTATTTGAATTATAGAACTGTAGAATTATAGAATTATATATTGCATACGAATTGAATACTATTGAACTATGAATTATTCGATCGCACCACAACCCCACTCTGAAATTTTTTGAAACATTTCGATTTATTTCGTCAGTTTAATTTTTAAATTTTGATTTTATAAATTAAGGTGTTTTCTATCCAAAATGTGTGCCGTCTGCACTACAATATTTTTGGCAGAAATAAGTGGTTATGTGATATTACTAGGTCGGCCCGACCCCCCTTATTGAAAAAATTTGGAAACATGCATTTTTACGCGCATTTTGTATTAGATTCGTGTACCAGTTTTAGTTGCAGTGATGACCTGGAGATGGGTGGCTTTGACAAAATTTCTTTAACATTCATTTTCCTCCCAAAAGTTAGCCATATTTACAAGTTTCTACACTTTCGCAGAACCATCACAACATAATTATTTGTTCGCCCCATGTCCCCCACAGTGGAAAATCATGAAACATTTGTATTTATTTGTTAAACGTGATCTTGAAATTTTTACCTAAAATTTTTCGGGGATTTCCTCCCAAAAGTTAGCCAAATTTAGTTTATACACCTTTGCGGAGCTACTATGCGAACATTATTTCATTGTCCAAACCACCACAGTCAACATTTTTATTTTTACGCATTTTTAGTTTATTATATACATTTATTATAGCTTATTGATAACATAGCTTGCTCCCAAAATATCACGATCACCACCCTGGCTTTTCAACTAGATATCGTTCTCCACAATGGAGTTACCGTCCCACCGCAAATACGGCGATTTTTTGGAACACAGAATTCTCAACCTTGTTTGACCCAAGTTTCTACACTAATTATTTGACGGAATTAAAATAAAATTAACCTGAGTTTTAACAGAATGCTTTAAAATCGAATTATAGAACTGTAGAATTATAGAATTATATATTGAATAAGAATCGAATTTAATTGAATTGTGAATTATTCGATCGCCCCACAACCCCACTCTAAAAAGTTTTGTAACATTTTGATTTATTTCGTCAGTTTAATTTTTAAATTTTGATTTTATAAATTAAGGTGTTTTCTATCCAAAATGTGTGCCGTCTGCACTACAATATTTTTGGCAGAAATAAGTGGTTATGTGATATTACTAGGTCGGCCCGACCCCTTATTGAAAAAATTTGGAAACATGCATTTTTACGCGCATTTTGTATTAGATTCGTGTACCAGTTTTAGTTGCAGTGATGACCTGGAGATGGGTGGCTTTTGATGGGCTGTTTTTCTTTAGAATTATATATTTGAATTTTTGGGGAGTTTCCTCCCAAACGTTAGCCATATTTACAAGTTTCCACACTAATCGTTTGACGGAATCAAAATAAGATTAACCTCAGTTTTTACAGAATGCTTTATAATTGAATTATAGCTACCTCACAA
Source organism: Mesorhabditis sp. LJ9110 (assembly GCA_038088335.1). Lineage (NCBI taxonomy): Eukaryota > Metazoa > Nematoda > Chromadorea > Rhabditida > Rhabditidae > Mesorhabditis > Mesorhabditis sp. LJ9110. The sequence continues at coordinate 61,047 of JBBGBA010000102.1, read as the reverse complement.
CATAATCCCTTTATCGCCCCAGATTTTACCTCATTTTTTTAAAACAGCACTTGGATATAAGCCCGAGGTTCATCATTAATTCAGCTCTAAACAATCTATTTGGCTAGATTTGAAACCTTTTTAAAAAACTTAAAATTGGCGTACAGCTGCTGGATAATGTTTGTGACAAAAAAGAACCCCCCTTAGAAAAATGATAAAGTATTGTAAATTTCGGACCGCGCTCTTCGCTCTAAAACAAATCTTTGGAAATTTGGGCTCTCTTTGAAGTTTCGAAGCATCTTCTTTACAAAATAACCGCCTTTAGAACCGATTAAATGAAGTTATAATCAATAAACTTTATGAAAAGATCATGTATAAGATATAAATAATTATATAAGCAATATATAATATTATAATTATCTAATCTATAATAATAAAAATCAAGGTAAACTTTACGAGTAGGCAAGAATATATTTTGGATTAATTTCATAATCATTTATTTCTTTGCGGAATTGAGTTTTATAAGAGAGTAAGTACGGCTGAATACTCTGGACAGTCGGGTGGGGGGAGTAAGCTGTACTGAGTAAACACTGCGATACCCTGAGGGCACATGCCTTGAGAGGACCCACTTGGCCACACCCATCCTCTCGACACTTCGCGCACTCCTTTGCAGATCATTGATAGGAATTACTTTCAGAAAACTTAAATATGCCGTTTTAATGGCCTATAAAATTCCCGAAGGATCTCTGCAAGCTTGCCTTTACAAAATCAGGCCTTTTCGACAAACAATAATTTTTCAAACAATTGCTCGTTGCTTCTCAGCTAGAATTAGGTTCGTTTAGAATATTTCTTACTGGCCGTATTTAAAACATGTTTTTTCTTAGAAAAATAAAAATTCTGTGAATTTGAAGAGCTAGATAGATATATCGTGGGCTTCAGATATGAAAGTGCTTTCAGAAACCGTAAATCTGCCGCCCCAATAAAATATAAAATACCCCCCAAATTACCTCTGCTACCTCGATTCAGATACCATAAAACTGCCACATTAATCGACTATAAAATTTTCCAAGAATCTCGACCACCTTGTCAGCTCATAATATCGTCTGCTTCGGATTTTCCGTAGCTACTGAAATGGTCCAATAATTGATAGAGTTTCCGGTTTTTTTATCAATTTTACCTAAAACATTTTTTTGGTCCTCGGCAAAGAAAATTTTCCAAGTAGCTAGCTTGTGCAGCTCACGACTGAGCCAAAAAACCAGAAGTAGCTGCTGATACCTTAATTCTATCGCATTAACGAACGATGGAATTCCCTAAGGATCTCTGCTAGTTGCCGTTCCAAAAAGGCTTTTCCCAGATTTGCTGCGACCTTTTCGTAGGATCATTGCTGGTTTCCGATTTCTTACTTATAATGATTTTACCTAATACATGTTTTTTGTTTCTTGGAAGAGGAAAATCTTAAAGTCGCAAGCTTGTGCGGATAGAAATATAAATAATAATAGCTAGAAAGTCCCTTCAGATCTCTCAGGCACTATAAAATTCCCTAGGGATCTCTGCTAGCTTGACGGCCCAAAAAACCTGTTTGATTAAATGTTGGTGCAGTCATTAACGGAGTTTGCTATTTTTTTCTTATTGGTTTTTACCTAAAACATCTTTTTGTCTTGGAGAGCTTGCGGAGATGGAAAATCAAAAATAATAGCTAGAAAGTCCGTTCAGCATATTCTGCAGCCTCTAATTTTCATTGTGTCTCTGTATGAAGGGTAAATTAAGCTGGGCAGTTTTTTTGACCCTTAGGTGTTACATAAAACATCTTCTTTTTGTGCCCTGACAAGAACGAAATTTTGCATTCGCGAGCTTGCTAGGCATAAATAGGCAGAGTTTACCTTCTGATACCTTAAATCTTTCACCAATCCTGGCCTATGAAATTCCCCAAGGATAGTTGCTAGCTTCCCACTCAAAAATAGAGCCCCCTTCAAAGTCCCGGCAAATTTCAATTTCGTTTAAATTTTACTTGAATCGGCTGGCTTCGATGGAGTTTGGATTTTTATCTATTTTTGCCGTCAAGAGCTCAATGATTCGCTCCGGAAATTTTTGGCTACTTCATTCCGTAAAACATGTTTTTTTTCATTGATTCCGTGAATTCCAGAGTCACGCCCAAAACTGTGTTAAAAATCTGTAAATTAAATCTTAAATCTTTTGGAAATTATGAACGTGAAAGCTGCGGCAATTGCAGCCAACTAGCAGTGGTCCTTTGGGAAGGTTGTGAAGGTTTGAGAGAGCTAGCTAGCAGAGTTTCATTGCGGAATTTCGAATTCCTTGTCATTACGGTTCCCACTGGCAGCCAGCAAAGATCATTTGAGAATCTTTGGCCCCGAAAGGATCCTTTTTTAACATAAATATTAATATCGTTGCGTAGTATTATTTTTTAATATCTATTTCCGGTCCTCGGTTTTTTAATAATCGTTTCCGCCGTACAGTTTTGGATCAAATTTTGGAGGTTTGAGCCAGGAGAAGCAAGAGAGATAGAGGGAGAGAGAGAGAGAGAGACAGGCAAAGAAAGACTGGCGGGGTTGATTATTCACTGTGTGGTCCCACAGAGTGTGGATCGGGCGAGGGGGGGGGGGGCTTCGATAAGATCTTCTCCTCCATCTTCTCCTCCTCATCCTCCATTTCTCTTTCTCTTTCTCTCTCTCTCTCTCTCTCTCTCTCTCTCTCTCCCTCTCTCTCTCTGTGTGTCTCTCTCACTGTGAAACATATCGTCTTACGGCCCATTCCAGGGAGGGGACACTCTTCTCCTTCTTCTTCTTCTTCTCCCGCAATCGACACCTCCCAATTTTTTGGGGTCCATTTTTTGGTATCAATTTATTTGCATTTGATCATTTTTTATACTATTGTTAAAAGTACCATTCGATTTAATACATCACCTGTAATTTGCCAAAGTTAAATTGACATGTTTTTGGGTTTTAAAGGGAGCGTGACAGCGGAAAATTTTTAGTACGCCTTGGAAATCAAACGAAACGATGAACAAAACGACGTGGTTATTTCTTGCTTGCAAATTTTCAATTAAATCGTAGCCCTAAATTATATGGAATTAAGGATATAGATTTTATAGATTCTACCAATTCATATGTTTCAGCCATTACACATAAATATAATTAAAGAAGCCCTATATTCGTGTCAACGCATTTTTTTATTATTATTTTTTCAAATATTCTAATATTAGGTTCTTTGTGTGATAGGGTTGTTAAGATATTCCCTAACATTTATGAATATTTTTTATTCAACAAGATGCTTGTTACAGAAAACTCCTATTTATTAATGAAGGTGTTTCACCTCACAAATAACCCACAGCTCGTGGAGTTTCGGGTAATTAAACGAAAATTGGGTTTACAGTATTGCGAAATTCCGTCAGTTTATTTATTTGTTATTTTTGCAATTTTATAGATGCGCCGTACATATTTAACTTTTTATTTAAAGTTAACTTTTTAAACAATTTTGTATCTCAGAAATCACAAAAATCCGAAAGATCTCGAAAACATGAGAATTGAGTAGATTCATTAATTGCATCTGACGCGAAGGTGCGATTCATTTTCAAGCAAATTGCTGCTTTCTAAAAATAAGGGAAACATTTATTTTTTCATCTTTTGAAACGACTGTTAGCGGTCATAATTCAAATCGTCATGTTGTTGATTTTTTGTCAAACGTGAATTAATTAATAACGAGACTCTCAAAATTTTCGCGTATTTACTGTTAAAACACGCTCTTTAAAGGGGCAGGCAACTCACGAATGTTGTTGCTTTCGACTGATTGCTTTGGATTTTAGGCCTTTTCCATCGCATAACGGATCGTGATTTCAGAGCGGATATCATAGTTATTCATTTCGGTCATTCAGAGCGATTTCAGAGAATCAATAGCCAAAAATAGAGAGCTGTGGCTTGACCGCTCCTTTAATCTCGAAAAGGCTTTAATAAGAATACCTTCATGCTGCCAGGCTCAAAATAGGAGATGCACTCATCTAAAGGGGAATCAACGATTCTTTGCATTTTCTGAAACAGGGATTTTTTGGCAAAGAGTTTGTCGTCTATGAATTAGCAACACCTGACAACAAGAGTCTTTAATTAGCTCTCTCACAGCTTGTATTTTTTCGAAAAGCTTTAAAACATCACTTCTGCGGGTCAAATTATTTTTCACGACGCCTAATGTAATTTCACAGCTTTCCGTCGCGTAATGAATTACGATTTGAGAGCGGTTGACCTACAAAAAAAAGAGCGTAAAATCAATAGCTCTGCGGTAAACGCCCCTTTGCAAGCTGAACGGATTTTGTTAAAGGGATGCCCAACATTTTCGCGGCTCAAAAAGCAAAAACCATGGCTCTGGCGGGGGTCGAACCCGGGACCCCCATTTGGTAGGCCTGGAAGTTATCCATTAGGCCATAGTCGCTAACCATTGGATGGGATGGGGACGCCACAAGAGGAAAAAAGATGGCCGAATTCTGTGCGGCACCGGGGCGCCCATTTCCGCACAAAATTCGAGCGGCATTTGTACTGCCCGGAATCCATAACCATATATTTGCCACCAAAACCTTGGGTATCCCTTTAAATTAAGTTGGAAGTTAGTGAATTAGGGAGGAGCTCCACTTAGTCGAAAGGGGATCACCGATTCTTCAATTTTTTTGCAACACGGTTTTTTGGACAACAGGTTTTGTTTCGAATCTAGAGAAACAAGCTACGGCACTGCAGGGGATTAGCGCCCTCCGAAAGCTCATCACTTTTCAAAAGTTCAAAACATCATTTTCCAATCATGAAAACGGTTTTTCGGTGTCGCAGCATTTTTTACAATCCATCTTTACCAAACCAAACGGGTGATCGTTTTTCCATCGCGCCACCGATTACGATTTAGGGCGATATCGAGCAATAAAATTTACGAAAATCTCTGGCGGTGCCTTGACGCCCTTTTAGGCTTAAAATCGAAATTCGAGACCCGAACACCAATTCTTAAAAATCCTTGGAACACAGAACTTTAGCTACACAAAACTTTGGAATTAGCTCGCTCCTAACTTTCCTTGGTTTTGAAAATATCTGCAACATTAATTTTTTGCCACGGAAAGGTCTTTTAGCGTTGGTTATCCGTGACCCGTTTATTTTACCAAGTAAACGCGTTTACCGCCCCTTTGATCTCGAAACAGGATTTAATAACTTTCCATCACACTGCCAAGCTCAAGAAAAAGTTGTGCTCATCTCAACGGGAATCACCCATTCTTAAAATTTTTTGAAACCGGACTTTTTTTAAGTAGGATGATATTCTAGCAAAAAAACACTGAATGATAATGGATATACCAAAACGCGCGAAATACCATCTTATGGCTGTCATAAATTTTGGAAATATTTGCAGCATAATTTTCCTACAGCGGAAATCGTGTCTCACGAGCTGCCAGCTTAATCGGTCTGCTTTCACTAACTAAACGAGTCCTTTACGGATTACGTTCTTAGAGCCTTGCAGGGCAATAAAATTCTTAACCAAAAAAACCATTGATATGCCTTACACTACTACTCAAGAAACCACTCAAGAAACTGACCTAAAGTGGAATCACAGATTCTTAACATTTTTTGAAACATCTAATTTTTTAAGACTGAAACTGATTTCACTGAAATTGACTGAAAATGGCTAGATTAGAAGCCCTACGGCGTTCACAAGTTTCTAAAATATTTGAAACATAATTTTTCAAGAGTCATTGTCCGCTATCAATTCAATTTCGCCAACTAAACGTGCGCTTTCACATCGCGTAACGGAAATCTTTCTGGGCGCTATAAGTAGTAATAAAAATAACCATAGTGGTGCCCCTTTAATTTCGAACCAGTCGTCAAAAGATAAATTAATTGGCACCGGAAGTCGGAATCTTATCCTTCTAAACGGGAAACACCATTTTCAAACTTTCTTATAATGATTTTTCGGCCAAAGCCTCTTGTAAATAAAATCGATGGAAATTTTTGGAATTGGTCGCTTCCGAAGTTTCTTTAATTTCAAAAATGATTGAAACATAATTTTTTCTAAATATTTCTAAATCCATTTTTTCGAGTTTGGCAACATTTGAATAATAACAATGAAGAAAAAGTAAGGAAAATTAGCTCCCTGCCAAGTTTCAATGGTTATGAAAATCTATGCAACATAATTTTTCTACGCCGGAAAATTGTTTTTCGCCGTCATCCGTCTGTTATCAAGCCAATCGGCATTTTGGAATTTGGGGAATTCGGAGCAAAAAAGGGCAAAACGATTGGGAGGCTTTTGAACCCGACGGCAAAAAGCGGGGAAGAGGGAGATAGATAGAGAGATAGAGAGAGAAACGACGAAACAACAATGATTCACAAAGGGGCCATCTATACCGCCAATCGCCCCAGATCAGCTGTGTTTCCGCTTCAAACCCCCGGAATTCCTCGAATCAAACACCCGCCCCGGAACCCCGAAAAATAAAATGTTTCGGGTTAGAATATAGCTAGCTCGTATCTTGGCTCGTGCTAGTTAAATCCGGTTTTACCACTTTTTTAGACTGGGGCGGCCGGAATCGCCTTTTCGCTCAGATAACCTGTTAGTAAAAACAGCGTGTGTATTTTATAAAGTTTTGAGTAGTTTTTTTTTGGTAGCAAGCAGGGTTGGTCATTTTCGGATCGGACTGGATCCGGATCCGGATCCAGATCCAGGGCGGATCCGATCCGATCCGGATCCAAGGAAATGGATCATGCAACCGAGTTAAGTGCTAATTCTTAGATGCAAAGATCAGTTCTGCCTCTGGGATATGTATTTTTGCGATTAACATGACCGAATCAGCATCAGAATCGAGAATATCGCTTCCGGTCCCTTTTTTCCTCGGATTCGCATTGGATCCGGATCCGAGCGGATCCGGATCTGGATCTGGATCCGGATCCTACTGCGGATCCGATCCGGATCCGGATCCAGATCCGATCCGGATCCTTACCGATCCGGGTCCATCGGTGAACAACCCTGGTAGCAAGTCATATAAAAATGCACGACCAAAATTGTGCAATCTTTGGCCCCTATTTTTTGAGCCACGACACGCAACCGATCAGCCTTCAAATCGAAGCATTTACGTAGTTGACGCCAATTTTCGAGGTTCACGAGGCAAATTATTAGTTTTATCTTTTAAAAGTGTTTTTGGTGGTTTTTGAATTGGTATTACCAATTTGGTAAAAAAGCTTTAAAAAGATTGTGTAATTTTGACATTTTAAAATCCCTAAAATTGGTAAATTCCTGTTATTTAAGCGGCGGCACGCAACGCAGCACGCGCCACGCCTTCAAATCGTTCTTTTTGATGCGTTATTGTAGTTGGCCAGGTCATACTAATTAAATGTTTCGGCGTAAAAAATAGCTAAGATGAGTATTTTAGGTAATTCATGTGGGTGATACGTATATTTTCCGGCACTCTACTGAATGTTTCGCTGCACCGCATTTCTTCACGTAAAAAACCGTCCACTCCGAAAAAATGAATGTTTCGCATAAAAAATAGATCGCGACCCTGGTTCTTGTCACATTCTTGACGGGCTTACTGACTTGTATTTCTTCCTATTTTACCGTTTTTTTTTATTAAACGAACGCAGCATGAAGCGATTGCAAATCGCGCCTTTTTTGTGCTTGTTTTTGTGGCACTGTCCTGTTAGCGGGGGAGCTAATTTTAACTTGCGGCTAGAATACCTGTTAATAATATCTAGAATGTATTTTTACAAAGTTTTAGTTTTCTATTAAATGACGCATACTCTCCTGCGTTATTTTAGGGATCCTTAATAATTTTCTGAAACAAAACATATTTTTTGAAACCTAGGGTTGTGGGAACAGACAAATGTTTCGGGCTAGAAAATAGTCCATCTCGAGAATTTCTTGATAATACCTGCTGCTGAAGCATATTCTATACGGCCTCTAAATAAAAAAAAACCGCCAGAAAACCCTTTTGAAAAAAGGCAATATTGAGTCCTCTGACTAAAATCGCAACATTTTTAAGAATTGCGCAAGCAGATAATATTTAATGATTTCTAAAATTAAAAACAGCGAATCGACCCGTAAATTTAAATGTTTCGCTATGAAAAGTACCCCGGATTGCAGATAATGCCCCAATTCTGCTCCGCCTTTCAGACGGTTCCATGATTCTTTTCGGATTTGAAATTTTCCGGATTCTGCTTTTTTTTGGTTGCTATTGCATAAGCAAAAGTTAAAGTTTTATCAGATTTTTATAACAAAAACGGACCGACGATTTTTTGAAAAATACAACTGTTTGCATTTAATCGCTGCGATAGTGAACCGAATCCTGGACCGGGATACAATAACTTGGGTCGATTGTTCTTTGCCCTATCCTTGCGGTGAAACAAATTTCCATAACTCCCCCCTTCTTTCAATTTTTAATATTCGATTCACTTACATGAACTTGGTCTTTGATAGACAGTCTTTGTTAGCGAAAGGTTTCCTAATCAGACGGATTTTCCCCCACAATAAATTGCAATGTTTCGAAAAAGAAGGAAATCGCGGTTAATCGCGATAGCACAATGCGACCTTCTTCGCAAATTTATTATCTCACAACTTTATCTTATTTGATTGCGATAGCAAATTGAACTGGTGAATTCTTTTTGTTTTGATTAAATTCAGTTCGTTGTTCTCTGGCCTTTGCTTGCGGTGAAACATATTTCTCTGGCTTCCACGTGTTCCGGGCCGTTTTTTAAAGTTTCTTATAGATTTTCACGCCATAAACGTGCGCTTAATTGACATTCTTTTTTCTTTCTCACGGCTTCAGTCGTGAAACTTATTTTTCACCCTTAATTCCAATGTTCCGAAAAAGCATAATGGCCAGCTTTTCTGCGATTGCACAATCAGGTTTACTTTTTCTCGTATTTTCCTCTTTTTGTAAAGATACAATGGTGTTCTCGTTGACTTCCGCTTCGCCCACTACGAAATATCTGATTTTTGACGGAACATCGTCTTATTCTGAGTTTGTTCTCAGTGGATGATGTGGTGCCAGTTTTTTCATTCTCGGCATTATATAAGTTTTTATCGTTATATTTATTTTTTATCTTCGAAAATGCCCAAACTTGAATCCGGAAAGAGTCAATGTTTCACGGCAATTAATGATTCGCGTCGCAAGGAATCCAATAATCGGTATGCTGAACCACCCCTTACTAAAAATCACCTATTCATTATTGTTTCGTTTTATTATTTAGCCTGTTTTATTTTATCAATTTATTTTTGATATTTTTTATTTATGTTATAATCTTATACTTTTTAGCGGAAGTAGATCCTTTTTAGAAAAATTGTTTAAATTATTTTAATGTTTCATAAAAACGAAATGCACAGCTTTTTGCGATTGCATCACTTGAAATTTTATTGTGCATCCGTAATATTGCGCAGCCAAGCATTTTTGGCATTATTTTCCGCTTTTCCTAATTTTTTCGATACCTTCCGCGCTACCAATTCCTAAATATCTAATTTGTGACGGAAACGCACTTTATATTAAATTTTATCTCAGTTTTCTACCGGTTTTTCCTACCATTTTCAACAGTTTACAAATTGCTAACCATTTTGGTAGTAAAACCCAGTTTTTTCACAAATTCGCTCCGAATTTGGGCCTGAAGAAAGCCAATGTTTCATGGTAATTAATGATCCGCATCACAAGGTATTAGTTAATCAGCAAAGACTACTTCCGTCTACTAAAAATCGCATATTTAGTTTTGTTCTATCGCTTTGATTTGTTATATTGTCCGATCGCTAAGCGTTTTATGCTTTTTTTATCCAAATTGTTCCTTTTTAGAAGGATTGTTTTATATTAATTGAATGTTTCGAAAAAACGAAAAGCCCGGCTTGTTGAGTTTGCACAATCCTTCTTCTTCTTCATCCGCAATAGTTCGCAATCGGGATTCCTCTTTTTCTTATTTTATTCTCGAGGCTTAGCGCTTTACCAACCCGCAAATAGCTAAATTGGCTATTTTGAGTTTTCTCTTAATGGAGGAAGTGGTACAAGTTTTTCCTACGATTGCCGACAGTCCAAAAATTTCCTCATGTGTTGACAGCAAAACCCCATTTTTCGTTGCAAACCACATCCACCCGAGATTTGGGTCCGAAAAAAGTCAATGTTTCACAGCAATTAATGTTCCGCGTCGCAAAGAATCCAATAATCGATCCCTTTTACTGCCTACGAAAAATCACAGATTAATTACAAATTTGTTTTATTAGTTGTGTAGTAATTTATTTTATCATTTTATTGTTGATATTGTATGTCCGGGAAGAATCTGATACTTTTTAGCGGAAGTAAGTGCTTTTTGGAATTGTTTTAATTTATTTTTAATGTTTCGAAAAACCCAAAAGCTCGGCTTCTTTGAGATCGCACAATCCAATCTTCTTTTCGCTTCTAAGCTTATAATGTTCCGTTAAGTGTTTTGAATACTATTTTCCTCTTTTTCATCTTTATTCTAAATCTCTGCCTCTTTGCTAACGCCTTAAAATTTGATTTTTAGCCGCCTTAAATCAACATTTAACTTAAGAATGAACAACCGATTTTTAAACGACCTAACGCCACGACCGCTTTTCTAACTCTAACTTTCTAACTGCTACAAGTTTTTACCCGTTTTGACAATGAAACCTAAGATTTCTCGAATCTCGGCCAAAATTTCTGAGAATCCCAGAAAGATGCAATGTTTCATGGTAATTAATTTATTGCATCGCCAAGGCTCCTATAATGCAGTGATCCTGGCTTCTAGTAAAAATCATGTCGTTTGTGTTTTAGCTTCTAGCTTATGTTGCTATTTTCTTTATTTTGGTGCGTCATTTAAGAATATTACCCGGCTTTTTATCAAAATATACTGGCCAGTCACAATCAATCACTGTCGATTCGTTTCTGACCTTTCCTTGCAATGAAACACATTTCTATAGCGTGCCTATTTTTCGTAAAATCACATGTTTCACTGCAAAAACATGTGTTCTGAAATTGTCTGCAGCTTAATTTGAAGAGGAGCCTACGCCCAAACGTCCTTTTAGAAATTCATATTATCAAGCTGAAACAGCTTCATGCCTTTAAAAAATTGCCTTGTTTTTCAGGGATAGTCTTTCGCTCGTTGTTTAATATTATAACTCCTCAGCCTTGAATTTCGTTTGTTGATCCCAATCCCGCTAAAATCTTGATTTCCATTTTGTTTTGCAAGGAACTATTTATAAGGAAAATAACATCAAAAAATTCAAAAATGACAATTACAGTAGCTCGTTCGGGAGCGTACCCATTAACACCCATACCGTAACACATTTTTTGAAAATCAATGTCTCATCGATAGGACATCCTAAATTCGCTGAACAGTCCGTAATTTTTCACGATGGGTGTTGCGTCACTGCCTGATCGTATAACGCTATAGCATTAAATTTGGTTTGTTCGTGCAAATCCATGTTTCATCTCCGAAATATAGAAATTCATCTCGGAAACGTTTAGTTTGTAAAGAATAGCATTTCTCAAAAACAGAGGAAAAATGACAATTACGTCAGCCCGCACCGAAGGCATTTTTCTGCGTATATAAATGGAAAAATCCTATACCTTTACTTTTTTTTATGTTGAAACTCGATTATCGGAAGGTTTTTCTTAATATACAAATATTGTTATTTAATTGTTCAGTGTAAGAAATCAGGATGTTGCTTTACCGATAAAACATATTGTAATCCTTGTGTTCCAAGCGAACGCCGTATGCCCAGACCGTGCAAAATGACAGTGGAAGATGCGCTTTAATATTAAAAACGCGGATTGTATAATAACTGTATATGTAAATATATTAGGTTGGACCGAAAGCCCTTATAATCGAACTTCGAAAATTCCTCTCTAAAGGTTTTGTGCACCGCCAAGGTTGTTTCTTTTTCAATATATTTGTTGACTTCAATAGTATCTTGGATAAAATTACAAGCTTTTAGCCCCAGAGATTTTTATTATTTTTGTGTTTTTGTCTGAGGGGTCTCAAATTTTAGACCCTGACATCTTTCCGAAGAGCCATAAAGTTACCATAGGAATGGGATACTATCATGATAATACGTTTTTGCAACTAATTTAATCCGAAAAGGCAAAAAGTAAATGGAACGGTTGGGAACAGCGGAACGAGGGATGTTCCAATTTTTGTAAATCAAAGGAAAAAATTCTAAAGGAAACGCCTTTTGATTCCAACCCCCGGGCCAAATAGAGCATTTGATAGTGCATGCGTCTATCGCAAAAACATTTTATTTCTGACTCGTTTTCTGGAAAGAAAATATGAAAGAGTCAAAAATATTACAAGAACTTTCGGTCCAACCCAATATAACTATACTGTTTATAACTTGTATCTACTTCTCGTTTCTTCATGCAAATTCATGCTTCTTCCATCAAACATCTAATAGTCTCTCCAAAATTGCCAGGATTTTGAATCGCCTATAGGCCGATAAGCAAAAAAATATTGGCCGTCCCCCCCCCTTTAACAGTACAGTGCCAGATTTTTTATAATAATATTTTGAAAATGGATGTTTCATACATAAAACATCTTAATTTCTCTTAGAAACCACTGTTTCTGCCTAAAATAAGGTTTTATACGTTAAAATTTTTTAGGTTAATCGGCATTTTAAATTTTGTGGCCCCCTATACCCGAGGGTTTTTCTTAAAAATTGATGCTTAATCGATCAAATCTCTTAATTTCGCTCAGAAACTTTTTGCCTAAAACAAGTTTTTGTTTTTCAGTATTACAATTTTTTAGGCTACTCTGAATTCAAGCTTTTGATTTCGTACGAATTTTTGTTTTTTCCTCTTGAGATAACATTACGTTTTTTGCTCCTAAAAATTGAAGTTTCATCAATAAAACATCTTAATTTCTCTGCGAAAATCATTGATTTTGCTTATAGATTTATTTCAGCCCCATTACCTTACTTGCTTTGCCCTTGAAATTTGATGTTTCATTCATAAAACATGCTAATTCCCCTCAAACACCATTGTTTTGCAGGATCGACATACCAGCTTTTGCGCGTGTCCCTCCACGCATCGTCGTCGCGTCGTCAGAAAAGTGGGCGTGGCTGCCGTTCTTCTTCGAGGGGCTGACGACGAGAGATTGAGTGACGGAGAGAGACCACGGACAGCGAGAGACAGCGAGAGAGTACCGGATCGGTGGAGAGGGCGAGAGAGAGCGAGTGAGTGGCCCTTCTTGCTTGGTAGCCAATCCCTTGAGAAGACCAACAGAAAAGGCCCACCCCACGGGTCTCTGAGGCTTTTCCTTTTCCCCTCTAAAGAACTCGTCCCTTCTCAAACTCACAAAACCCGACCGGCCCCCCTCGGCTTTTCCCCTGTACTATTGATTGGCTACGGTAACTAGGCGCTTTTGCAAATTGTCGGGCGCTTTTGCATTATCGGGGGAGCACTTTGTATCCAAATCCAGGAAGGTTTAATTTATATTATACCAAAATTGTGGTTTTATCTTGTGTCAATATTCATTCTTTTGCATTATAGGTTGGGGTGCAAATTTTTGTATCTAGAAAGACCATGTAAATTATTCTTTTATTAATGTTTTTAACAAAACTAAAATGGTATTAAATATGCGAAAAACTATCTAAATATGATTCGCCAAAGTTAAACTGTGAAAACATAGATAACAGCCGGCTATTTCGATATTTTTGTGTTTTTAATTTGTGATATGATAGTAATGTGAATAAAAATTTGTAATATTTTTAGGTTTAGAAATCTTTATTTATAATATGAAAATTGGTTCGTATGGAAAAAGTTATCCCCCCACCCCGATAATGCGAAATTCCCAAGTGCTATAAAAATTTGACGAAACAAAGCGGGAAAAAATGTTTCGTCCAAAGGGGATTTATCAGATTTACTTCTCGCATGATTCCACGCCGAAAAGACCTCGCGATTAGCAGCTGGAGATTTTGGGGAAAAGAGAACTTTTCCTTGTTGATTGAACGACCATCACTTAAATTTAACTACCGTATTTTATATAATTTTTATATGGACCGCTGTTGATATTTTTATAAATTGGAGACAGCAGTAAGCGGCTGCTCTCTGCTTTGTTATAACCGTACCACTGCCCAATCAATCAGATGTTTCATAGGCAGACCAATTCTCGGGGTTAATTTTTTATCCATTAGGCAAGGGAAAATAGGTTGATTATATTTTTTTTGAATTATCACTCATTTTTCGCGGTTAAAGGCGGCCGTTACATTTTGTCTATTGCCTTCCTAAGTACTTTCACCCGACTAGAAGTAATAATAATTTTCATTATTTAGCGTTTTTGGAATTTTAACCTAGTCCTGAGAAAAATTTGCTGAAAAATGTTTCACCGATGGGCTATGTTTTGCTGATCGTTTCTATATTACTTGTCCGAAGAGGGAATAAATCTAATTCAGTGAATTATAAAAAGTTGGTTCTGGTCTGTGAATTATAAAAAGTTGAAAAATCGAAATGTCCAAGCCTAAAAATAGGATGTTAAATAGTAAAGTCTTAAATTTTCACCGGCTAAAATTCCTTGATAAATAAAATAAAAGAAAGTGCATAAATTTTTAGTTTTAACTTAATCCAAGAATGCCACAGTCTACTGATTCGATTAGCTGAGCAGGCCCCGTTTTTCCATTTTTTATGAAACACTTTTTTAAAGCCCACGTAATAACTATTTTTGTCATGATTTGCGGCCGGAAGGCCGATAAAATATCCGAGCTGTAAAAACAAGGTTTTTTGGAAATGCGTGTTACACTTCTGCACAAGGACTTTTCATGATTAATCTCGGGAGTGTGAGCGTGAGAAACACCATCACTAATAAAGGAAGCTTTTGCAAGTGCTAAATATTTTGCAGATGGTGGTCAAAAAATCAAAAACCCATCAAAAATAAGTTACCAAATCCGTAATTTCCCACTTGTTTTACGTCTTACTTTAACGTCAGCTGCATATTCTGAACTATAAAATGTTTCAAGATCCATGCAACAAGCGTAATTTCACGGCCATGCTATTCATTTTCAGAATGCGGCCCCGTGGTCGATGGGGCCTGGCCGTCGTCGCCGGCTTCTTTTTGGTTACTGTAACCCAGGCAGAGGTGGGTGAAAATTTGCATTTCAGAAAATACGGTTTTCATATTGTGCTATATTAATCCCGGCTGAAACCGAAACTTAAAATTAATCTTATAAAAATTTTATGTTTCTTGAAAAATACCTACCAATATTCGGCTTTATATTGCAATAGTCCTTCTCGACTGTGGTACTATAATCCGAAAAAATAAGCCTGCAAAGCGTCCTTTAAAATTAATAAATTTGTATTCTAATTAAAAAGATTACATAGAAATTAGCACGTTTAAAAATTTACTAAAATGTTTTTTTTTGGCATAGAATGTTTCAAAAAATTCCATAGTCGGAATAAGAAAAATACTTACAGTCTTCTTCGTATCGATGTTTGCACACAAATAATACGATTTCAGAAATGCGCAAAACCGTGTCGACCCTGCAAAACGCCGACAGATTGCGTGAGCAGATTCCGGATTCCTGTGGATGTTGTAAAGTGAGTACTCTACCCGCTCTCCATCGCACTCTCTCCCTCCTCTATGCCTCCCGCTCTTCTCTCTCTCTCTCTCTCTCTCTCTCTCTCTCTTTCTCTCTCTCTATCTCTCTCTCGGCTGCACCGCGACCCCATTTCGATTGCGTAATCGATTCATAGCAAAACCATAGCCACCATTTGCCAACCCCTTTAAAAATCAACCCAAGATCAAAATTCATTTCCTAGCTCGACTTCTCCCTCCGGAAAAGCCGTGTTTGTTTGTTTGTCTGCCTGTCTGTCTGTCTCTCTCGCTCTCTCTCTCTCTCTCTCTCTCTCTCTCTTCATGTGTGCGCGGTAATTCGACCCGTTCTGTCAACAGGAGCCCTGCGAAGTCTTGTCCCATTTTTTTCGGCTTTTGCTGTTTTTCTCTAATTTTCTCAAATTGCACTTGCTCTCTGGCTTCTTTTGCAAATGCTACGTGGTGAACCTATGTCCGATGGAAGGGGCCGGCGGTGGAAAAATGGAAACTGAGGGGAAACGCTGGTTTTTAGGGGTTACTAAGCTTAAAAGTCCATGAGATCTGCCAGAAACCACACTTTAATGTATGAAATACGGAAGATAATTATAACATTTTTCCGTGTTCTGAGGCAGGTAAAAATAAGAAACTAAATACGCTAATTTTCGGCATCGCGATGGAAAATAAAATATGTTGCGCATGAAATCCAAGTTAAAGGCACCAAAAACAAACTCGTAAAAATTTGCAATCGCCGAGGGGGAAACGGTTCAATGAAAATGAAAGTTCCTCAATTCTTACTAGAAAATAATTATTGCGTCACAGTCAAATGAGATTTTTATAATAATAAACGAGTCTTAAATCAAACTTTTAATTGAATTGAAAAGCTTGTGGTCTTAAATAGCAAAAAATATGTTTCCGAAAAAAGGCGTGATTTGGGAGGACGAATTTTACCAATGCTCGGTACTCATTTTCTTGTTGAAGATGTCGCTTCCATTAAAAAATATTTTTCACGAAAAAGCAATGAACGGGTAAAGATCAAATAACTTAGTGAGTTATTTTATTAAAACAAATCCGCGTAAATGAATCATTTAATTTAATTGGGACATTGATCGAGTTTGCAAGGCCAAACACACATGTTTCATAAAAAGACTTGATTTGAGAGGGATTATTTAGGCAATTTAGCCACATCTGGTCTGTTTAAACAAAATCGAGAGCTGTTATTACGGATTTTTCGGTTTGAGCTGGGTTTCCGTACATAATATCGAAGGCTATTTGTGTGTAACGAACCGTAAAAAAATGTTTTGCAAAAAATATGGCTTTCGGCGTTGGGTATTCGGGGAATTATCCGTGCGCTGCCAGCATAAATAATGCTAAGCTTTCCGATTATCAAATTTGTAGTTTTAACACCTTAGTTAAAGACTTTCAAACAATAGTATGAAAACAATGTTTCAGTTATGCGTGGTGGGCGCCGGCCAACCGTGCGGCCCTTCGACGGCCGCCTGCAGCTCGGGGCTATTTTGCAGTTTCTCGGGCACACGGCCAAACATCGGCACCTGCACTTGTGAGTTTTAAAAACATACTTATTTTAATTACTTTTTCTATTTTTTAAGCCGATATTTGTTACTCATGATTCTCGAATATTGTTCGGCCCTCTTCATTTTTAAACAAAGAATTTTTAAAATTTTAAAATATGTTTCAGAAAAATTTAACAGTATTGATTTACACATCGATTTCGCTTTTTCGTCCGCGTAAAATTTCCTAAAAAATGTATTCATCTTTTATTTGTGCCTGGCTTGCTGCAACCTAAAAAAAGAAGAATAAAAAGAATAAAATAGTATTTTCCTTTCGCAACCAATGGGGCCTTTGACGAAAAATTGGACGAAAATATGTCATGCGCCGATTTGTCGGTTTGTTTTTTTGCTTAACTAGTATTTTGAGCAAAACACTTTATCTTAATTCCAAAAAAATGAAAAATTACTTTTCGAAAAACGTGTTTCAGGAAATTCATGGCTTTGATGCGACGAAATCGTAATAATCATTCCTGGTCCTCACAACGTAACATTTTACACGTGTTTTTTTCAAGCATTTTTGAGACGTCGTTCTTTAGTGACGAATTCACGCTCTTGAAATAGCTCGTACTTCCTGGCTGGCTTATACACCTTTTTCAAAACCTTCAAGGTTTCTAAAACTAAGCTCAGAAAGGTACCGTTTTATTGTTCGAAATTCAGAAATAAATTGAGTAATCAGTAATAAAGTAAGTAATAATTTTCCCGTCGTAATAAATTGAGTAATGGATCGAAATATTGCTCAGCCGATCCACAGCATTAGTAGTTCCAGTTTTCGTCTGACTAGTATAGTCAGCGAAACACTCTATCTCTAACCCCCGAAAGCAAAAACTATTTTTCGAAAAAAACGTGTTTCTTGATACACATAGCTGTGGTGTGACGAAATGATAATAATTCAGCAATGACTTTGATGCGACGAAATAGCGATAATTCCTTCTATCCAGACTCGGTAACATGCTTTTGAAGTGTTTTTAAAGCATTTTTGAGACGTCTTTCTTTCGTACGAAATGTATCTTTTTAAATAGCTCCTACTTTCTAGCGGACTTTCCAGTTCCTGGATGCCTTATGCACTTTTTCAAAAACGTTAAAACTTTACTAAACTCAAAGAAATGGTGTTTTTATTGCTCGAAATTCAGCAACAAAATAGGATTTTCGTCGCCCGTCGTAATCAATTGAGCAATTGGTCGAAATATATGCTCATCCGATTAGCAGCAGATTAGTATTTCCATTTTTTTTATTTACTAGAATTTGGAGCGAAACACTTTATCTCCAATTCCAAAAAATTACGTTTCGAAAAATCGTCTTTCATGAAGCTCAGGGCTTTGCTGCGACGAAATAGCGATAATTTCTTTTGTCCAGACTCGGTAGCATGCTTTTGAAGTGTTTTTTAAAGCGTTTTTGAGGCGTATTTCTTTAGTACGAAACTTATCCGCTTGAATAGCTCGTATTCCTGACTGACTTTCCACGTCCTGGCTGGCGATCCATCCTTTTTCAAAAATTTTCAAAACCTGAAAAACTAAACCCAAAGGAATACTTTTTTTTTATTGCTCCAAAGGAAGCAATAGCATTTTCCTGTCGTAATCAATTAAATTGTTCAAGATTTACGACATACCTGCACTAGCCCCTCATTTTTTTGGCTGAGTATTATTTTCGGCGAAACACTGAGCTCTAACTTAAAAAAAACGTGTTTCTTGTAACACATGGCTGTGGTGCGGTGAAATAGTAATAATTGGTTTTGGGCCCGAAATTCTTTCTATTTTTCTACCTTCTTTATTTACGAAATTCACCGTTTTAAAATTCTGGCTGGCTTTCCAGATCCTGGCTGGCGTATCTACCTTTTTCAAAAACTTTGAAGCTTTTCTAAACTCTAAGAAATACTGTTTTTATTGCTGCAAATGCAGCAGCAACAAAATAGGATTTTCCCGTCGTAATCAATTGAGTAATTGGTTGAAATGTAGGCTCATCCAATCAGCAGCATTAATACTTCCATTTTTTTCATTCACTAGGATTTGTAGCGAAACACTTTGTCTTTAACGCCAGAAAACAAAAACTACTTCTCGAAAAAAACGTGTTTCATGAAACTCATGGTTTTAATGCTGCGAAAGGCTAATAATTGTTCTTCGTCCGTAATATATATTTGTAATATTTTTTGTTAATGAAATGCGCCCTTTAAAATCGCTAATATTTCCTCGTTGACTTCTCAGCCGCGGGCGTATTGATCAATGGAACACGTTTTTCAAAATACGGTTTTTCGAAAAAAACCAAACTTTAAAAAATGCTGTTTTTATGGTTCCAAAAACATATCCACTCCCCTAACATCGATTATACTTTTGCTTGTTCTGTTTATCTGCGGTTTTTCTCTAAGCGAAAAAGCCTGTCGAAAACCGGGCGGATTCACCAAGGGCCAGCCACGCGGGGGAATTGTTTGTCTTTGGCGTTGGGTGGTCTCCATAGGGCCGTTTTCGCCCAGCCGATCGAAGGGCCATTTTTGAGGGAGCGCAGAAATAACACCCGTTTAAAATGTAAAAATGAAAATTTTAAAAAGCTAAAGAACTCCTGAGGAAGCCGATTAGCCCGCCCAAAATTCCGTAAGAAGAATTAATCTGGAAACATCTTTTTGTGAGAAGTCGTTTTAGCTTGCGAAATTGCAAAATGAAGGTTTTTTGTATTTTATGGAAAATTCCTGGCTTTTGATATAAGGATTCTAATTGAATTATATTTAAAATCCCCCGCTTGCGAAAATCAAAATTGAGCTGCGCGTTGTCAAAAAAAATCCAAAAACAAAAATTTGCGAAATGGCAATGATTTTCCTGGAATTGCTAACAGAATTCAATAACTCCGTGATAATTCCATAACATCATGAATTCTTGGAACATCCTACTATATATAAAAAATAGTGTCTGTGTGTGTGCATTTGCATGCAACTTCCGTCCGGCTGTTCCGCACGTATCGGGTCAGGGGAAGGCTTTTAAGGCACATATGATACGTCATTAGATGCGTAATGGCGCCGAGATAAGTGCACGCACATAAAGTTTGGAAAATTACTGTTTTCGCTATTAAAATCGAGTTTTTGTAAAGATATCGAGAAACCTCTTTGTTAGGAGGCAATTTGCATGCGCCGGAAGTGGGGTAAGCCTATATAAGGGCGCGAAAGGGGTTCTTTTCATTTTTTTGCGATCAAGGTCCTGGAAGAATATGCATATTTTTGACTATCATGTGCGTTAGACGGGGCCAGGGTTGAAAAGCCGCGAAGCGGTTTTTCAACCCTGGTTTTACCTTAAAAAGCCTACCACGTCTCTTCTTTGACAAAAAAAATAGAGACAAAAGCGTCAGAAATAAAATGTTTCGCAATTTTTTGGATGCAATTTGATGAAAAAAATGGCTGAAGGACCCAATTGAAGCGGCTTTTGTTTCACCTAGTAAAATTAAAGAAGCCACGTTTTAATTGGAGCCTGCGATCATTTATTAGTGGATTTGACATTATTATGACAAGTTATTAGCAGCGTAGCGAAATGATCAGCATTAAAACGCATCCCGGATTAAATTACTATGAGCGTCAAAGAAGCTGAAAAACATGTGAAACATGCCTTCTTTTCGATCCCCATTACGAACGCAATTTATTTCCACACCTGATTTTCGTTCAACTAGCGTGGATGCGCCGATTATGGCGACCGGAAGCTGGATAACATTTTAATTTCATGAACTTATTTTAGGTGTAAAAATTTGTTTCGGATTATGTGGAATACAGTTTTGTGGCAGTTAATTTAATCCGATAATCGTTACGGCGAAAATCCTGAAAGCCCATTTCTTCGAAGTTGCCATAGAAGATCTGAAAAATTGATGAAATCTGATCTCACTGCAATAACAGCTTGATTTTGGACTGGTTTCCCCGTTTCGGAGACAACACTTTTAGGGTACACCCATTTTTCGTTAGCAAATAAATGTTTC
Organism: Mesorhabditis sp. LJ9110; assembly: GCA_038088335.1. Lineage (NCBI taxonomy): Eukaryota > Metazoa > Nematoda > Chromadorea > Rhabditida > Rhabditidae > Mesorhabditis > Mesorhabditis sp. LJ9110. The sequence goes on along the minus strand of JBBGBA010000102.1, from coordinate 40,040 downwards.
GGGCTGTGATGGCGGCAGTTCGCTGGTGGGCAACTTAATGTTCGAAATTTCCGCATCTTTTATTAATCTGAAGCTTTTCAATAACTTTCTTTGGCAGTTGTGGTGGTGCGGTTTGGTATCATTTCGGCGAAATTTCATAATTGCGAAATTTGTATGCAACGGATTCGGGGGTTTGCCGGGAAAATCAGCTTACGTAAATTTCGACATCCTGAGTTTCGACATCCTGATTTCAACATTTTGAAAGAAACCCCTTTCTAACTCTTCCACCATATGTTGTATACTTTACACCCCTGTGGCACTACAGGGAGCAGAGAGAGAGAGAGAGTATTTGGTAGCCACCAGGTACTTTTAAACTTTCCGACTGGTGGTCCTGACATCATTATAATTTAATTTTTAAGGCGGGTCTGAAATCGGATCTTTGGGCTTTCTGGTAAGAAGGCATATTTCTTGATTGAAAAAATGTTTTGGATAATTTCTTAACTGGGCTGTCGTCGATACTGCCAACGGGGCATGGGTGGCTTTGAATTTTTCGTTTTGCTTTCGCTTAGTTTTTCATATTTATTTTAATGATCGCCACCTGGCATTTAATTCTCATTCATAGCTTCACAGAAAGATTAAATTTGAAAATCGAGGCTAGAAAACATATGTTTCAAAAATAATTTGGAAATGAAGTATCAGAGTTTGAGGCAATGTATGACGGATTTGAACGCTTTTTATCACTAGATTTTAGGGCACTGTTATAAGGGTTATATTTTATTTTCTATTTTGACTATGCGTATGCCTCTCATGTGTTGTTGATTTTTCTATTTATTTTGTATTTACTCATTCTCATTAATTAACGAACACGAGGAATTAGTTAAAATTCGAAGAAATTGTTTTTCCCTCTCTCTCGCTCACTCTCTCACTCACTCACTCTCTCTCTCTATCGCTCTCTTTCTCTCTCTCTCTCTCTCTCTCTCTCTCTCTCTCTCTTTCTCTCTCGCTTTCTCTCTCGCCGGTAAAATATGTTCGAATTTTCTGGGGACCAGTTTCCGCAAATAACTTCCGCTACGCCCACACCCATTTCTTCGAATTTTTTTCGTTATATTTACGAAAAGAAAGAGGCGATAGAGCGAAAGAGAGAGAGAGAGAGAGAGAGAGAGAGCGTCGGTTTACCCATTAGCTACCACCACCCGGGGTTTACCCATTTGTTTGCCAACTCGGCGACCCGGTGGCGCCGCTTTGTAAATTGTGACGGGTCGAGTCCGGAGGCTTTTCCTTGACAATAGCGGGGTAAGTTTAAGGGACTAAAGGATTTTAGAAAATTCATTGAATCCTCTCTACCTTAAATAGCATTAAATAGTATTTTTCGAAGCGTCATTAAAACCATATTTCAATGGGACACTAGCCGAGAAATTCAATTCGAAATTTTTGGCAAAAATCTGTTTTTTTATATTTTTTATTGAAAATTTGTTAAGTTGTACATTTAGGAGTGGTAAAAAAACTGTTTAAAAGCACTTCCTCCACTTATATTAACAAAAATTATGTGTTAAGGAAAAAATAGCGCCAAAAGCACCTTTTTAACTGAATTTTAATAATAATTTTGAGATTAGAAAACACAATTCAAAAAGTATGTAGATCCAAATAGAATAAAAATTCACGCCTTAAAAAATTTAATTGTTTCAGTTTCTGGTAGGTTGAAAGTAGCAAAAAATGCTTCTACTTCAGATGCTTTTTTGTAGAGTCGCTAAATTTTCAAACTCTCGGTTAATTTTATCCGCAGATGAAATCCTGGCTCAATAAATTATCTACCCCGGATGGTTGCCTCATAAAATTGTGAAACATTTCAAAGTGGTTTTCGTCAATTAAATCTACCCACCCCATTTCTTCCAATTAAATGAACCACACGCCGATACTGCATCACTAAAATCAGGCTGCCTAAATTCATTTTTTGTCTGGATAAAACATTTTTTCACTCAGGAATGATAAATTTAAAGCTTGCTGAAACTCTACTTTCTAAAATATCTATTTTTCTTGAATCATCTTTTGCATTTGGATTTTTTTAGGAATAGAAGAGCAGAAGAAAAGCAAATTTTTTTGCATAAAGAACTCCGAAAAACGAGCAAAAAATTTCGATTCCGAGGCAATTTCCGAGATTTCGAAAATCGAAAGGATAAGGCTTCTCAGCTCGTCGAGAGCCTTCGATAAAAACCTAAATCGTAAAAAAATCATCTACCTTGGATGGAATCATTGAAATACTTGCACGTATTTTTGTGCGGTAAAATTTTGAAACATTCCAATTTCTTATGGTCATTAAATTCCATTGATTTTGAATTTTTAGATTCAGGTAACGCTATCATTATGGAAGTCCTAACACATTTACGTATCAAAAATAAGTGAAACATGTTTTATTTTTTCCGCTTGCAGCCTATTAAATCAATATTCCGGTATGGAACTGTTGTGGAACTTACTAATTGCCAAAAACTTTATTTAGCTTCGTTGAAGGACAGGGACGTAGCGTAATACCGGCCCCGGGGGCCGCCCCCCAAATCGGTCGGGGCGAAAATTCAAGGGGACCCTTATGATTTTATTTTCTCAAAAATTTTGCTGCCTGCGGCCTTTTTTACGTTTTTACGGTTATTTGTAGAGCTATGGAACCTTTTTCAAAAATTTTTGCTTGCGGCGCTGTTTTCTCGTTAATTTTTTGAGTGTTTTGGAAAAATTTTTTGGGCCCCCCCCCCGAAATTTTTTTCTGGCTACGCCCCTGTTGAAGGATGACACCTTTTTAGTGCATTTTTTTGTTTTTATCCCTTCGTAGCCTGTCTTACGAATACTATTACCACGCATTAAAGATTTTCCTAGCAATGGTTTTTGGGCGCTTCTTGAAACATTTTTCGGTGCACATTGGATGGTAGGGAGGAGTAAAATAAAGGGAAGGGTACTCATTATTTCTGTATTTTAAATTACTGTCGGATTTAGCAGGTACCGTAGCGTTGAAAGCGTCGAAAATAACGAAGAAAATCAATTATAGCCCGAAAAAAGGCAGGGCGACTTTTTATCCAATAAAGAAAAACGTGATCAAAAATGAGCGGGGACGTCAGATTTGTAAAACTTTGCGGGATTTTGTGAATGCTAACCGATACAACGTCAAAAAGATAATAAGGGATTTATATAGCCCGAAAAACAAAAGCTTAAAACTATTTTGATTTCCGAAACACTGATAGTGTCCACAGTAGCCTGTGCGACTTTCCGATAATTCAATGTTTCATATTACATCCTTTTAAAAGTGAATTTTTCTGCCCTTAATTGCTGATCCTATGGTCTTAATTAATGGAAAAACCAGCTCCGAAATGGCTAGTAAATTAAATTTACTCTAAGTTTAAATTTACCAAATTAGGTAAGCTAGAGAGAAAGAGATAGCGTAAAGCGTTTACAGCCCGAAAAAACCATCCTCAAAACTATTTTTATTACCGAAACACTGCGAGAGTCCTCAGGTAGCCTTTAGCCTCTTTTTGAAAACCTAATGTTTCATACTACATCGTTTTGAGAGTAGGCTTTTCTGCATTTAATTGACAGTTTTATACAAACCGGAATTAATGCGAAATGGGATTTTTTTTATATTACATTATTTGAGATTTAACCGCTAAAATAAATTTAAAGTCATTTGGTATTTATTATATGTATATGCGTAAAATTATTAAGTTCATTTCTTCTTCAAATTTACCGTCAAAAATATTTTTATTGATGTAAATAGTTGGCTGCAGGAAATGTTTTCAAAAGATGGTGGTGGTTTTTTAAAATTAAAGTAGATGATTAAACTTTTTATTGGCGTAATAAAATTACGGATGCTCTGGCCCTCCCCAATCCATAAATTAATGAAACATTATTTTGAAATAGCATATTTCCAAATTTTTTGGAGAACGGCTGGCAGACCATGAAATAATATTGGTTTTTTCCATTCAATTGATAAAATCAATTTTTTTAAAAACGTTTTCTAAATTCACTACCAAATTATTCGGCTAAATTTGGCCATCTGGGCGCCTGTCACATAATCTGATGGGCGGCTGAGGGGTCGGATTTTCCTAGAGTGGGGGGATAATTACCCTCAAAAATCGAGATGCTAATTAGGGCATCTGGCATCTGACCGGGGAGAAATTTAGCAGCTAGCTGGGGGTCAAAAAATAAAGAAAAACCGTAAGATTTTTGAAAAAAAAAACTAAAAAATATGAGAATTTTGTTATCAATTTTTTAGAAATTATTTATTTAAAATTTATGGCGAAAAAGCTGCAGCCTTGCCTTCCAGGTTCCTTTAAAGAAATTCCACTTTCTTTCGTGAATCTTTCGAGAATTTGAGAATCTTCAATTCCTCAGAAACTGATTAACCTCAAGGTTAATTCATAAAAATTGAAACATTTTTTTAGAAAAACTGGATCCTCGTTTTGCACTTTTTTGTAATAGCAAAATTGAAAGAATAACTAATAGGAAGAACCAAATACTAAAATATTTTTTAGTGAATTGGAAAAATACACAGCTCGTTCATTTAAAACAATTTCACTTTAACAGCGGTTGCAGTTTGCTCCAAAAAATGCCCCTTCGCGCTCGCCAAGAACGATTAAACTGAAACATATTTTGGAAAAATGGAATCGAGTTTCCACGTGTTATTTTGTAATAGCGAATAAAAGAAATAATAAAAAGAAAAAACTAAATAATGACTCGCGATGCAGCTACAATTCATTCTTGACAAAAGCCTTCACCCTAGAATATTCATGAAACATTTTATTGTCAAAAATCCCTGTCCGAAATACCGTACAAATTTTACGTGCCGCGACGCGTAACGCCTGTGCCCGCTTTTAAATGTCTTAATGCATTAATGCCACGAGAAGTGGTCATTAGGTCTGCGCGCGTGCGAAAAAACCGCTGCAACAAATCCACAGCCTTGCCTTCCACGTTCCTTTAAAGAATTTTTGCTTAAAAAGGCGTTGCAATGATAATTCGAAAATGATGAAGGTTTCACCGCGCGCTCGAGGAAATATGAAAATGAAGCATTTTTTTCTGGGAACCGGGACATCGATTTTCTTGATTTTTTGTAAGAGCGAATCGAAAAGTAATAACAAGGAAAGACCAAATAATAAAATGTTTTTTAGTAAACTGGAAAGATATATTTGCAAAGGGGGAAGCGGTAATTCATGCTGGAAAAAATCCCTCGCCCTAAAATAATTATGAAACACATTTTTTTCGCGGTATTTCCTAGAACATCCTTGTTTCACAATTTAAAGCAGTAGGGTAGAAAAGTGGCTCCTTATTTGAGCATAGTCATAAACGTGTAAAAAATGAAAAAAACGACGTGAAATAATGTTTAAAAATTGCAGCATTGGCACGGGCGGCCGGTTGCGACGGGGAGAGCTGCGATGCGGTCGCGCATCCGGAATGTCCGGCCGATTCCTCCCTACAGAACGTCGATCATCCGACCGATGGTTGCTGTGAATTGCCGGGGAAATGCGTCTGCGATCTTAAGGTATCCAATTTAGGCTCTTGTACGTTATCGGGCGGGGGGGGACAATTTTTTCTTAGGATCGAATTTTTCACATATAAATAGTGAAAGTGTTTCTAACAATTTTCTACTATTCATAGACGTAAAAACTTTACAAAATTCTATTAAAAAAATGTCAAAAAAAAACGATTTTTCTACCTAAATTTATACTTTCTAGAAGTCTCTCTAATCTAAACACCCCCGTTAATGCGAAAGAACGAACTAAACAAGCTTGATTGTACTAATTGTTTACCGATGATCCGTAACATCCAAATTCTTTGAAACGCCGTTTTTACAATTTTGTTTTCCGAGAATTAAGCCAATAGTTTTGGAATTTTCAAGCATTTTAGATTTATATTTTAATTTTCAGAACATTTGAAGCGATTCTTCGAAAAAGATATGGCTTTTTAGATTGGGCAAATTTTGGCCATTGCTAGCAAAAAGTTTCAGCAGTGGAAGGCCATTCTACGAAACATTTTTCTAAACCCGTTTAAATTTTACCTTTTTGCTGAGGAGCTTAAAATTCAGAGCCCCAATTCTAATTAATGATGCTATTAATAATAATATAAATGTTAAAAAGCTGGTTCGGGTAATTAAATGAAGAGGAAAAAGAAGATTGAGCTTTTAGTCTGCCGTTGCTTCTCGCATTTTTCTGAAACATGTTTCAAAAATAAAACTTAGAAAACGATAGCTAATTCATTAATTTTAGTAAATTCACAATCAGTAAAATTAGTAAAAACTTTGTACATTAATACAATCCAATAAAAATATTACCTGCTTTTTATCTTGAAGTAATTTGTTTCTATAAATATTTTAATTTGTAAATATTTAAATATTTAAATTTTTCCGATTTAGCGTTGCCTGTCGGAAGTGCCGGTATGTGAGGATGGGCTGGATCGGGTGCTCGTCGAAAATGGGCGGGAAGAACCAGGGAGATGCTGTAATAAATATGAATGCAGGAAAAAGGGTACGGTAGTTGACAGTATTTTTAAAACAATAAAAAATCAGCCGAAAAAAAACTTAATAAAAATTCATATTATGACTCTAGAAACATCCAGTCAACGCGATTTTTCTTAAGCGTACTCGCTGAATAATTATTCAGAGAAAAAGGTACTGAATTCTGAATTATTTTGAAACATTGATTTATATTTTCATAACTGCTTTTTACGATAATAACAAAACAATATTTAAAATTATTGGTACTTTTGCATTATCGGGGGGCGGGGGGCGCGGAGGTGGTTTAGTATAGTAAGAACAAGTTTTTAATAGTTCTTAGTAAAATGTAACTATATTTCAAGTGGAAGACTTATCTAAAAAACCAAGACGTTTTGAAGTTTTGGCCGAAAAATCGATTATCCTTTTATTTTTAATGGAGCTTTAGATTTTTACGTCTACCAATAAGAAAAACAATTTAGAAAAACCGCCTGTGTTATACTAGAAAAATTGTTTCAAATTGTAAGAAAACTTTATGGACGAATGTTTCTACAATTTTTAAAAATGATGTGCTTTTTTACAGCTGTTGTCTAGAAAAAGCGTTACAAACCATTTTTTCGGAGAAACATGTTTTAAAAAGTTTCAAAAAATGAACACGCAGCTGTCTTCTTAATTCTAGCAAACATAAAGACTTTAGAAAAGCACTGCGCCTCGGTGAAATGCCCTCGACTGCTGCTCGATTCGACCGGAAATGAGGTGATAGTTGGATTTATTTATCACTAATTTATTTTATATTATTTTTATGGTTAGCAAGTTTTTATTAAACTGCGGTGAAAAACCCCAGCTCAAAAAGTCCGATTATTCAAAGACCCGTCCTCGGGTTCTTTGAAAATTGATGTAACATGTTTTCACGTACCACAGCGAATTGCTTTTTTCGTAACCGATTTGCACGATATTTTTTAACGAATTTTTAGTTATTAAAATACAAGATTTATAGCTAACTTACTGTAAAGTGTTTTTACTCAAGTTGGAGTTTCCATTCGGGACCTTTTTTGATTCCGAAGATGTTTTCCAAATTTGCTACGGACCGTTATTCTGAAAGTTATACGGAAATTATGACCCTAGTTTTCGCCAAAATGGAGGTATCGTTATAGTTTTCGGGTTTTCTTCATTAATTTCAACGTCAAAATTGACTAGACGTTGCTCGACAAGCATCCTACAGCTCAAAACAAGCATTTTAGATAAAAAATGAGATTATTATTCAAAAGGAAGAATGATGCAGGGCGGGGTTCGAACTGCCGCCCGCTTGGCAAGCGAGTACTTTGCATCACCTGGTGCCAACTCTGGAGTGCTGTCAGAGGGTACTTCAGGGCCCCTGGAACCATAGCCCCAAACAGGAATAGTGGGCCAGGTCTGAATTTTTGGCATTTTCGGCCCAATTATTACCAAAAATGATTTTTAAATAAAAGTCCGTAGCAAATTTGGAAAACATATTCGAATCAGGAAAATTCTGCACAAGATCCCTTGGTCCCGAATCGAAACTCAAGTTGAGTAAAAACACTTTTGGTGGGCGGGTGTTTTATAAGCTTTTCAGTAATTATTATTAACTAAGTAATAAAAAACATTTCAAAATTTTCGAAATTTATGATTATTTAGTTCTGTTATGTCTAAAACTTTGTAAAATTTATACAACCTATTTATACGAATCGACTAGGTGTCAAGAATAAGAACGCTATTATGGAGGATCCGTTTTCCGATTTTTTAAGGTTTGATGAAACATTTTTTGCCGCCGACTCGAAACAATTTTTTGTGGAGGCGTGATGTTTTGGGCCGTCTATTTTCCAAAAGTAAACTTGTCTATTCAAGAATGTCTCAAAATTTGTAAAATTTATACAACCTATTTATGCAAATCGATCAGGTCCAAGAATAGGTACGTTATTACTCATGCACCGGTTCTCGGATATTTTGAAATTTGATGAAACAATTTTTTGTAACCGCTTGATGTTTTGAGCTGCATATTTTTCAAAAGTAACATCGCTTAATACCATACGCGAAAATAAAGATTTCACATATAATTAAAATAGATATACATAAATATATTTTATTTTTGGTGAAGGTGGTTGACGAAGATTGCCCGGAAGATTCCCTCCGGCCGCCCACCCATACCGCCGGCGCGTGCTGTCCGATTAGCCAATACGTTTAGTTCATAGACAAGCAAATTAGGTTATGTCTTTGGTGGACATATAGAACCTTCGACCTACAGTACTCCCGAAAAAAACATGATTTTTCGATCTAGATCAAATTTTTTCCAAAATATTAATAAACATTTCATTTAAGCGTAAAAAACTAATTTACTGATTTTCTATGTCGTGAGATTTTGCCGTAGAAGTCCAAAAAATACATTTTATTTGTATTTTGGAGATTTTCAAAATTTAATAGCTTCATCTTCCAGAAATTTTTGTTCGTAAAAATGTTTTTATCGAATTATAATATTTAATGCTTTTGGCGGTCCCGTAGGCGGTAAACGCGTCAGAAAAACAATGTTTCATGATACAATGTGACTTGTTACCTAAATAATCCGGTCTATTCTTCTTCGTAAAACTTTAATACTGACGCCAAAACAATCACTCGTGTTCAGATGCAAATGCCGTGCCTCAATTTGCCGACCGGCCCATTGTGATGATGGAGAGCGCATTAAGGTAAGCCATCGGGTTACGCTTGAAAAATCGGTTAGAATATTTTTTCCCGTTTTCGTAATCGTAATTCTTGATTTTGTAATTTTTAAAAACCTTGGTATAATTTAATCGATGGCCCTATACCCTGATAAATTAAAGCTAACGAAAAATTTGCGCCAGGAGTTCAAATTTGACGCGTTGTAAGATAACGCCTGAAAGATTTTTCGAAAAAATTATGTTGCACCAAAAATTGGTTAAGCAAAATTTCGTGACAAGGGATTGGTACCGAATATCTCCGACAAAAATGGCTTCAAAATTAATTCAATTGTACAAATAAAATAATAAATTATGAATTTAATTTAATTATATAAATAATAAATCAATTAATTGCAGGATTTGCTATCATAAATTCGAAATTTCGCACTCTGAGATTTCGACATTACCAAATTTCCACATTTTGAAGCCATCATCGCCGTATAATTCACGGTGGATCCACGCATGTTTTCCATTGAACCGACAAAAATTCTTTTAAAGAATTACGTGGCACGAAACATGGGTTTTGGAAAATTTTAGAGTTGTTGACTCCGACATTCACACTTTTGAGTTCAATAATTTTGACGATGCGTTTCATTTGTGTTGATCCTTGTAACGAAAATTTGCTTATGAGCTCAGCTTTTACCTGTCGATATATTGGTCCATGAAAATTCGTAATATCAAAAATCAGTACATTAAAATTTTTTGGAAAAAAGGATGTTCCAGCAAATATTAATATCGAAGCATTTCATTTAGTGAGAATTAAATTTCTCATAAACGAAAGAATTTATAAAAGAATTCAATATTTATGTAGTTTTCTTTGTTACGTTTTACTAGGGGAATTTCCGTCGCCGCGGCACGCAACGCAACGAAAATGCGATGTGCGTTGGGTTTCGCTTGCGGCATAATCTTGTATGTATCCCCCGAAAACCATAAGAATGGAAAGATAATATTCCAAAAGATTGGCAAACATAGCTTCAAAGATGGTAATGTCGAAAATCATAACGCCGAGATTCATATGTCGAAATTTGATGATTTCTAAATGTCGTAATTTCAAAAGTCAGAACGTCGAAATTTTTGCATAGCATTCGGGGCTTTTCCGGTAAATAAAACCTTAGGTCATCTTCGACATTGTGAAACTTCGATCTTGATTTTTGTTTTGAAAAAACTGATTCCAAAAACGGGTTTCAGCACACAGTGGCTTGCAGCAATCCATAAAATTAATAGTGATAGGATAGATACAGCCAAACTTTTAGTAGGTTTAAGTGCCATAAATTTCAGGTGATTCGCAAGGGAAACGGAAGCCCGGGGCGCTGCTGCGATATTTGGGAGTGCGAACGAGCCGAGACTATGGTAAGTAGCCTAAAAAAATGCGGCTTTTCACCATGTACCATCCAGCAGAATTAACACTGCTGATTCCTATGCAAAGCCAGAAATGTTTAAAACATTTTCTCTAAATTAGAAGAGCCCGATTCCGCGATTTTCACGATTTGTGAGCCCACCAAGTTCAAATGATTATTGGCTAGTTGCCGAACCGAAATTATACTTAAAGACTACCAGAACGATGGAACGCGCACTGTCACCCCGAGGGTGCTGCCCCCAAGAACGCGCAGAGAGGGTCGTCATTAGTGCTGTCCCGTATTGGGAAAGACCCTCTGGGGTTTGGGGCGCCTCTGACTCCCTTTCCCACTTGGCCCCGTGGTATAGTGGCTAGCGCGTCGGACTGTGGGGCGAACCATCGCGGGTTCGACCCCCGCCCGGTGCGCAACTTTCTTGCTCTCAACGATATTTCATCGTTCTGACGGTCTTTAATTTTCCGAACCATTTTTTATTTTCGTTTTTTTTTTGGAACGGAATCGAAAAGCTTTATCTAGCAAGTAAAATCTAAAACATTTTTGGCTGAATTAGAAGAAATTAGGTGCGATTTTTCCGCGTTTTTTAAATGCTTTCAGTCGGGCTAATCTTTGGCAATTTCGATATTTCTTACAAAATATCTGGAACGCCATTCGAAAATGAAAATGAAAATTCAGAAAATGGGTTAAGAAGAGTTTTAATTCCAACCCAAAACAATCCCACCTTATATAATTTTGGAGTGTATCTCTGTGTGTGTGTGTGGATGTCACTTTCGAGGCCCGATTTGAGGGCATTCCCGTGTCCAAAACGCCTCAATTCTCCGTCACCCGGGGGAATCGACCCTTCTGTTTTCCGATGGCGTTTTCAGAATTTCGATAAATACAAGTTTACAAAGTTAAAGGCGGTTTTATTCATTTTTGGGGGTACCTGAAGGCTAATTTGCATAATGCGAAAAAATACAAACTTCCTCATTCTTGCCAGTTGCACTCGCGCGTGTGGTCGGGGCGGGGGGTGGTCCGCAGGACCCGAGCTATCAGAAAGTCAAACTTTTCATGCAAAGGCCGCATTCCAGCGCACAAGGCCCGCGAAGCGGGTTTTGGGCGCTGGTCTAAAATAAAATGGTTGACGAAAAAATGTGCAAAATTCAGAAAACCTGTTAAAGATAATGTTATAATTTACAAAAAAAAACGCAAACAAAACTTCAAATCTCAACTAAAGTAAAAGTTAAAATCATGAAAATCACACGAAACGGGCGCATTAGCCAGTCGCCAAGCCAGTATTATACTAAATTTTCCGAAACATTTTCTTTTTATTAGATTTTTGGAAACTGAATAAAAATGGAACTTTACCGACAGTGTGCACCAAAATCTAAAAAATTTTTTTTGGCAAAATTAGAACCAATTAAAGGACATTTCCGCAATTTCCATGCGCCTAAAGTAATAGAAGAAGAAGGAATACAAGGAATTATGCCATTTGAAAATCAGTGAAAAGAAAAAAAATCAATACAAGCTCGGATTAGGAAATTGCCGAACCAGAATTAGAAAGAATTTTTTGAAACATTTTTTCTATGTCGTTTGTTTTTCGGAACGGGTTCTTTTGTGTTACCTAATTTTCCTACAAGTCAAGAAATTTTAATAATATCATATAGTTATTTGTAATAGTCTTCTTACCAAAATTTAACTGTGTTTCGACTGGAAAACTATCCAAATCAAGTCCAAAACTATAAAAATGAAATCGTATTTTGGTCACTCTCTGAATAAACTTTTTTGGAATCGCGCGAACCAAAAATTATCTGAAAGATTATTATTTCCTTATGTCTCTTTGCTGGTTTCTAATGTAGAATTTCCGGCGTTAGTCTTTTAAACTCATTGTTAGGGAAGAAGTAGAAATCGATATTATTATATTCTTTAATTTCTAGGTGATATTCATTTTTCAAAGTAATTTATTAGCCATAAAAATATCTCTGTGACGAGGCGAAGATTATCGTAAGTCCATCGCAAGAACTCGCATAATTGCGCGAAACATTTAATCTCTACGTGGGCATCCAGGCCAATTTTCCAGTCCAATACCGAATTTATACTTATACAATTTGTTTGCCCCAAATTAACTTTTATCTTCAAAAATTTCAGGGTAAAAACTGCACGTGGAACGAGCGGGAGTACGTCGATGGGCAAGAGTGGCACTCGTCACAGTGCGAGGTGGGGCTTCTTTTAAATTTTTTTGAGAACTTTTAAAACATTGTAGGCGGCGGCGGCGCTCTCTCGCGCTCTCTCTCCCTCTCGCTCACTCACTCACTCTATCACACCCTCTCCCTCGCTGCTCTCTCTTACTCTCTCTCTCTCTCTCTCTCTCTCTCTCTCTCTCTCTCTCTCTCGCTCACTCACTCTATCACGCCGTCTCTCTCTCTCTCTCTCTACCTCGGCTTTCTCTAAAAACTTCATTTAAAAAATCGCGTTTCATCGAGCCACCTAATTGCACATCTTTTAAATTTATGATTTTTGGAAAATTCTGCAATACATAAAAAAGCGTTTTCAGATCTGCAAATGCAAAAAAGGAGTGGCCCAGTGCTCGAAGATGACATGCCCCAAACCGCCGAGTACGTTCTCTTGTATCTCTTATATTTTTGGGTGTTAAACTTTAAACTTTAAAAACTCGCTGAAGACGTTTAAATTAGAAGCCAATTTATTTTTGTACCCGGAGAATAATTCAATGTTTCATCAAACGTCCACCAAGCACGAGGTTGTCGTGCCGTAATTAGCGCGATGTTTTGTTCTGACAAATTTCCATGATGGATTCAAAAAAACCACTCCAATCTACCCATCCATGAATGAACGATATTTTGCAATAATTTAAGCTAGCTGAATCTAATATTACCATTTATACTAGACCGCCCATATCCAAAGCTTTTGCAGCCTTGTTTAATAACTTCGCGAAAAATCCATTGTTTCACAAAATTATGGTCAGTTTGAAGGCAAGCAAACCATAATAAATCATCGAGCAGGAAAGGTTTCAATTTTTTTTGGATTTTAGTGTAAATTAAAGCTAGAAATGATAGCATTGTATCTTAATTATTGTAGGGTCATTTAAAGAGAATCCATTTTTGTTCGCGAATGGAATCCAAACGAACACCCATAAAATGATTGGTTTTAGTTATTTTTTCGGTGATTACTTCAAAGCAGCGACATTAATTCGGTTTAATGTAATTTATTTCGTCTTAGTTTTTATGCTAGCGTGTTCCCGATCCTTCAAAATGGCAAAAAAGAACAAGGAAAATAAATGTTTCAGGAAACCTCCACCAAAAACGCAAATGTTATCACCATATTGAAAGATCGAATTTCCGTAAACTTAAAAAATCTCACTAAGTATAAGCTAGTGAAATGATTGGTTTTACCATTTATTTACCCTAGTTTATGCGATTCAAAATTATTTTAATTAATTTAATTGCATTTAAAGCGTTTTTATGCTTGGTTTCTGCGAACCTTTGGAAAAATGAAAAATAAATGTTGCATATCATTTTTGGTCGCCGCAAGATTTGTTCACCTTAATACAGATTTACCGACTACGGTAATTAAAAGTTCACTCACTTATTAAAATTATGACCTATTGAAATGGTTTAATTTAATTATACTTAAGTTTGTGGGGTCTATGCGGTAGAAGAGTTTTATTTTAAATAACTTTATTTCGTTAATGCGTTTTGTTGAACCTTTTAAAATGGCAAAAAAAAGTAAAAAATGAATGTTGCATAAAATGTTCAGTAGGCGCGAGATCTTAACATCTTAATATGACAATTCGCCGCCTTAAACTAATAAATATTTCAGTAGATTATTAAAATTACGTTGTTTTAGGTAATATTTAAGTAAAATCCTTTTTATTACGTTTTATGGTAATTTTTTGCAGGCCGTTGCACGTGGGTGGGAGTACCAGCCGGGGAGTGTTGCCCCGTTTGCCTTGGCTGTCAATCGGAGCGTGGCGGACAGCTGGAAAAGAAGAAGATGAAGGACGAGTGGGCAAAGGATGACTGCACCACGTCGGTGTTTCATTAAAAACATTCTTTCGATTTAAAAAGATTTAAGATTCAAGTAAAATAATTTTACTTTGTGATCCTACTATATATAAAAAATAGTGTTTGTGTGTGTATATATTTGCATGCACTTCCGTTTGGATGTTCCGCTCCTACAGCCTCGGAGAAGGGTTTTTTGGATAGGGAAGAAACGACAATAGGTTTGGAAAGGTCCGGAATCGACTGCACACACATAAAAATTTTGAAAAATTGCAGTTTTCGCTATTAAAAATAGGTTTTTGTAACACCCTGTTTGTTAGGGGAAATTAGCATACGCCGGAAGCCGGAAGAGCCTATATGAAGGGACAGAGGAGCCGTTTTCCACTTTTTTTTTGCTAGAATTCAGGAAGAAACATGCAAATTAAGGACTTTCACAGGTCCTGGACGGAGCCAGGGTTGAAAAGCCGCGAAGCGGTTTTTCAACCCTGGTTTTAAATAAAAGATGGAGAAGAAAAATTGTCTTCATATTTCTAGCTTTGTGAGCATAGCTCTACGAAACATTTTTTTTTATTCGAGGGGGATAAAATGTTGGGCGCTAATTTTAATCATGTATTGCCAAAGAAACATGTTTCTATTTCCAGGTGTACCTGCTCGGAGGAGGGCGAAAATCAGTGTGTGCGGGCGATGTGTTCGGTGCATTGCGAGAATCCGAGAAAGGTGGAAGGGCAGTGCTGCCCTGTCTGCGATGGTACCTTTATATACTTTTTAATGTGGTTTTTAAATTAAAAGATTCATTAACAAATATTAACCCCAACGCCAAAAAGCTCGTGTAGCACTTTTTGAAACATTAGTTTCTCATTAAATCCAATACCGGTGAAAAAACATTCTGGTTTTCTTCCTAAAATTCGAAATTAGATAGATTTTAATAATAGCAACATATTTTTAATATTTAATAACTATAAAATAATGTAGACTAGACGTAAAACGTGTAATTATCAATCAACCGATATGTGCTTGCTAAGTCCTAGCCAATTCCAGAGATGACACCACAAAAATCAAACCCATTATTTTGAAATGAATAAGAATTAAACTTTGGCTAAAGAAAAACGTTATAATTTAGTATCCAAATTTAACCGTAAAATTTATTAAATTGGAAGCGGTGAAATGGTAGACAAAAATATGATTCACGAAATTCAGAAAAAATATGTTTGGTCACATACCCAATACCCGAAAAACTTTCCCTGAAGAATCCGACGTAGTTAGAATTAGGAAATTTCGGCAAAATTAAAAACTAACATTTTTAGAGCCGATATGCCTGAAAATATAAAAATATAGGGATACTGTACATCCCGTAAAATATACAAATAAATTAAACTAATTTGCAGAGCCGACGATTCTGACACTGCCCACCACCTGCCAGCCATCGATCATTGTCCGTTGAGGTGCGCCAATGGACTCAAGGTACGGTGTTTTATGGTATTTATTTTAAATGGGATTTAATAATCAACTATAATAATTTTGCTGTGGTGTCCGTCTGTCTGTCCGTCCGTCCGTCTGAAGCCAACTATAACTCGAAGGGGAAAGGAGCTAGAGCTTAGGTCTCTTCGGATTCGGATAGAGCGCGGTCAGAAACCCCTTAAATGATCAAAAAATTATGAAAAAGTTTTCGTTTAAATTATTAAATTAACTTTGAAAGTGGCGCCTTAATAAAACGAGTGGGGGCCCCTTTCCCGGGAGGCCACGCCCCCTTTCCCTTCGCCCCTCTTCCCCAGGCCCCTTCCCGCGCCCAGATGCCTTTTTTGAGTTACTTTAATACTTTTTAATACTTTTTAATTATGTTAATTTATTATTTAAATCATTTAAAGTATCGGTATGGAATCTAAGCAGTTTTTGAAGGGGATTTCGGCTATGGGGGGTATCTGAAGCCCTCAGGAAGGTATCGAAGTAGTTTTTTAAGAGGATTTCGGCTAGGGGAGGTATTTACAGCCTTCCGGAAGCTATTTAAGTACTTTTTGATGGGTATTTCAGCTATGGGGCGTACTGAAGCCCTCAGGAAGCTAACGAAGTAGTTTTTTAAGGGGGTTTCGGCTATGGGGCGTATTTGGAGCCATCAGCACGGATATTGATAAAGTTAGAGAAGGAATGTGGTGGTGTAAAATATGGAACGTAGCCCGAAGGCCAGCCGATTACAGTCGCGACGCGGCTGTAATCGGCTGGTAATGATAAAAAGATGTTAATAACACAAACAAATTAGTGGAAAGCAGTCCTGAGCAAAAACTATCACCGCCAAACATTTTTCTTGAGGAAGGTTGATGAAACATGCGATTTCGAGCCAATTTTGTTCGTACGCTGGGCCTTTGCCTAATGCAAAAATTTAGCTGGTGGTTGCCCAGGAATACTGTGTAACATTATTTTTTACTTTTTTCAACTTACTTTTTCGTGGTTTGTTATAATTTTAAATATTTCAGTTATGTTGAATCACAGCTTAATTTAGATATTATTATTTTAAAATTCGAAAGAAACCACTGATTTTAAAGCTATATGAATTAAAATTACCTTAATGAAAAGGAAAAATGTAATTAGCATTAAAACGGGGTCAACGTCACGGACAATTACCGAAAATTATTATTTTTCTTGTAAAAATTTTTTGAAACATGCTTTATAAAGCCATAAAATTCGCCATAAACGTTTCTGAACCTACAAGTTCCTGGACTACAAACTACACCCAAATTGCAGCGCAACTCGAACGGATGCTTCGAATGTGAATGTCTGCCCCTTCACGAGCCACTCCCCTCACAGTGCACCGAGTTGAGCAAGGAGAACTGTGAAAAGTCGGTTCAGTCTAATTGGTCTAGGGGTTGGAAAAATTGATGTAGGACTAGGCAGGCTAGCAAGCACGCCTTTGCGGCTTTTCGTAAACTATATAGGGTAGGCTAGCAGGGATCCTTGCGGAAATTGGTAAGCAGGTTAGGCTAAATGAAATCGGAGGATACGCTGTCTAACTGTCAAAACAAAATTGGTTGTCAGTGGCAAAAAAAATTTGAAACATTTGTTTTTGCGAATGTGGAAAAAGAAGAGAGCGAGACAGAGAGAACGAGAGAGAGAGAGAGAGAGAGAGAGCGCGAGAGAGAGAGCGGGAGAGAGAGAGAAGAAAGGGGGGAGGGGCAGGCCAGCAGAATTGTTTTGCTCCTTTGGTAAATTATAGGGATGCTGGCAGGGATTCTTTGCGGAGTTTGTGGGTTAAAAAGAAAAAGCTTATTGAAGGCGTTCAAGACGGAAGCCAACTCTCAACAAATATTTGGGTGCCGGCATCAAAAAAAATTCGAAACATTAGTTTTTGTTGCATCGGAAGAAGAAGAAGAAGAAGAAGAAGAAAAGAGAGAGAGAGAGAGAGAGAGAGAGAGAGAGAGAGAGAGAGAAGGAAAAAGATAAAGTTTTCCCGGTTCAAAAAGGTATTCATTTAATCCTCCAAATTCAAAAAACCATACGAAATTCAACCAGTTCAGAAGTTCTTTCAGTTTTGCATAATTCACAAAAGAAGTATGACATATAAGCGCTTTATTAGGCGATTAAAGCAATTGATTTAATCCCAGAGAGCTGAAACTCATTAATTGCAAATATCAGATTGGAAAGAAAGTAATGGCACAAAATCTTTAAACCGCTGTAAAAACCCGCAGGAACGGCCGATTTGAAAGTATGATATATGGTTTGATAGATCTTCAGATGCTCTATAACGCGACGACCTTCAAAACACCCAAAAACTAATGTTCGCGAAAATATAGGCCTCAGAAGTTTCGCAGAAAATTCGGTGAAAGCTACCAAGCGAGATATCTCTGCATACAAGCATTTGCATACAATACTTTTAACACCAATCGATAGCCCTCGAGGAGTAGATATCGATAAATGTTGAGATCATCAAAATCGGACACTGGATGGTCGAGATATGCCCCCTAGAAATTTGGTCCAATTCTTAGAACTTTTCTCGAAATCCCATACATTTAGGCCTGCGCGAGCCAAAAACTGCTACGTTTGCTTCAGCTCCCGAACCAAAATCCAGAAAATGCATTGATTTTGGAAGGCCCATATCTCGGCCATCCAGTGTCCGATTTTGATGATCTCAACATCTATGGATATCTACTCCTCGAGGGCTATCGATTGGTGTTAAAAGTATCGTATGCAAATGCCTGTATGCAGAGATATCTCGCTGGAAAACTTTCTCCTAATTTTCTGCGAAACTTCTGAGGCCTGTATCTGCGCGTCCGTCCGTTTTTGTGCGTTTTGAGGGTCGTCTCGTGATAGAGCATCCGAAGATCTACCAAACCATATAACAAACTTTCCAATCGGACGTTCCTGCGGGTTTTTACAGCGGTTTAAAGATTTTGTGCCATTACTTTCTTTCCAACCTGATACATTCAGGGTTCAAGAATTTTTTCAGACAATGCGCGCACGGGTATGCAAAAGACAGCGAGGGCTGTGCCCAATGTCGATGTGCCCACTGCCCTCCTCTACATCAATGTCTGAAACATTGTCTCTACGGATTTCACACGAATGCCATCGGATGTCCCGTATGCAAATGTCGAGGTAATTTTCGGGATACAGGACTGTTAGCGGTAAAAGGATTTTAGCAAATGGGAAAACTCATTTTTTCAGTAATCCTTCACGGGCCTAAAAATAAATATTCTTTATAACATTTTACACAGTTTTAAAATAGCCGATTTTTCCGAACTAGATGTTCTAATGAAGTTTCGCAAATTCTAATCTATGTTGTTTTAAAAACATCAAGACTACGAATTTCCGGGATTTTGCGTCAAAAATGTACTGTGCGTCGGTAAATATGGCCTTTCCGCATAGTAAAAACGGTTTCGTGATCAGCTCAAAATTCCGCCCAAGCTGGGCTTTGTGCAGAATTTTCGTTTCAAAATCCCACATCCACTTCTTGTCTCTTGCCCATGCCTTTTTAGGCGACGAAGGTAACTGGATTTTTGTGGGAGTGGCTTATATACCGCGGGACTCATAAACTCACGACAACGATTTCTCCCGATACTCAAACTTTTTTGCAACATTGCATTTTTACAGCCAAAATCGACGCCAAGCTGACAATCTCGGACCGGCTGGACGCGCTGAGCGGATCTGATAGATGTGGTGAGTAGTAATATTTTTCTATTTTTTTATATTTTTGTTAATGGCGTACATACCAGGTTGGAGATGCCGCACTCTGTTTAAAGCAAAAATATCCAAATTAATATGGAGGCATTTGGACGAATTGGTATCATAATGTCGAAAATCATACTGCCGAAATTCATAATGTCGAAAAACATAATGTCGTCATTTCATAGTCGAAATTTCATAATGTCGAAATTTACATAGGCTAATATTACCGGTGAAACCGCCAAATCCTAGCCAAAAAAATTTCCACATTCTATTTTATCTTATTCACGACAACATTTTTTGCCCAGAATTCGGGGACTTTACCGGGAATTTTAGCTTATGTAAATTTCGCCATTCTGACATTTCGACATTATGAAATTTCGACATTATGAAATTTCGACATTATGAAATTTTGAAATTATGAAATTTCGACATTATGAGTTTCGACACATTATTTTGAAAATAAGCCCATTTGGACGGACGACATGCTTTACTGTCATTACCACCACATCAAACCCGGGAAAACCTAACTTTCACGAAACATATTTTCACTAATAGAATTTCAAATTTACTCGATTTCAGTAAAACCGACATAAAACATAGCAAAAAATAACAAGAAAAATGACAACTTTTCAGCTCACCCGCTGCCAAGTGGAAAAATCGTGGAAAGGGATGGCGGTGAGTGGTGGAATGATGGATGTCGACATTGCTTCTGCGAGCATAAGAGGGTACTTTTAAATTTTTAATAATGGATTTAATTTTATAAAACATAAAATTACAATAAAAATATATTGCGCAAACATGTAAAATATATGGCGCAAGGTGCTTTCCATAAAAAAGGTGATACATGAAAACCCGTTGTCGAAAACGTCCAAAATCTGATAATCGATTGTCGTATTACTGGGGTTCGAATTTTATTCCAGCCAGTTTCCACGTAAAAGAAAATGTCTGAAAAGCGTTTTTAGTAACTTTAAATATATTTGGGATGGAAATACACTTTTTAAAAACCTAGAAAAATCTTCGTTGAGCTTTTGTCCGAAAACCGGCTTTGGATCGAAAAATCGATATTAACTTTGTAAAGTTTTTAAGTTTATAGTATGAAACAGCGTCGAAATATTTCCTCTATTTATATTAAAAAAGTGACTCCTTAAAAAAGTTTTGCCTTCCCCCCGTTAATGCAAAAGCACCTTAAATTTCGAAATACAGATCAATTTTCTAGCTGGCTACTGGCGTGAATTGCCAAAATGCAACCTGATGCTATTGGTTTTTTGAACGAAACACTGAATTCTGAAGCAGTCAAGAAAGCTTTTCAATTTTTCCCAATTCAGGAATTCTGCTCGTTGATTACCTGCCCGGAACGGCCGGACGAGTGCCCTGAAGATAAATGGGTTCAGAAAGAAGGTGGGAATGCAATTTTGCAAAGCCTTAAAGGGACAGACAAGGCCACAAAGTATGGATTTTGTTCGCAATATTAATTTCCAATTTCCCATTGCCAAGGTAGATGCGAGGCGAAAAAATGTTTCGCAAAAATTAGGCTTTTCCGAAATGTGTTGGTGTCTTAATCCGAGCCGATTCACTTCTAAACGCTATTGCCGTAAGATTCCTTCTGTTTTACCTCGAAAATCCATTGTCAGTTGACTACAAAATTAAAACATAGCTTTCCCATTATTTTAAAAAGCGCAATGCGCCACTTTCAATGGCGTAATTGATTAATTTATAGCACTATGTCGTGGATTTGATTTTCGATTTTCAAGCTACGCGGCGGCCAGAAAAAATGTTTCGCAAACTTATGTTTTCCTGGTGTCGGACCTGTCTTAATGGTTAGATAGTATGTTGTGTAATCGATTTGCCGCAAGATTTTCCGTAGTTTTTGGAGCGCCCGCTCGTGCATAATTTCCTTGCGTAATCGCCGGCGCGCGTTTTAAGAAAAATAATTGGAAGAAGAGTAATAAATAGAATTATTATAGAATTGATTGGGTGTAAAATAAAAATCTAATTGCCCAAAGTTTAGATAATTAGTATCCAAAAAATTCAAAATCATTTATTGAATTTTATAAAGTGGCTTCCTGATTAATAAAAAATTAAAGTTTTAGGATTAAGTAAGTGAGAATTAAAGCAAGAACTTCATAGAAAAAAATGCAGTAAATGAAGTAGAGAACCCGTACTCTTAATTCTTCTGAGAACCCGAATCCGCTTCAGCAAAACCAACATGAAAACAGGAAAATCTCATAAAAAAACCCCTAAAAAACGTTTGAAAAAGGATGTTTCTTTGAACATACAGTATGAATAAAAAAGCGCCTAAGTTTTTACGAAAAAAACCTTGAAATAAAACGGGCACATGATTACATTATGTGTTTTGGGGACTTGATTAAAATTTTTTTGATTAACTTTGATGTTTAAATAGTTTAAATCATTTTATTTTTCTTAAACTTTTTCGTTTCAATTCAGCTAAAATTATTTAAATTTCAGGTGAATGCTGCGCGTCCTGCGCGGGAAATTCAACCGTACCCCGACCTGGGTCCCGTCACGAGCATACCGTATGTCAGAGCCCGGGCACTGGACGTCTCTTTACGGATGGGGAGACGTGGCAATTGACGCCTTGCGTATCGTGGGTATTTTACAATTTCAATAGACTTAATAAGATATTTAATTTATACAAAAAATCTACAAAAATATGAAAAATAAATAATAGTTAGTAAACATTTTTCACCTGTACCCTTTTTTAGGACGGGGAATCGAACCACAAACTAAAATTATTTTTATCCTTAAATTCCTCCAATTATGGGAAACATAGTTTTTTTGCAAAAGCCGTGCTTTAGTCGTTTTTCTCCATTAAATCCGTATAGCTCTACCACGAATAATAGGTAATTTTTACTGCATTTGACGCTAGTTTTTAAAACGAAAAAACCATTAAAAATTATAAAAAATTAAGCAAAGTATCGACTCTGGAGAAATATGTATGAAAATCACCAAAATATCAAAGGTTGCGTTATCAACATTTTTAAATATTTTCCGAACTTCCACATGCTACGAAAAACGCTGTTAAATAACTATTTGTCATCTAACATATATAAAAAAATAGTGTTTGTGTGTGTGTATATTTGCATGCAACTTCCGTGAGTATGTACCGCACCTACAGCTTCTGGGGAAGGTTTTTAAGGTATGTTTGATACGTCATTAGGTGCGTAAAGGTGCCGAGATGAGTGCACACACATAAAAGTGTTGAAAAAATACTGTTTTCGCTATTAAAATTGAGTTTTTGTAAATATTTCTAAAAACCTCTTTGTTAGGGGCAATTAGCATGCGCCGGAAGCAGGAAGAGCCTATATAAAGGGACAAAGAAACCGTTTTTCACTTTTTTCTTGCTTGGATTCAGGAAGAAACATGCAAATTGAGGACTTTCACAGGTCCTAGACGGGGCCAGGGTTGAAAAGCCGCGAAGCGGTTTTTCAACCCTGGTTATTAGAAAAATAAATAAAAGAACTATTAGCACCTCGCTAAAAATTTGCAATTTGCAGGGGGCACGAAAGAAAATTATATTTTTTATTTTATCAAAAACCCGATAAAAGCAGAAACATGTTTTCGCATAAACTCGGAGCTAGCCAAAATTTTTCCAAAAATTTACGGAAAAACATTCCAAAAATACATATTTTTTAGTTGTACATGCCGCGTGGGGTACGTGCTTTGCCGTGCGGCCACTTGCCCGGCCGTGGCTTGCGCGGAGCCGATAGCTGATCCGGAACGGCCATGTTGTACTACGTAAGTCTTGAGCCACCACTTTTTGCGCATTAATCAATTGGGTCTTTTGTGGCTTTTCTATGGTTTTTGTCAAAACGTACACTTTCCAAAAAGGACTGCTTTCGATTTTCTTGATTTGACCCACTGAGATATTTGCATCACCCCAATTTTTCATCTGGTTTCTATGGGTTTTGGTCAGAACATACAAATTCTAACAAAATTTTTATTGTCCTCAGGCGACTAGGAATCGACAGTTATACCGACAGGTTGATTGCACCTTTATTTATATGTTATTTCATCTTCAAAAATGTTCTTTCGCTTCAAATCAAGGCAAAAAACGATTTTTTTTTACATAAGTCCCGAATTACCTAGTGACGAGATAGTAAGTCTTTTAATAGTGTTTTGGTATTTAACCGCTAATCCCCCCTCCCCCGATAATGCAAAAGAAACGATTTTTTAACAGGGAGCCAGAATGTCGGATGTAGTTGGAAATGATAACAGTAGATGACGGAGGTTTTTCTAAAAATCCCTGAAATCAGCAACATTTTTTCCGGCAGAAACTTTGGAAATTTTTGACATTTTTGCAAATGCAAATTCTTTTAATTTTTCCGGTTTTTTACCTTGATTTAAAATGGAAGTTTACCCTTTTTGATCCATAAAATTTAAAATTAAAAAAATAAATTAAAATAAACTTATTTTCCAGCTGTCCTGGCGAGGAGAAGTCGACGGATGGGGCCGTGATCTGTACGGACGAATCTGGAACGGCACATCCAAGTGGAGAACAATGGAGGACTGACGATTGTATGTTTCAACAAAAAATTGCTAGAAAAACTAACAGCGGTGGAGTATTTTGAGCACCTTTTGAACACAAGTACCGATTCCCATTCTTTATATTTAGAAAAATGCTTTGATAAAAGGTAATGATTTTTTTAGATTTAACAGCATTCGGGAATTTACCAAGTTCATAAAAACGGTATCACAGAATTATTGCCAACCCGATTAGTGCAAAGTAGAAAAAATCTTTTTGGCAATATCCTGAAACATTTATGAATAACCAGAATTTTCTTATGCTCTAAAAATTAATTCGCGCTAAAAATGGAAGAAATTCTGTTCAAATCTTCGAAAAAATGGATCATGAAACACTTGAATTCTTCCTAAAGCTAAATTGGTTTTCGCCTTTGCTAGAAAAAAGAAAAAAGAAAATCCAAGTATGGTCCCAGAAGTTGTGCAGACTGCGTTGCGAGATCAGGATCTTTTGCTTTATCGGGGGTTCGTAAAACCGGGAAAAGTTAGACTATTTTTTGTTTCGATTGTTGAACGACGAGCAGCTAATTATCTGAAGGATCAGAAAACATATTTGAAACTTTATGAAACACAGGGTGCACATAGGGTGACCGTGAATAAAATAACGGCGGGCACTCATTATTTCCAATATTTCAATTATTCTGGAATTTCGGGGGTGCCATTCGAGAGAGCAGCGAAAAATCCAGTATATTTTTTTTCGGAACAAAAAATGCGTGCTTCAAAACGATGGGCAGCAGAAAATGCCTTTCGATAGAGGGACGAAAAATATAGCAAGAGCTTCTCATAGCGGGAAAAAAACCATGTTTAAAACTATTGTTATTCTAAGAAAAACTTGAGGACCTAAGCTCGCCGTATTATCGTAAAAGTTAGAAATATTGTGTTGCGGGATTATGAAACATGCTGATTCTCGCTGGATTTACACTATGCTGTATCGAAATCCCTGAATTTTCTGCTACTATTGTTTTAAATATATAAAAAATGTTTTGTAAACTCTTAAAGCTCATCCTAATCGATTTTAGGCACCTCTTGCACGTGTACGGTTGCCGGGACGATCGAATGTTTCCGCGAATCGTGCCAGGACCCAGATACGCCCTGTAAAGGGAAGCTGTTGGCGGTGAAGGGGAGATGCTGTCCGCTGTGCTCCGGTGGGTTCAAAATAGATCAAAGGCTAATTCTCTAAATTATTCCGAAAAATTACCCATTACGAACAATAGAAAAAAGCTATCAATATACCAAAGAATCAAGGTTTGACAAGCATTTAAAAAAATGTGTTTCATGCTTGGAATGATTTCAAAAACATTATGGCGAGTTAATTCGATTCGTTCGATTCTAAATTCCTGCGATTAAAATTCTTTGGTTTAATCAATTTACTTTTTTTAATTTAAACTTTTCCTTTTCCAGTTTTTAAATCCATTCGATACTGTCTTGAGCCAATTTACCGCCTACTCAATGGCACGGTTAAAATTTTGTGTTTTTGGAAATTCAGGGTAAAAATTAATTGTTTGCTTGTTAATTTAGCACAGTTTTGTTCTCTTTGATTTAATTTCTATAGTTTTTCAATCAAAAATTTGTTTTTCAAACATTTTAACTTATTTAGACGGTTTTGAGCTAAATCGTGGCATCGTGCAAGAATTAAAATTTTGTGTTTTAGAAATTTGCAGTAAAAAATGGAATTATTAATATGTAATGCAACTCTGCTTGCGAAACATCTATATTGCGAGACTTAAAGGGGCTCCGAACTGCCAAATCAAAGCCGTTTGGAAGGCCTCTTTGATTTCTGGCAAATTGCCAGCGGGCGCTGCGGGACGAGAGCCCTCACTTTTTCGATTTTTGCGCGAAGTTGTTTTTGCCCGGTTTCTTTGGGAAAACACTATAATTCACGAATTCTGCGCCCATTTTTGAAATCCTCACTCGATTTTAAACAGTTTTGGTGTTTTAATCATCAAATTTGGCCCAGAAACAGCCGAGAAAGTGATTTCGAGGTGACAACAGGCAATTTCAAATTTGCGAGCTTCCCGCGCCCCTGGGTGTACAGAGGCCTCCGACGTACAGGGTTCAGATTTTCGGGCCGTCACTCAATTTTTGGCAGTTCGTAACCCCTTTAAGAAACCTGAAAATCTATCCTACTTTTAAAATTTTATTTTGATCATTTGCTGGCACACTCCCTTCAAAGGGATGCCGACGGCATAGTCAATCGGTTACGCGCTGGAAAGAAAATGTCTCTGCGCCTCTCCCCAGGGCGCGCTCTCTGCCCTGTTGGCTACTTGCCAATTTGTTGATGGGGAGGGGGGTCGACGCATGCCGTCGGCAGCCCTTTAAAGCTACTGAAGGGATGGGTAAAGCAAAGTAAATCTATTAATTTTCCACAGATTTTAACGGGACGCGACACGCGACGCGACTTGCGACGCGCTTTGTGCTGCGTAATCGATTACGATAGTTTTTGCGGGGGGAATGAACTCGGTTTTCTTTAAATGCAGTTTTTATACTATTTTTAATTTTTGAAATTAAATTGTTAAATATTTTTCGAAATAAAAAGCTGGGGATTTTTCACGTTATAGTTATCATTTAATATTATTTTTAGACGCGTTCGAGTCGGGCTCAGTGTGTCGTTATGAGAATGAGGTGTACACGTATCGAGAGGAATGGCGGGATGGAAATTGTCGAAATTGCACGTGTCAACAAGGTATGTGTATTTCATCAAATTTCAATCTTCCGTACGATTTTTATTTTCCAGTGTATCCACGTTCAACCCTAAATTTGATAAAAGGATTTTCCGGCCCAAATTTTCTCTGTTAGCCTGCCCCTATCGTGTTTTTTTTATTTTCTGGAACTATCAAATATATGTATTAATTTTTACTAACAAATTGAAAAATCTTGTAAAAACGAGTTTTACGTTCCCCAATGTCTGCCCGTTACTCCATTTCTCGGTAAAAATTAGTTAAATTCTATTCCTAAAATACCGCTGCTATTAAAACGCAATGAACTGGGCAATACTTAATCATAAATTTTCCGATTTGTAGAGTTTGATGGAACATATTTTTTTCAAAATCCGATTTTGGTGTACGTCAAACAACTTTTTCACTTAGTTCAATTTAATTTTATAATTTTAGGCGGTCAAACGGTTTGCCGCGAAGCGGTGTGCCCACCATGCAACGATCCGGTCCCGATTGAGGGCCAATGCTGCCCTCTATGCAAAGGTAAGGGAAAACGAATGATTAGGGGTTAGAGAAAGTATGCAGCAATTTATGAGAAGCTAAGAATTCTTATGAACCAAATCGGGGGAACCTGTAACGCGATTCAATTAAAATTACGCATTCTAGCAGTTTGTCGAAATCCCTTTGTCGAAAATCATTTTGTCGCAAATTTAAAATGCCGTAATCGTTTTGTAGACATTTTAATCTGCTGAAATTTGAATTTTCTATCTTTTCTAGATGAATAAACCGTGACAAACTGAAATCCCGCCAAAATTAAGGCTGACCAAAATTAATCTCGACAAAATGAAGTTTGGGAAAGATTGTTTTACAGAATGAAATTCCGATATTATCCCTACCAACATTATTGCAGTAAAAACGTAGCAAAATACCTAATTTCCAGAAACTTCATATTTCTAAAAAAGTTTTGCCAATTGGGCTATTGATTTAATGGCCTCAGAATAATTCCTCCAAAAGAGCAAATTAAAGCTAAAAAAATTAAAGATTCAGACTAGGATAAATTAATCAGATCAAATTAACGAATAAAATTGGCTGGGGGAAAATGATGATACATGAAAGTAACAGTCAAAAGCGGTTTTGAAACGACGAATGAGACGAATATGATCACTGGTTTCAAAAGATTTTGCCCGATTTGGTTTTCCGATTTTCAAAAATAAATGATACACAGGTTTTCTAAACATTAATCCATACAATTTCTACTAATAGATGCCGCATTTAATCCTCATTCCAAAACAATCACCGCTAACTTCATTAAGTTAATTTGATAAAATTGAAGTTAATTGAAACCAAACATTTCTTAAACCTTAATGTTTCACCAATGAAATTTAGAAAAAATTTAGTGGGTTTTTATATTTCGCAGAACTGGTCTTTAAATAATGCTGTCCTGCCGTTTTCCGCCCAAAAATCCGCATTAAAAAATTAAAAAATTAATAAAGGGAAATATTAATAAATAGACAATTTTGCTATTTCATTATCGTTTGAAATCGGATTCCACAAAATTACTTTTGGCCATGGTAAATAGTCAATCTATCTGAAAATATTTTGATAAGAATAAAAATAGAAGGCCAGGACGTAATATTGTAATTCTTCGAGTTTTAAAGTTTCGATTAATATACAGCGTGTCCCAAAAAAAATCCCCCCCCAGCCGGATGCAGACCTACCCGATTTTTACGATTTAGGTATCTATCGAAAGCTCTCGCAAAGGCGAGTCCAGCACGGCTTGCCGATTTTCGAAATGTCGGAATTTTTTGCTCGATTTTCGACCTTTTTCAGGCAAAAAGGACTAGCTTTTTTGTCCAAAACGCAATTTAACCGGTTTAAGCGCTATCCAAGCTATGTTTTCGCAATCGGCTTTCAAAGAGCTGTGGTTGGGCTGACAGGAAAGGCATAAAAATCTTAAATTGCGATTTTTGTTAAAAACGCCTTGTCAGAAAAACATCAGAAAATCCCCGCGTTTCGCAAAAAACATTAGTAAATGATAAAAAAATTTCGACATTTCGAAAATCGGCAAGACGTGATGGACTCGCCTTTCCGAGAGCTTTCGATAGATACCTAAATCGTAAAAATCGAACAGGTCTGCGGCCGGCTAGGGGGGGGGGGGATTTTTTTTGGGACACCCTGTACTACCTACTCAAGTAGTAAACATGTGAAAAAGCAATCTATGCTGAAGAAAGATCATTCATTAAGCCTATTAAACTTAAATTAATTTTTGTTTTCCATTTTTTTATAAAACTTATTTATTCTCCAGACCCTTGGCGTAAATGAGGTCCAAAATTTCATAAAGGCTTATTTTATTTAAATATTTAAGTATTTTAATTATAAGAATTCAATTTTAATCAGCATTAGAATATTTTGATCATTTTAACTTTAAAATTTTATGGAATTAAATAACCAAAAAAATAGGCGGAAATTAATTTTTTTATCGTATGTTTTTCGTAAAACATTTTTTTTTAGACCCCTGGCGCGAGATGGGTTCCGGGGATGGGCATACTGTAGTCGGTCCCCCATCCTCTACTTCATCTTCTCAAATTGGAGGGATACTGTGGGTGGGAGGGGTATCGATTCTTCTCATTATTGCTGCACTCGCTCTGCTGTATCTTCTCAGGAAACGACGCGAAACGGCTAAACAACCGGTACGTTTTATTCAAAACTAACTTTTTAAAAAAGTGAAAAAACGGTAAAAGTGGACGCTTTAATAACGTTTTAATTATAATTTTTGCAATGTTTAGAAAGTGAGCGGAAAGGTGCAACTCTCTTCCTGTCGAGCCCATGGTTCTCTGCCCCATTTGGCGGATGGGCCATTTGAAAAGAGAAGAAGGGATACGGACACGGATGGACAGAGCGAATCACTACTTTCTACCACGTATGTTTATTTTAATTATAATTTAACTGTTTAAACACTACGCAAAATTTCCAAACACTCGCGAGCAGGGCTGTTCATCGCGTCCCCGGGCCAAAACTTTCGAAGCCTCTATCTCGGCGGGCAACGTACCTAGCGGGACGAAAATTTGTGGAGTTATAGAGTATAGGGAGAGGAACGTCCTTACAAACTTTGAAAGTCGTAGCGGCATGCAGAAGCCCGGGGACGTAGGGGGACGCAGGGGACGGGGGACAGGGCTGTCACCCGTCCCCTGCGTCACCCCGTGCGTCCCTTAGCCGCTACCCCCTTGAAATTTTGCGTGAACGTTCTTCTCCCTTTACTCTACAACTCCACAAATTTTCATCCCGCTAGGTACGTTGCCCGCCGAGATAGAGGCTTCGAAATTTTTCACCCGGGGACGCGATGAACAACCCTGCTCGCGAGTTTTTTTGCTAAAAAGTGTTTCATGAAAGGTTAAAAGCCGGTACGATATAAAAACTACTTGAAAACTACTTGAAAAATAATTCCAAAAAAATGTATTATAAAAAGTTTAAAAATAAAAATTAGGGAGTTACATTCGCTTTTGTACAGATTTTCTATAACCGTTTATCTCCATGAAAAGATGCCGACAGCCAAAATTGCGACAGCCATAAACACCGAAAATATTTCTAAAAATGTGTTTCATTAAAAATTAAAAAAGCCCGAATTTGGCTTGTTATTAATGAACAGGGGATACCGACCGCGAAAATGCCGAAACAATACCGACAATGCAAAATACCGATTATGGAGCTCGAAAAACTCGGCTTCATATCAAACAAATAGGATACAATAAAGCCTGACATGAACAAAAATGCCGAAAACGCTGTAATTTTTAGCAAAAACAAACTCACTTAAAAATGTTGACAAGCCAAACATATTTAAAAATGTCCGTATTTTTCGTTATTTCTGCTTTTCCATTCGGTATTTTTTACCTAGTTTTGAGGATCAGGGGGCTTGTCGGCATTTTTGTTTTCGGTATTCTACCTACATTACCGATTAGAATCACCAAATATATCCTATATTATCGTATCGGTCTTTGCCCTTCTTTAAACTTGAAACGAAACACCCTTTTTTAATACATTTTAGTACCGAAATATACTGTAGAAATTTTTGGGCTGTCGGCGTTTTAGCTGTCGGCATTTATGGGTCACGGGGGGCCAGTACACACCATCAGAATTCACATAACATTAAAATTAACAATTAAAATAAAATTACCTTAAAATCAAATTGATGTTTAAAGGATTTTTGGCGAAACATTTCCTCGCAACGTCCAAAATCGAGCAAGATAAATGTCAATTTTTAGCAAAACAACCCCCGCCTAGCGCGATGGTATTTTTTGCGAATTTCCGTTGTATTGTGCTCCCTCTATCGTACTCGTCAGAAATACGTAAAATTATAGGGCGCGTTTCCATCCTGAATTCTAGTCTCAAATTAGCCTGGATAGCTTAAAAACCATGAAACACAGAAATTTATTTAAGCATAACTTTTCTAGTTGTCGTTAATTTACACTCAATAAGAAGGAGAATTTCGTTTTTAACGCATCGGAGCTTTTGCATTATCGGGGGGGGGGGTTCTAGGCCAAGGAGCGCTTTTTCGATTTTCGATTCGATAGATTTTCGCTACTTCGGTTTGGTAGCTGGAGATCAAAAATGGTCACAAAAGGCCTTGTCGGCATTTTTGTTGTCGGTATTCTGGATGACGCTCTCCTGTCTGTCGGTATTCTAGCTGTCAACCAGCCCGTATCTAACCAATTACGACCTTACGACCTGCCCTTAATACCGACACATACTGTCGAAACTATTGGGTTGTCGGGGTTTTGGGTGTCGACATTCAGGGGCCAAAGGTCCAGTGAAAAACATTAGAATTTAGATGCAGCAGCCGACAATTAAGTTAAGCTGAAATAATTTATGAAAGATTTTTGTTGAAACATCCCTCCCAACGCCCAAAATCGATCAAAATAAATGTATATTTTAGCAAAACCACCTCCGCCTAGCGGGCTGGTATTTTTTTGGAAATTCTGTTGTGTCGTGCTCCCTCTATCGTCTCCCTAGAAATATGTAAAATTATAGCGAAACGTTCCCATCCCGAATTCTAGTCTCAAACTTCTCAGGATAGCTTAAAAAACATGAAACACAGATTTTCGAGGGACCACTTTTGTATCTCGCGTTAATTGACCGTTTTTAAGCACGAAAGTGAAGTTATTTTAGTACGTATCTCTTTTTAATTATTTGTTTATTTGTTTGATGAAAGATGTGCAGTTTATTGAGGATCTGCTAAAATGAAGATTTAAGAGTTTTCATAATGGAAAACTTTGGAAAATTTCTCTGTCTAATACGATAATGACGAAATGTAAAAATAAAGTAGTAGAGAACTAAAAATAGCGAGTAAGCCCGTTTTATGTGGTTATTATCTTGAAAATGGCTGCGGCGTTAATTTATTTTACCTGAAACATTCTAAAAAATTTCAAATTTTTCAAATTTTTTAATTTTTTAAGTTTTTCAGATATCTTTCCAGCTTTAATAAAGTTGAATTTTGCTAAAAATACTATTAAAATATTTACTAATGTTACTACCTATCTGGGCATATGCAAAAATTTCCTCCCCCGATAATGCAAAAGAACCAAATTTACGCTTAAAATTGTGGTGTTTCGCGTCGGTAGCTTAGAATTTAGTTGAAAATACCCTTAGTGTATAAATAACGCCTATTTATTTTGCATAATTTATATAGCGTATTTTTACCCTATTTCTATAGTATATTATTGTTACAGCTCGGAGTCGTCGGCCGGGATGTCGCAGGGATCGACCCATTCCGAGGCCCATCTTCTCTACCAGCCCGTCCGGTACCATGTTTAAAAAGTGGAGGTTTCAAGTTTAATTTGAGTTCATTTCTTACATTTGTCATTTTAATATTCGGTGAATTCTTGCGATTCTACCGTACGTACCCCCGTTCTCCCAATTGCATTTATTCACTTTTATGTGTTTTTATTGCCAACAACGGTAGTGGACTGTTAGCGGGGGGCTAATTTTGGTATTTCCGGTCCTGTAAATAATATTTGATCATTTGTCTAGTCTTTTTAGTAGTTTTTGGCTGCTAGCAAAAAATTAATTATTTTTGAAAAATTATTTTAGAAAACGTGAAATTTCGAGAATTCGAGCTTTTCAATAATTTTTGAAACATTTTTCGTAAAAAAGGGAAAACTTCCAAAATCGTTATTACTTTTTACCAGTTTAATCATATCTAAAATTGTGTAAAAACCCGTACAAATGGCTTATATTTTGCTATAGAACTGCATGGGACTAGTTGAAAACATTTGCTCCCCCCGCTAACAATCCAGTACCGTCGAATTTCCTTTGGTACAATTTTCCCCCCAGTTTCTAGTCTCTTTCTGGGGGTGGAAGGAATGCGGTGGAATTTCGAGTTTTTCGAACCATATAGGTTAAAAAATTGATGTTCAAGCGAATTTGGGAATTTCCTGCTATTTAGCTCACGCGAATTGGCGAG
Organism: Mesorhabditis sp. LJ9110; assembly: GCA_038088335.1. Taxonomy (NCBI): domain Eukaryota; kingdom Metazoa; phylum Nematoda; class Chromadorea; order Rhabditida; family Rhabditidae; genus Mesorhabditis; species Mesorhabditis sp. LJ9110. The sequence goes on along the minus strand of JBBGBA010000102.1, from coordinate 6,736 downwards.
GATTTTTTTGGCGCGACTATGCAACTTGAAACACATTTTTTTTACAAATTTTTCAAATCCAATACTTTAATTACTGTAATTAAATTTAATTTTCCCAATATTAAAAATTAAATTTCGAAAATTTCGCCAATTTCTCAGACAATCTAAAAACGTCGAAATTTTAGAATGTCGCAAAATACAGTATAAGTTTCACAAAAAGCCATATCACAGCAAGCCTTCTTCTCACCGATATTCCTTTTTCCGATAGTTTCCGCATAATTCCCCTGCACTGAAATACTTTAATTCCTCTAATTAAGTTTAATTTTTAAGTTCAGTTAGAATTTTGCAAAACTTAAAATCTGCTTTTCTGATCAAAAACCAAATTTCTGCGTAAACCTAAAAAACAGAGAGCTAAGAAAAATATAAATTTTAGCAAAATGAAGTTTCTGAAAATTCCATGGTTTAGCAAATCTGTTTTTCACCAATCGGCGCGCGCTTGAGGTTCTAAAAAATTCCACCACCCTTCTCCTTCCAACCCCACCCTCACTCCGTCCAGAGTATTCCCCCGTTCAACCCCGGTAGCCCCGCCCATTTTCCCTCTACGGACAAAACCCGTGCGTAAAATTTGTTGTGTCACGTAGTCGTGTCCCTAAAACGAAACTATAAACTCTAACCTTTGGAGCTTTTGCATTATCGGAGGGCATCAAATTTTTCATTAAGATCCAATTTTTCTAATATCAATAGAGGAATTTTTCTAAACCTATTTTTTTAGTATTTCTAAACAAAAATTTTCTTAAAAATACAGAAATATCTATTGTTCGACCAAAATTTCAAATTTGGAACGGTTTTTAGATACTTTTCCACTTTGAATATACGTAAAAGTTATTAAAAGCATTATTTAAATATCTTGTATTATATTACCAGATATTCCTGGGTTTAAAAATTCTCTGCCCCCCCCCCGATAAGGCAAAAGTACCTAAATTTTACCACCCCCAGAAAATTCTCATCAATACCGGTCCCTCAAAGTCCACCCCCAAAAAAACCCGATAATACTAATGATAATAATAATAATAATATTACACCACTACCCAATTACAGTGCGTAATCGTGTACAAAGTTGTCGTGTGTACTTTTGACGCTTTTTGTGTGTTGCTTTTCACTTTTTGAACTGGCTTTTCCCTTCCCTCTCCTCCCCCCATTTTTTGGCAATTTGAATATTGATCTGATATGCACAAAGTTGTGGGTTCTTCTTCTCTTCTCCTTCGCAGTTCGTTGTGAAATGATAATAAATCGTGTAATAGTCATTTTTAAATACAGTAATTTTAAAGGTACTTTAAAGGCTAAATTTTCCAGATCAAGGTAGCCTGGGAAATACCGTAATTTATCGCGGTCATTTCGAAAGAGAAACCGTAGCAAGATATGTTAGAAGCTGCAATTTTCAAGGGGCTTCGATGGATAATTGCGAAATTGTAGATCAGTAATCTAAAAAATTTTAACATTCTTGCCCTATAATAATTTAAATTTAATTCGCAATTTGTAAAATAGTATAGCCTAGAAAATACATTACTTTCGGCCTACCTTTAGAGAATTAAAACTAGCCTACCTTTCAAACCATAACGCTCGTTTTGCTTTACATACTTTCACCTCTTTTTACGACGTTTAATTGGCTATGGTACTGGGCTATTAGCGGGGGGAGGGCCAAATTCTCATGATTCGACGTTTTAATCGGCTTATAGCATTTTTTACATCTAAAACTGTGTAAATGGCTGGAAAATGTTTACATTTCGTTATCGGGCCGTACGGACTGGAGGAAAACTTGGTGCCCCCGCTAACAGTCCCGTACCAATCAAAAACCTGAGTTTGACGTCGCAATTGGAGTTCTTCTAAAACAATGTGTAAGACGCTTCATCGACACACAAAGAAGAAGAACGGGGATACATAATATTCTCCGAGAGACGGCCGGGGATAATAAAAAAAAGAAGGCTGGGGAGATCAACGAGTCTTTCGGTGGGGAGAGAGAGAGAGACTGAACAACGCGAATAATAAAGCGAAACCTCTATGCCTAGAAGAAATAACAACAAAAACCGGGAGCAGGGGGCACACCCGGAAAGTGCGCCGGGCCATTTGGAAATTGGAGTTGTTATTTTTGCGAACGGGCCAAATTGTTTGAGTTCAAAACATCGATATTTCCGAATGTCGAAATTCCCAATTTCAGATTATCGGCATTGTAGAATATCGAGTTTTCATAATACCCTAATTTAATGGAGAAATTCCGCAATATCGGCATTTCAAATTAGCGGAATTTCAAAATTCCGGGATCAAATTTCGAGGACCAGCAGAATTTTCTCGCGTGCTCCCTCTGGCTGAATTTATAATTTCTGAATTTTCGGCATTATAAAATTCGGGATTCTGAATTTCGATTCGTCTAATCTGATCCGTACAAATCGATATTATAATCGCAAATCGGGCAAAATCCATAACATGGAGAGCACGAGATAACGAATTTTTTCTTTTCTTTTTTTTCTCATCCTTCCTCTCGATCATGGATTTGCATAATAATAATTATTATTAATTTTGACCCGTTCGAAAATAACAAACTCTAGTGGGGGGCGAATTATTACAGTGCAAAAACCGGAAGCCAATAAACGAATCGGGGCAGTGGTATCGAGGCGAATCCCAGAGCTTCTGACGAGGAGGGGGGAAATGATTTGGCAATGTGAGAAAGAACAACGGGCAAAACACTCAAGCCACAAAACGACGGGACACTACAAAATATACGGGATGATGGCTTTTCGTGTGGCGGGGTAGTCGGCGAATCGGCTACGGTACCATCGGTCGGTGAGCAGGCCGGCGAACACCTGGTTGACGACGACGAACATGCACAGTGCCTGGAATGGAAGCGATAAAAGATTTGGTAAGCCTAAAATTCAAATAAATTCTAGATAGTGTATTTTATCGCGTTTTTAGTTGCCACGGAGGCCAGACAAATAAAAAATTTGTAAAATTAAAATTGTTGACGTTTTTGTTTAAAACGCTAAAAAAATGGGCTATTTTCCGCTATAGGGTGGAAATCCAAGGCCAATGGTTCAAAAACATGCACGCCGAAAACCCACAGTTTTTTGATATTATTGCCCCGAAAAAATAACCAAAAACTGCGAAAAACGGTTTTTCACGGCGAAAAACCGTCTTCCAAGGATCGATTAAAAGGCATTAAGGCATTTTGTTGGCAAGCGATTCCCGAAGACTCCTAGCGCGCCCGCGACACACAACGCGCACGCGGTTTGGCCAGTATTTTTTTTAAGTTTAAGGAACATCCACTTTAAAAAAGAACGCAGCTAATCCTCACCCGATAAGCGGCTCCTTGCGTCCCGAGCACGAGCAACAGCGACAGGTAGATGCCAATTTCGAACGTAAAGTGCGGCGAGGAGAGCAGATCGAACCAGCCGCCGTAGAGCACCGAGTGGCAATAGTTCTGGGCGAGACCTGGAACACCGGAATTACCTCGAATCCGATTAAACGGAAATCTAAAAATCTAGAGAATCCGTAAGGCACCAACCGGTAGGTCCCTTCCGCGCGTCGGCCAATCGATGTGCCACCTTATTTTGTAGCCAATTCAGTATCAAGAAGAAGGCGACACCCGTCCACTGTATCGGCGTGATTTGTGTGTAGTCGAACGTTAGCGTCGTTGCTGAAAATGGTACCATTAATGTGTCTCAGAAATCAGCATTCGTATATTGGTCAAAAAATTCAAAGGGAACCGCCTTACAGTATCCTAGGAAGCTTGCACTGCAAAACAGACTGGAACCCGCTTTGCCAATTTTTTTCGGGGCAAAACCGATTTTTCGGGCCCGCGTGAATTATATGTCGGAACACCCGAGTTCAATGCATCGATCCTCGCCCTTCCCGTTCCAATTGAAAATTGAAAGAAAAGGCTAAATTCTGAAAATCGTCTGACGATCCCAGAAATAACGTCAGAATTCGGAAGTTCACCACTTTCACGTCAAATTTTAGGAGTTTTATCCAAAACAGCCAAACACCACCTGTTTGGACGGGGAAAAGCCCCCGATTATCGAAATGTCACGCCAGTGCTGGGCTCCCGAATAAATTTCGATCAATTAAAAGTTTCAAAACAGGCTTTTCAATTCACGAAATTGGTTCAGGAATTACAGCGTTCGATGAACGGAGGTCGGTGATCCTAGGAGGCATTAGCACATCTAATCCCGAGGCACGTGAAAACGAAATTTTTGCGTTTTTCATTACGTCACGAATCTGCGGTGACTTCTTCCTTTCCGCAGTACACCTTTAGTTTTTTGACCAATCGACCGAACCACGCACGTCCGAATTTTGAATTCGCAGCTCATTTCAAGCAAGCATTGAACACGAACCTCTCCAATACGACGCGAACCCGTGCATCTCGCAGACGACCGTCAACGGGAACGCGATGTAGTGCGCGATGCCCATGATGTAGTGAAAGACGTTCATCTTCATGTCCGAGTACACGGAGACGAACAGCGATTCTTGGCATCTGAAGCAGAATCATAAATTTACTAATGATCGCGAACCGTCTCGTCACGTGGAACATAATCAGGGATAGGGCGAGCAGTCCGGTTGTCCAGGAATCTAAAAAATTCGATAAAAATCTATGAAAAAGGGCACCAACAATGCGGCTGGCTGCTCGTCATCGACGCCAAATACTCGAGCACCCACTTTGGCTGTGTTGTGACTGAAAAAAAAGGTTATTTCAGTCAAAAATCAAGAAAAATCGTTATTTTCAATACACATGTCAAAATCGTATTTTTTCAGTTAAAAAGAAAAAGGAATCGATCTTTTGGAAATCTAGGCCTCAAAAAGTGAAAAACTTTACCGGCATGAGAAATTGCGTTGGCGTAGCCGATCAGGAATCCGGTCCATATAACGGCGATCAAGTAGAAGTGGGCGAACCACCTGAAAAACGAGATTTTAATAACACTATTAAAATTCCGGAAAGACAATTTTCCGCATCAGTTTTCTAGCACCCGAAATTACACCCTCAAAGTCGCGGGGCAACACAACCATTTTACAAGGCCATAAAGCCCAGCTGCGCGCGCTTGCGTGAAAATGTAGACGGAAACGAAAGAAACAGAAACGTAGGCGCCCCCGGCTTCAAGTGTTTAGCTTTTAAAACAAGCAATTTAGACACAAAACGACAAGGAACCAAAATCCCTAAATTCTAGGCTCTAGAACAAGAAAAACAATGAAAAATTCCAAATCTAACGACAAATAAGACGACTCGAACAATAGAAGCAGCCGAAACCCAAGCGCCTAGCTCCAAATCCGACTGCCTCCTAACCGCATGAGTTTTCAAAAATCTAGTGAAAATGATCATAGAAAATACCGTTTGGGGACGGATATCCGTTCGACGAGTGGCATCATGTCTTGACCGCTCGTCTTGCCGTACAGCGTGAACGCGGGGATGAACGAGGCGAGCCCGGGCGCGTACAACGTCACCGTGCACACCACCAGCAGGCCGATCGTCGCCCCGTACAAGTAGATGAGCAGCAGAGGAGGCAGCATCTGCAAAAAAGCGCTTAAAAAGACGGAAAACAAAACGTGTAATGGAGCGATTAAAAAGGAGGAAAAGTTTAGATAAACCATGGCTCTATAATATCAAAGAGCTCCGATAAACTCTATAATACATTATCTAACAAGTAAGTGTTAAATTAAAGAAACTAAGAGTTAGAGTTTGGTCAACGCTTTAAAAGAGCCGTTTTCTACGTTTAAAACATAACTCGAGCACATATTTTCCCGCTAAATTAGTAAAAGCAAACAGAATGGCTAATAAGGCGCCCTAATATCAAAATTATATCCCGGGCCGGCGGGTGTGGCTGAACGAGATGGAAATCCGAGCCCGACAAGAGCCCTCAAAGACGTGCATTTCCAACGCAAACATTCCAAATCTCCACGCCGTGAGGCCCTGATGCCCTCTGGGGCTCCTCCGTCTATAGATAGTGATCCTGGAAGGGAAGGGCCAGGAACCACGGAGGAAATTGGGCCAATCCTAAGCCTCATATTCTTCCAGGCAGAAAGCCAGCGCTGTAAAGGGCTAAAGATAGAGAACGGTCTATATTTACAGCTAGCTGCCGGGATTAACCCGTAATTATATGGCTGTAAAGGCCACATTGCCAAAGCTTTCAAGTTTGAAAAGCTAAAACAAAAGGTTCTAAAGTAGAGCAGAAAAAGTTTAGAGAGAACGTGAGCGTAAACGTAAAGAAATCAGTAAAACTTCCCGAAAACTTGGTAAAAAAGGAAAACGAGGGATGCACAGTCTTTTTTTAGGGGCAGTGGGGGTTTATGTTTGCAAAAATTTGAATTTTGAAGGAAAAACGTCGCTGAAATCACCAAATCGAAGATATCAACGCAAAACTAGCGGCAAAACTTTTTCAAAAGAATTTAAAACTCTAAAAATTTCAAAAGGTAAAGAACTAAAACTATTTGGAGAGCAGAAAGTTGGTGCTGAGTTCGAAGTTCACATTATCAGACTACAAAAACTTAACTTTAGACTATAAACTGCAAACGACGCGCCGGAAACGTTTTTTTTTTCGGCGTTAAAATGAAGTTTTTATAGTTAAAATCACGTTTTTATGGTCGAACAGTCTCAAGTTTCGAATTCAGCGTACAAAACTCGCACAGAAAACTTGTTTATAGGCTGTTCAGGGCAATATTTTAGGTATTTAGCGCCGGTCTTTCGTATAAGTTTCGGCTATAGCAAATGCCAACC